>JBBPSI010000008.1:0-340492 GCA_038093515.1 Butyriboletus loyo | reverse complement strand
CCTCCACCTGCACAGACAAATTGGAACAATCAGGCTCGTCCTCAACAACCTTCTGGCGGACGTGGTCGTCCTGGACAGAAGAGGCCGTTCCAACCGCAGCAGCAAAGGCAGCAGCAAAACCATATGCCTGCAACGCCTTATGGAGGACCTTCAGGATCCGGAGCAAACCGTAATGAGCGAACAAACAATCGCTCCGGTTTCAAGACACGTCGAGGAAAGGGAAAAGGGAAAGGACGTGCGAATGAAGTGGAGATGGACATGGACGGATTTGCCAACATTGTAGAGTTGGGCGAAACACAACTAGGTGACCACACGCTTACAGATTTCCCGATGGAAACTGAATCAACCGTTGGTCAAGCTGGTTGGGGAGATGATGATCCGATGGGACCACCCCTCGCATCACCTTATTTCGAGGATGGAGATGCTAATGCGTCTTCCTCACACTCCTTTCGGAAACGCCGCGATTCCCTCTAAACCTTCAGGGTCTCGTGGTCAGCCGAAGAAGAAGGAACGCAAAGCGAAAGCAGTCCGTCTTTCGACTTTTATAGAGTCGATCGATGAGAAGGATGAAGAATCCTTTTATGGAAACACTGCTCGTCGTGCTGATGGCACTTGGAAGCACGGTCTTGACTCCCGTGACATTAATGTCTGGGACTCTACATACCAGCGAGATGCTGAGGACTATGATGCTGTATACGATTACAACGATGAATTTGATCTTGGTGATCTGTATATTGCGGGAGCTTACACATCCGGAGATGTCCCTTCAAAGAAGGATCTTCTTTCCAACGCCTGGATGATTGACAGCGGTTGTACAGACCATGTCACACCACACGTTGTAGACTTCATGGATCTCGGTGATACCGAGAGAATTGCGATCACAGCAAATGGCGCAACCATGAAGATGTTTGGACCTGGCACTGTGTTGTTATCACAGCGACTAGGGAAGGATAAGCCCATTCCTTTGGAGCTTACAGGAGTTTGGTATGCGCCTCAAGCAGCCCATAGACTCTTATCGGTCACCGCTCTAACCAAAGAAGGTTATCGATGCGAAATAACCGATCAAACCAAGATTTGGAACCCTCAAGGACGTTTGGTAGTGCAGGCTTCTGCCTTGCTTCCGAACAATCCCCTCCACTGGTTTCAGGCTAAAATGCTAACTCCAGATGTCGGGATCCACTCCTTGCAGGATGTTGGATCTTCTTCGTTGTGGCACCACCGTTTTGGTCATCCATCCAAGAACGTGTTACGCCATGCTTACAAGAACGTTAAGGGTATGCCGTTAATACCTGAACCTTCTGACGTCATTCCTTGTCGAGGCTGTGCCTTAGGCAAGATGCATGAACGTCCCTATGCACCTTCATCCAAACGCGCATCTCGGGTCCTTGGGCTAGTGCATTCCGACTTGGTCGAATTCCCCACACACTCTCGGACTCAGAAGCGCTACATTTTAACTTTTATTGATGACTATTCTGCTTTTGCAGTCGTGCGGTTTTTGCGCCTTAAATCTGAGGCAGCTGATGCTTTTAAGGAAGTGGTCGTCTGGGCTGAACGTCAGACCCAGTCTTCGCTTCTTGCTGTCCGTTCGGATCGTGGGGGGGAATACATGTCTAAAGACATTCGGACGTTCCTCTCGTCCAGGGGCATTGAGCATCAGCTCTCTGTACCTCACACCCCTCAACAGAATGGACGTGCAGAGCGATTTAATAGGACCATCCTGGAAAAAGAAGAAGCCATGCGCCATACTGCCTGTCTACCAAAAGTCTTCTGGCAGGATGCAACTGAAACCTCACTTCATATCTACAATCGCCAACCGATGCGTCGTCATAATTGGAAAACCCCCATCGAGATGTTCTCTGGGGCCGGATATATCGTAGCAATACATGGCACGTCTCCTAAATTTCCCTCATGAAACCCAGTGGGAACGACCGAAGCTCGAGTGCGGCTGTCGGTGTTCGGAGTAGGGGTGCATACGTAAAAAGCACATAAGGGGTTCGTAAACTTACTTGTGCCTTCACGGCATTGGTGATCGCCTTCATGGGAAACCACTGTCCAGTGTAATACTGCACGCCGCTGAAAATTACAAGGGCGATGGACGAACCCTCCTTAGCGATCATGTCGAGTATATCCGATTCGCGAAGGGTGAACTCGCCACGCCGGGGAAGCATCTCGATAATCGCCTGAGCCGGGTCATATCCGTGCAGGCGAGCTTGCGAGGCGAATGCGTACTGCAGACGCGGACGGGTCTATTAAATTGCTTGTATGGATATCAAAAATACTGCACATACTTGGTCCGAGGGAAAAGCTTTGCCTTCGCAGAGAATCTTGAAGCGAGTAGGGGTCGGCTTGTAGAATGCTGACATCATGAGATGCAGATTCGCAGTCAACGTCCCCATACAAGCAACTTCTTTCTCCTGAGCACCTGAGGACGTAGATACAAATACCTGAAAAGTGACGTGGCTGATATTTCTGAGAGACACTCACCAACCAATTGAGCAAGTAGAGGGGTGACCGTTTCTGCAATATTCATCCATTCACGGCCATGTGGGTGTTTAAAGTGACCTTCTACTGCCCTGAGGAATGAATGTGTTAACAAGGGGACAACCGATGTCCTCAGCGGGTGGTTCACCGAGTTCCCCATACGTCCAGCTCTTCTTCAAGGAAAGCCTTTGACCGTTTAGCTAATAGGCCCAGAGAATTACCGCAGAGATACGCGCATCGGCGGTCACCTGAATGGCACGGGAAAAGACTGCGTAAGTGTACTCGGTCCCTGGTAAGAACGGCTAATGGCAACCATTGGGCTCAGAAAGCTGGGCGCTGCATTCCCTGTTTGTTGGGATGGAGAACTGATCATCGGTAAGCACGACGGTGAGGTCCTTGTGATCCGTTGAAGGCATTAAGGAGGGAGACTGTTTAGCGAAGTATAGTACAATCAGATCCGCTGGCACTTGCTACATCGGGCGTGAAAACGTCAGCTCCTAGACCGGCGGCTGCCACCATTTTGTATCCCTGAACGCATGTCAACTACGAGCCAGGACCAGCACTGGCATATAGACAAGACACGAACGGCGATTGTGGTTGGTGCTGGGCCCGTGGGTTGTCTTGCGGCAATATCCCTCGCCAAGTTGGGTTGGAATGTTGTCGTCTATGAAGCAAGGCCCGGTAAGCAAGCTGCTGAGTTGTCCTAGTTACAAATTAGTTTCAACCCCACCAGATGTGCGGCTTCCCTCCTCCAAGGCCGCTGCCCAGCAGCGCTCGATTAACCTCGCAATATCATCTCGTGGAATTACCGCTTTACAAGCTGTTGATCCAGCTGCCACCGCCAGATTCTTACAGACCGTTATCCCAATGCGCGGTCGGATGATTCACGACATTCACGGAAATCAGCATAGCCAACAGTATGATAAGAACGGACAGGTGGGTATGTTGGTTGGCGTATTATACCTCACTCGCGTGTCTGTCGGGTGTATACTAACGAGCACCTTCGGGCGTTCTCTTCTTGCAGTGCATCAACTCCATAGATCGCGCCCTTCTCAATGAGGGCTTGCTTGGGGAGGCATCCGCGATTCCCAATGTCTGTTTGTGCTTCAATCACAAGGTTCTCTCCGTCGATTTCGACAATAGAACAATGGTTGTCCGAGATACAAATTCAGAGACGGATGTCCAAGCCACCTTTCGCCTCTGCATAGGTGCAGACGGTAGTTATTCCATTGTCCGTCACCAATTGATGAGGGTTGTAAGGTGTGCTAGCCTGCTTGCTGGATGGGGTCCGAGGGACGCTGACTGGAGGCACCCAGAATTAATTTCCAGCAGGAATATATTCCGCATGAATATATTGAACTTAAAATGCCGGCAGGCTGTGACGAGCATGGTCAGCCTGAATTCTTGCTTGATCCGAATCACCTTCACATTTGGCCTCGCCACTCCTTCATGCTCATCGCGCTCCCAAACAAAGTAAATGCCTGTCATCTCGTTTTTTCCCCTACCTGCTAACTCACTCCATTTCAAGGACAGATCCTTCACATGCACCCTGTTCGCACCCACCATCGACCTTGATCGCTTAGTAGGTCGCGAAGCGATCTTATCGTGGTTCAGGACATACTTCCCAGATGCCCTCCTCCTGCTCGGAGAAGACAAATTACTCGATGATTTCACCAAGAACCCGCGAAGCCCACTTATAAGTATCAAGGTGCGCCCTACTTGAACACGTTTGGTGGTCAAGGATCTCAGAGATCCAATCACCATTAGGCAAAGCCGTATCATTACAAGGATCGGTGTATAATATTGGGCGACGCTGCACATTCCATGGTACCCTTTTATGGACAAGGCCTCAACTGCGGGCTGGAGGATGTTAGGGTTTTGCAGGCACTGCTTCTGCAGGAGGGCGTGGTTCCTTGCAGCCCAACAACCCACATAGGGGAACAAGAACCCACGGACACGAGGCTATTCAATGCCCTGTCCAAGTACACTGAAACAAGGCACGAGGATCTTGTCGCCATCTGTGAACTCGCCATGGACAATTAGTAAGTCCGTCATCGTTACTAAGGTACCCATTTATTGTTCGCCTCTGCTAGTATCGAAATGCGGCATTCCGTGACAACGCCCGTATACCTCTTCAAGAAGGCACTCAATAATTTATTGTATACGATCACCTTCAGCAAGGACTCCTTCGCTTCGGTCACGCGGTCATTGGCTACTGTCCCGTTCCCATCTCCTAACCCTACTGGATGGCTCCCACTCTACACAATGGTCACCTTCCGTCCAGATATTAGTTACGCGACAGCTCGGAAAAAGGCAGCGAGACAGTCTTCCATACTCTCCTTTGCCGGACGCCTCGGTAGCGTGGTTATCGGGGCTACTGGATTCTATGTTACTCTCCACGCTGTTCGGTGGCTGCGTGGGCGATGACAGGACATTTTTGACGTGTCAACTGTGTAGACCCGTGGCTCTCATTGCTCAATAAATTCCCTCAGTTTACGCAGAAATGGCGGTGGCGTTTTAACATAAGCCATAGATTCAATTAGAATTTTCTCTCGTCGTAACACAGGGTACAAAACGGTGATTAATTTGGCACGGTGTTACATGAGGATATCCCGCAGAGCTAATTGGCGACGCATGTTTCTTAAGTAGTCCGGATTCTGGTTATCGACGCGACTGTTCACAGGTGGTAAAAATAAGCAAGGGCATGTGTACGGATTGTCGGAATACCCGTCAGCAGACAAGAAATCCCATGAGATGCGGCATTATTTAGTCTACGTAAGCTTTACCTAGTAGAAACACAGAAAGCAGAGTCAATAGTCGTGCTTTGTCGTAGAGATCTGGTATACAAGAAAGCAAGAAATGCAACATAATCGAAAGCAGCGGAGAACGTAGAGAAAGGAAGAGAAAGAGTGACTTAAGTCTTCTTCGGTGGCCGACCTCGTTTCCTCTTTACGCTCGTTTCACCCGAACCCTCATCAATGGCAGCAGCGGATGTGGCCACCGTAACAGCTTCTTCTGGTTTTTGCTCCTTACGCGGACGGCCACGTCTCCGCTTCGTAGGCGGCTCCTCAGCACCTGAATCATCTGGTTTCTTTTCCTATAAGGGAAACGGTCAGTCGAGAATCAGGGGGAGGGAAGGGTAGAAAGATATACTTTGCGTGGTCTTCCCCTTTTCTTCTTCACTGGTGCCTCATCTGAGGGAGCCGTAGTGGCAGATGCAGCCCCTGATTTCTTGTTTTTACTGCCTTTGGGGCGACCGCGCCCCCTTTTGGTAGGCTGGATGTCTTTGGGTGTTGTAGCGGCTAACAAAGTGACGTATAAATTTTGAAAAAAATGGTGTGCAACGGAGGAGTCAGATGCTGAACAGACCAGAGGACAAGAGCTCACCCTCTACTTCCTCTGAATTTGGCTGATCGTTTTCCTCGATATCTTCGTCATATCTGTCTGCTGGGTCCTCTTGCTGTGGAGAGGCGGACATGTGTGAATGGTGGGAGAATGGTGATCACGGGAGTCTGACGACGACGGGTTATAGGCGAAGGACGTCCGCGTCGAGGGGAGAGGAAAAGCGGGGAAAGGGTGAAGCCCTCGTTTTAACGAAATATTATCCCCCTACCGAATATAGTTGGGACGTGTATTGCAATTGTTTCCCTCGCGTGGAATTCTGGCCAAAACTAGGATTTATTATTATCGTCGGGCAATCTGCCTGTTCGAAGATATAAACCCCTGATATTCGGGGGAATACGTACGTAAATGGGCGGGCGAAGCATGCAGAAAAGAATATTCATTTTTCTGGATTTTGCGTCGCTCCCAGGGATTGCCACCCGCCTGACAGCAACGCAGGGCCTGATCAACGTTGGAGACCACCCTCTCACACTTGATCTCTCTCTCAACAACCACCTCAGAAAGTACGACCAACGTCCCATTCCAGCCCCAACAAATGCTCGAACGACCACTCAAATGCATGCCAACACCAAGTCTCCATCAGGCCGATCGGCGATTGGCGGTTGCGTGGCCTCCTCGCGAAAACCTTAAGTGAACAACATACGCATGCACAGAAAATATGCCCAGCTGCCAGATAATCAGCGGCCGTGCTGATACGACTGCAGAGAGATCTTTTATTATTTATGTTATTTATTTGTTTGTTTCTGCTCATGACTACCGCATCAAGCCAGGCCGCGGAGTCGGCCTACCTTCCATTTCAGTCGGCGATATAATTAGCAAGCTTTCCACGGCACGAGGATTATGTTTTTGGTCGCCGTATGTTGCCACTCTTCCAGATGAGTCGTTCCACTCTTTCCGCCCTCGCTATTTTGCCCATCGTGCTTGGGAGTGCACGATTGCTGTATTCGGGTCCTGAAGATCTCTATGCATTCCCAAAGTATCGTGTCACCTTTCTCAACGACTTCCCCGTCTTGAATGAAACCGCGCAACGCTGGATCCAGGATGGCTTGCTGGGCGGTGAGCAGGAGTTCCTTGGCGAATCATGGGCCCCACCTGCGTGGTACTCGCAAGCTGGCGTGAAGGAAATAGGTAGTTCTGAAACTGGAACTTTCCATGGAGCGCCTAATGTCTGTATGTTTGACGTGTGTTTACGAGCTCGTCGAACTGACGTGACCGGGACGTAGCGCAGTCAGAATCCTCGTATTCTCTCCAACACATGAAAATTGGTCCCGACAATGAGTTCCTTTGCCTCATTCCCCCAGCGCGTGACACAGGCACTGCAACAGAAGACTTTGATGGTGATGCGACGCTCCGTAACAGCTGGTCACTGCTTCAGCCTATGTCCGGAAAATGCCTTCATGTGCGATTATCGTATCTGGACGCGTGGTCAATTTCTGATTCCGCCCATTAGCATCGACAAGCCTGGTTCACGTATTCTTATTGCCACAACAGCGAAATTAGACAATTTAAAGAGCTCATTCCCACACAACCACCCACAGGTAACACATGTTTTCGTTAATGGCTTGGCGTGCTCAAAAAATATCATGTAACCAGGGCCATATGAGCCTGCTGAAGATCCACAGGCAAGTTTCCACGATCTCTTTGAAAGTGCATTCTAAGATTTGGTCAGTGGGAAGCGTTCACGCTGGGTCGCTCCCCGGTTGCACCAGACCACAGAGCGGACGTGGTCGTCGCTGACCAACTTCCTCATGCTGCAAATTTGGAGGTTGGACACGGTCCAGGTTCTCGTTACCTCGTACAACGATGGGGTGATGGGACATTCTGCGATAAAACGGGGAAACCTCGTGAAGTCGAAGTTCAGGCAAGTTGGATCAGTTTGTCGCCCAAAAATGTTTAATGAATGGTCATCAGTTCCACTGTTCGATGACGATGACTGACTCCATACTTCTCGTTCGGGAAGCGAAGACATGTTCCTATGTACTCGTGGTACAGACGCCGCGCTTATGTGGTGAACCTGGGTTTAGGTCCCGCCTAGAAATGCGCGACGAGTCACTCGTCCGCTGCCGGCAAATCATCGACCCGACCCCTGACCAGTCGCCTTCCGAGTCAACACAGCTTGAACAGAGACAAACGGGCGAGCAAGTGAATATGAATGAATCTGACCACCCCCTTCATCTTCTCAGTCGGGAATCCCGTTTCACTATACCTACCCCGGCGCCTCTCCAGAGTTCGCTAGGATCAAGCTCCGGTGATAAAGGTGATGGTCAATGGGACGACTTTTGGAGACGAGCTGTAGAAGCTTTGATGAAATCGCCTGAAATTCAAGGGTTCAGTGGCAACAGCCCGCAAGTCTTCCTCAATCAGGGCGAAAATGGCGAAATCGTCATCGAGATTCTGGAGGAAATACCGATGGATGGCAATGGAGATGGTGCGGTCCAGGTTGATGTGACTGCCGAAGAGTATGCACGTTTAACAGACGTGCTGCGAAATGCAGTATTCGATATGAAGCGTGATGGGAAAACAAAGGGTGAAAGCGGTCAAGATTGGGAAGAAGAGGAAGAAGAGGAAGGGTTCCGTAACACAAGAGACGAGTTGTAATGTGGGTTGACTCCATTGTCTGGTTCGGTCTAGCGGCCTGAATACTATCTGTGTGTCAACTGCTTGAAGGAAGGTGCGAGCAGTTTCGAAGGGTGGTGGGGCATGAATTTTGTTCATATCCGTGTCATGAAGCTGGGCGCATCAAACTTACTGGGTCACTGGTCAGGTTAGTGTGCCAATGTGGCGTTTTTTGACCAGTCCTAAGTAATTCCCGTACAAGCCATCGCTAACCAGACTGATGGATTTTCTGCAGGCCTCCAAATCAGAATATTTTTTATTAATTAGCGGTTTCGGGCCTGAAGTGGTTCCGCTTTTCCCAAGTCCTGGTCATTCCAGCTGGGTTGGCTTAACGCAACTCGGAAGTGGTGAAGATCCAGTCTCTGCAAGTACGCCCAAGCTCAGTGGCTCAGTGGTCAAAAATAGAACGTATTCTGTTTCGCGGGTACAATCCACCGAAGTGCCTGACATTGTTCCGTCTCCATTAGCGCATCCCGTTGGAGCACGCAATCATTGAACTTTACTCAGTACTGTGTTTTCCCAACGTCCATTCACACGCAGGCGTCACATCTCATCGTCCGATATTCCGGAACACGGTGCAAATATATCAGTGTCACAGTGTGGCATCAAAGAACGTCAAGTTCGTCCACCTCCGGAAATTTTCTGTGCTTCTGTGGCGGCTCAGGGGTCCTCCCGAAGTCTTGGCTATCGATAATTGCGCGCTTATCATCTGGCACTCGCGTCCCATCGTCTTCACCATCTTTGGTTCGTGTGTTCTCGTGGATTGTACACCTTTGAAAATGCATTCATTTGCCCAGAGCATTTGTCGCTGCGAGTGCGTAATTTTCTTGTACTGATGACCAATTCGCACCCTTTTATTTCATTATTTGGCTCTCAAGTTTTCGCCGACGACTACTTGTTCCGTCCCCCCTTCCACTTGCTCCGTCCGTCCGGTCTCAGCCGTGTCTTCACCCTAACGTTATGCCTCATGTGCTGAAAATTCCACCTTCTGCTTGCAGCTCGACTTGTCATAAATCAAAATTGAAATGAGCTACTTGGCAGGGAGGCTCCATGTCCAACTTGTTGTCATTTTTCCCGCACGCATAATTTCTCCTGAAGCACATAGACAATAACTAGTTTCCTCCCACAGCACGACACAAACCTGAACACGAATATTTTAGACGATATCGCCCACCCTCATTTCCACTTGGTCTTTTGCCTCTAGATTTTCGCTCATTCATCTCTCTCACGTCCTGGCGTGCTGCGCATTACCTCGCCCACGATGGTCGTCCGTCCTTGAGGAAATAGTCAGATAAGGTTGTATTGCTTGATTATTTAATGATGGGGAAGCAGCGCTGAACATGTGCCGTCGGTTGTATTCAGATTTTTTTTTCGTGTTGGATCGGTGTGACAAACGTTCGCCGACCTGGCTCCATGATACCCAATTGCCAAATTGCCGCTCGCCTGATACATTTTCCTCTTGAGTGACCCACTCGCACGAGGTGGGGTGCTGTGGGCTCGGGATTGGGCAGTTCTCTAGTATTTGATTGCATAGTGATGCTGGCGTGGTCCCATTCGCCGTTCATCGTCTCACGTTTTTCCTGGGCATTCCGAATCACCCGTAGCAACGGGCTGGTGTGCTGCGACAAGGTGGCGCCTTTCTCATGTTGAGGGACAGAAAGACAATACTGCCGCACTGGCCCCCCTTAGGATGCTCTAGACATTGTTGGTTAGACCGCCACGCTTGTTTGGGCTTGGCATGCGATACGACGGGCGCTGATTAGTCGCTGAAGTCGATGGTCGACAGCGCTTTGCCAACACCTAGAGTATGCACTCAATCGCTCTTGGTCTGACCCATCCTGGACGTGTATGTTTCCCCAAGCCTCGCGGAATACCTCAAGGCCAAGCGACAGGGGATTGATTCCGCGCGGCGCCCTCTGTGTACATCGGGTGTTGTCGGATTCGTGATTCGAACTCGAGTGCCAATGACAGCTGTCTCAGCGCGTAGTGATCCGTTTGTTCAGAACATGTCATTGGCACTTTTCGTGCCTGGTATGGTGGTTCAATCCTGATGCAGCCTTCTCTCATAGTAGGGGTCCGTACCGAATAATACATCGATGCTCGACCAGCTCGCTTCCAATTTATCTACTCGGTGGCGTATGGTTCCAGCTGCTCTCTTTAGATCTCAATTAGCCTGCGCTGGCACGAGGCTCATGGCAGGCTACTAGTACGGCGATGCCCGGCAAGTCTCAAGGGCACAGATTAAAGTTCACCCAATCCTTGCGTCTGTACGTATGGGAGCCCCAAGGACATGCCAGTTCCGAACCACGATGGTCAGCCAGGACACAATGTCTACCACACCCTGTCAAACCTGATAATCCCTGTCTTGCGTTCTCGGAGCCCACGCAAGGTCGTCTGGGACCCCAGCTTAGGGTAACCGCCAGCTGCCCCTTCCGGTGAATTCTGATCGTAACAACCTGTCACCATCATCGTGCTGTAGGTTTCAAGACAGGTCAACACTGTCATCGGACTCAATCGAGGTCCGGTAGTCCATGCCTGTTTAGTCCATGATCTGGATCGGCTCCCGTGAATGATTTCCTAGAGGGCATCCAGAACAAATGTATATTTCATACATTCGAGGTCCACGCATGTGTCGGCATCCGTCTTGCTTTGTGGAAGAGTGCCCACGTAACCTTTTTGTTTAGGATGTGTAACCGACGCGTCCACTCTAGACGTGCGCAAACATCCAGCTGCAGGCTTCCGGTATTCCCGGACCCTGTCTGTCCTTCGACAGATGGAACGCCAGCGCCGACAACACGCGCACGCGTATGCATTCCGTGCTCGTTTCGCATCTTCTGATCTTGATCGTCTCACTCACCAACAAGTTAGTACATTTCTGTTTCCGGGAAAGGTTACTGTATCACAAGCAAGCCACTGGGCCCCACTCTATCTCCCTTTTGAACGTTGATGATTGTGTAAGTTACGTCCCCTTCGGCTGGGATTCGCTAACAACTGTTTCGTGACAGACGCATTCCCGACATTGAACAGGTCGAGCATTGCTGTTGTTTCAATTCAATATTTCACGTCCACCCCCATCTCCGTGGCACATCGTCGCGACGTGCATTTGTATTCCACTCTCGTTGGCGCTTATCTGATCGTCTTTCATTCGTGCTATCCGATGGTGACTCTGATGGCGGCACTTGTATTGTTTGTCCTGGATCCTGAATGATCTCTGACACTAACGTGAGTGACTCACTCGTGAAATATTCGTTTAGGTTGGGGAAATATCATCATCGGACATCCTTGGCAAGATCAGGCCTGGGGTATACCCCCGCGTGGATTCTAGCCACGCCAAGCTCCCTAGATCCCAACTTCAAGGACAAGGCTTTTTTTTTCCCATGTCAATCAGAACATGTCGTTTCTCTCCGGCTTCCATGATCCACTTATTCCGATGACGGATATATATGCCGCAGAGGGTATTCATTTCCACGATAAGAAAAAATAATATATATTGGTCATGATGTTAATGATCACCTCACCCGCTTCCTTCATTCTCGATGGATGCTAGGTAAGCAGCGGAGAGTCATGGCGATGGCAAGCGGTTCTCCGTTGGCGAAACCTGAGACGACGCGCAAGACTTCAAGCTCTACGTATATAGGTTCTTTGAGAAAGGGGGAACGCGATCGCGCTGCCACCGCCGTCGCATCCATATTACCACACTTGAAATTCTTTCGGCGACGCTCTGCCAGGGGTCAGTCGGGTACATATACTTGGCTGCGAGCACGATCCGTCGGTGTTTGATTGCGTGTCGTCGTGTCCAATGACTTGGATGCCTTGTTTCCCTAGTACGTTGCGCTGTTATAGTCGATGTCGTGCGACATGCTTTCTTGTGATATGAATGAATACGTTGGATGTGCCAAGTCCGATTAGACGCACGTAGGAGAAACCGGGTCGTTTCCTTCCCCCGACGCCATCGACATTTTGATCATACAATGCACACATACAACTCGGGATCAAAACATGGTCGATTCTTTATGAATTCACACCTAGTTTGGGAACCGTAACGCCCACTCGGTGTTCCGATCCTACGGATCAACACGACGAGGTACACCAGTGCCCAGGAGACCACACAACGAGCGAAAAGAAACCAATTTTCAGGACTTGTATGACCCAAATCATTGCCAGCTAAATTCGATTAAGTAGATCATAACGAAGACGGAAAAGAGCGTGAATGGTAGCGGTTATGGACAGGCCCAGTGGGAAATGGTGATCTAGTGAGCAATTTGCGATGAGGTGTCAGTCCAGTCCAAAAGAGTGGCATGCCGCCAATTGGCGAAGGAATAAATAAGAGAACATGTCCAATGGATCAAAGGGGGAAAAATCATAAACCCGAGACAAAGACGAACGAGGCAAAGCATGCAACACGCGCGACGTCGGGCGGCTCGCCTACTTCTTTGTGTTATTGGTGATAACAACTGCAACAATGATGGCGATGATGGCAAGAATGACAAGGGTAAGCAAGAAGCAGATCCACCGCTTTTTTCTTGCGCCACGAGCAGAGATAATGGCCTTATCCGAGTGGACAATTCTGGAGCCGACATTAGATATGGTAAAGAGTTGACTGATGTGCATAGCGTACCCTGCTTCCATGTCTTTTTGTACATTTACCGCGGTCGTTTCTATGCTGTCTATCACGTCACTCTGTTGCTCTACCATGATGCTCATCTGCACAAAGAAACAAGGGTCAGTGACATGCCAGTAGACAATCTTGTTCGACGCACATCATTAAACAGTTGCGCGAGTTCTGCAATAGTTTGCTCGATGCGCTGGATGTCTTGATGCCGTTCTTGCACCTCTCGGTAGGCAGCTCTTGATTCACCATAACGGTTCGAGTTCATCAACTAAGTCGAGTCAGCCCAGGACATCATAACGTATTCTGCGGCCACTGACAGCTTGACTGAATATCTGGCCGCCAGAGTCATCGTTAACCACCGCCCGTATCTCCTCCGGTGTCGCATCCGGCTTGACTGAACACATGCAAGTCAGCCATCACATCCGGGGATACCCCTCCATAAACAAAACTGACCAATCTTGAACTGCCTCTCCATCCGTTGCTTGTACTTTTGGCGGTACTGTTGTTCCACTTGTTGATAGTTTTGAATCGCATCGACAAATTTGGACTTGACAAACGCCGTCTACGAAAAAAAGCCAGTGGTAAACATCGTCTTTGCCCCATTCTCCGGGCACTCACCTGTTGTTTCCGAATCTGACCGTCTCGTCCACCTGCAGGTTGCCTCTCCAATGCCTGAACACGTCGTTTCAACGTCGTACTTAACGCACTTGTCTCCTGCACAAGCTCTGCCAGCTGGCCCGCATTCCGTTCGGCAGCAACATCGTCGGTGTTATTCAACGACCGTGAATGAAACTCGTCGATCCGCGCGACGTTGGCGTTGAACGTCTTGATACTGTCTTGAAGGGAAGATATCTATGTGGCATTTAAATACGAATGTACGGCATTAGGAGATGGAAAGGAGGGAGGGGGGAGGTAGGGCAGCAACGAGTTGAGGATCACGCATGCATGGAGGATAACATACGTACTTCAGCGTAAAAAGCACCCATGGTGTCACCTGCGTCTACCCTGCCTCCGCCTCCGTCAGCGGTGAGGTTGGTCGTACTGTCCCTAACTTCGGACATCTCGTACGCAGAGTCGTCCTGTCGAGCATATGGATTCGCTCGATATTGGCTATGTGGGTGTAGGTCATCAGACGTATGTCCCCGACTGTGCGAGGGAGCGTCATGCTCACCTGCCCTGTTGGGCCTATACAAGGTGGGGTTACGGTCAGTGGGTGTCGAGGAGGAGGAGAAATGAACACTGACTCTCATTGCTGCTAGTCTGTCCATGGTAATGTCGTCAAAGATGGAGGGGCGAGGCTGGGTGGTTTCTACGGATGGACAGCCCTGTCGACGCTGTGGTCCTCTTTTTTTGGCGCAGATGTCCACTTGACGCGTTGCAACAAACGACTACAAACAAACTACGCAGTACAAGACATTTTCTCATGGCTGTGACTGCACCGTGAGCTCTACGGAATACAAGCGAGGATGAATTTATAGCAGAAAAGGTCTCGGATACCCCCCACGTTTGCCATGCTCTGTCGGAGGGTCACATTCATTACAACGTCTCTTTCTTTCTTTACATTTTGACTTTGGGTATCGCCGCATCCTACAGTACTACGAATCAAATTCAGGATCAAGCCCCCAGCGCATCCCGCAGGATGGCGATCTGTCGGTCCAGCGTCCCACGACTCGACCCTCCAATCGCCGTCCGCCTCTCCACGCTCGCTTCAAAGTCGAACACGTCCACGACGTCGTCTCCAAACTTGTCGTGCAGCTGCTTGTAATCTTGAACCGAAAGATCGTTGAGCTGACATTGACGCGTCTCTGCCAACGCCACTGCGCGTCCTGAAACGTGATGCGTCTCTCGGAAGGGTACCTAAGTGCACGCCAAGGAGGAGGGAGCGAGTGTGTATACATAAGTCATCGTCGTCCCGTGCCCAAAAGTAGGAAAAACACGTACCCCCTTGCGGACGAGGTAATCCGCCAGATCCGTCGCGAGCACGTCCATGGTCAACGCGGCGCGCATCTTGTCTCCATGTACCTATCCCAACGCATCGTGTTCGTCAATACCCTCATCCCATCATGAACAAAACAGGACCCGGTGCTGACCGTCATCGTGGCAATCACGCCCTCAGCAATCTGGAGCGACGCTCCGATCGTGTCGACGGCGTCGAACAACGGTTCCTTGTCCTCTTGTAAATCTTTGTTGTACGTTGACGGCAGACCTTTAAGGGTCATCAAGAACCCGGCCATCTTCCAACGTATTATCAGAGCCTACGCCGTCAGGGAACCATAACTGAGAACAGACGTACGTGGCCAAAGATCCGGCCTGACTTGCCCCTCAATAACTCCAACGAATCCGGGTTCTTCTTTTGCGGCATCATGCTCGATCCGGTGCTAACCCCCCGCCCCACAACCTCGTCAACCTTCTGCCCAAAAGCACAAAGAAAAGAAAAGAAAAAAACCCACGGACCTATACGCATCGCTCAACGTGACGAACCCAAACTCGGCCGTCGAGTACACGATCAGATCCTCCGCCAACCGACTCATGTGCGTCATCGTCAAACTAGACCACATCAAAAACTCGATGATAAAGTCGCGATCACCCACGCCCCACATGCTGTTCTCAGCTAGGGACGTAAAGCCGAGTTCGATAGCGAGGAATTCGCGGTCGACGGCAAAGGGGTTGCCGGCGAGGGCACCGCTACCGAGTGGGAGGACGGAGATGCGCGGAACGAGTTGTCGGAGGCGTTCGAGGTCGTTCTTGAACGAAAACGCATGCGAGAGCAAGAAGTGGGACCACCGGATCGGTTGACCGCGCTAGACGACCGCACCGATCAGTGGAGGGAGGGCTCAACACGTCCCGAAGCCCTCACCTGGAGATGTGTATACCCAGGCAACAAGATATCTCGTTCCTTGTCTGCGCGCTCCACCATGACGCGCAGCAGCCCTTCGAGACTCTTCTGCACGTCCACCACTTGGTCCAACAACCACAACCGCATATCTGTCGCCACCTGATCGTTCCTCGATCGTCCCGTATGAAGCTTACCCCCAAGCGGCCCGATCAACTCGCTCAACCGTCGTTCATTGGCGGTGTGAATATCTTCGTCGTCGGGTGCAGGTGTGAACTAGAACAACAAAAAACCTCGGTGAGTTTTATCCGAATAAGAGAGGGGGGGTTAGAAAATCACCTGCCCACTCTCCCATTCTTTTCCGACAGCCTGGAGCCCTTCGATCATCTTGCGCTCTTCTTCGTCCGTTAAGATCCCTACACGCGCGAGCGCCTTGGCGTACGCGATCGACCCGCGGATATCAGCGGCATGCATGCGTTGATCATATCGGAGCGATTGATTGAACGCGTGCATCCTGTCGAGCGGGTCAGCTCCATCCCCTATCGCTACCACCTACCACAGAGGGCAGGAAAGAAAAAGGGAAGGGGGTGAGTACCCACAGCGGATCCGTCTTGCCAGTAAACCGGCCGCCCCACAGCTTTTGCTTCGTAGGCTGATCATCGGTCATCGTGTCTGTGTAGTCTGTGTGTCTATAGGTGTAGATCGGTATAGCTAGATGCTCCGTGATCCGTGGCTGCGATTGAGGGATACACTGGAGAGGTTTCGAGGTGCTGGCGGGGCGGATTTGATGTGTTTCTTGGTGGGAGTTATATGGGCCCTGCGTGCAATTCGGACAGTACGTCGCTGTGCCTTTTTTCGGTGGTACAAGCGCGTGTCCTCCCGAGCAAGCGGTGGCCTCCCAATCAGCCACCATCATTTCATCCACTCTGCAGCGGTTGAGAGTGCAATGCATACAACGTATTGTATTAAAACAAGCGTGTCAAATGACATGAGCAAATGTACAATATATACGATATAGCTTTTCTGGTCTTCCTTCTTCATCTATGTACAGTCGATCTTCACAATAATTGCCTGTAGTTGTAGAGAGGTTAGGATAGGGGCACTAGGGTGAATATGAGATAGGAAATAGTGAAAGATGTTGAATGAATCGTGGAATGGAGTAGAACCAAGCGGGAGGGGTGCAACATAATTCTACAAGTGAAAAAAGGACAAAAAAAGAAAGAGCCATTAATGATGGAAATGGCCAGGAGTTATAGCGGCGAATAAATGTGAAAGGGGCGGCGCGAGTACAACGATGAAAGCGACGAGTAGAGCACCAGAGGAGAGGATATGTAATTGGGGCAGCGGTCAGCAATGAATTACCCAGGGAGGGAAGACGCATGTCCGGATAAATCAATGACATGGTGAGAGTGGGATGCTAGACGCCTCTCCACGATCGATAGTGGGGCACTGATCGATTAACAACAATACCTTGGCCATCGATCCAGTGAGGATATCGCGAGGCGTCCAAAAGAAAAAGGTCGTCTCTGTTGCTGCCATTTCTCTGTGCCCTCCTCTGTGCCAGAAAGTTCAGAAGAATCGCTTCTTGCTGTTCTTCTCGTCTGTTGGGATGCGAACGTGTGCATGCGTAGGCATTTCCTTCTCTGTACAAGCATCGATGCCTCTGACCCAAGAATTCGCGAGGTGTTCGTCGTACTCTTCATCGCTGTCCTGACCGTCGTCGTCGTCCTCATCCTCGTCGCCATCCGAGCCGTCATCCTCCTCGGACCCTCGATCCCTCTCGCAGCCACACTTTTCGCCCTCTTCGAGGCCAATGATACCGTTTCCCCCACTTCGCCCCCAAAGCAGCTGGCCCATTGTCGTGCGAGCTTTCGGATCAAAGCATAACATACGACGGAGTGCAGGTCTGGTTTCACGAGGAAGCAGACGAAAAACAGAGTTGGGCGAGGTACGCGAGACGGCGCGTTTGCGTTGGGTTTTCTTTTGAGCTTCAGGCTTTGAAGTCTGCTGGGTCGTCTGAGGCGGAGAACCGGATTGAGGCGTCGGAGGGGATGGTGCTGGGCGGCTCGGCTGTGGTTCCGAGGACGGGCATGGTTGTGGCCGGGGCGTTGGTAACGATGGAGACAAGTGTTCTGAAGGTGAACGACTCGCCACAGCTTCCTCGGGACGGACGATTGGAGTGCTGGTCGGCGATGGCCTTGCGCCACCAACAGCACCCAGATGGTTGGTATAACCGAGTCGCGCGGTATGCGCAGGCAGGCTCTCGGTCGATAAACCTGGCCGACCCAACTCCAACACACTCTTGTCCATCTCAAGCTCGCAGTCTCCGAAAACGCCATCAATCTGGGACTCTTCCCCTGGTGGAGGAAGCGTTGCGGTCCTCCTACCATGTCCAGGACTCAACAGCACTTGCTTCGTCAACCTGGTTGTTTCTTCATGTCGCCGCTCATCATCTTCTGCACCAGAAGACGAAGCATGGGATGGGGAACCAGAACGGGAGCGCGAGTTGGTAGAGATAATCGTAGGTGGGTAAGGGTAGGTACTTTCGGTAAATCTGCTCGTCATGCTAAGGAGAGATTTAGCATCGTCAGCCAGGAGCGAGGCAGGCGTGAGCGAGTTCGCATGTTCTGCAACGAATGGATCGGACAAAATTCAGAGGGAACAGGATCCATGCTACACACCGCCTGGAGTCGAAATCATAGCAGACCCGTTTGCACTGTTCGCCGACGGAACGGTCAAGTGGGAGGACCCAGCGGCATCCCGGGCTCCGATGCGTTTTCCGGACTTCTTCTTACCCTTTCGCGCACGATCGGGGTTCGAGTGGCTAGTATGTGATTTGTGTGACTCGAAAGGTTTTTCGCCTTCTGCTTCGAGGAAGGCGCGGAAAGATGCATCCCGTTCGCGATCTGGCACAGCCCAGGGAAAGCGCCGTAGAATCATGCATACCTATCAATTCAATTTCAAGGTGAGCACTCGGTTTACGGCCGTGGAGTAAACAAATCAAGTATAGCCCTGAGCCTAGATCCGTGCCGTTATTATATAACACCGGCCATCTTGCCGTTAAAGTGCCGTTAATGGGGCGCATTCACTCATAGCAACGGCGGAGCCATACGGAAGCATCAGAATATCAGAATCAAGGGACTCACGAAGATCACACCAACGCTCCAGACGTCTGTCTTGCGTGGATCATAACTGCCACCTACGAGTACCTCGGGGGCGAGATACGGGTCGCTGCCCACGATCCCAGATGCTTTGATGAGGCGTGCGTGAGTATGTGGCGCGGGGGCGTCTGGCTGTGTGTCAATGTATCCCATAACTGGACTGCTTGTGACCTGGACGACGCCAGATGGATTGGAGACAGAGCCACCCATGTCTGAGCCAGGGTATGCAAAGACGACTGCGGTACCAAAGTCGATGAGTTTGACAACGTCGCCACGGGTGAGGACGCAGTTGTCAAGCTTGAGATCTCGATGGGCGAGACCCAAGGCGTGGAGGTAGGCAACACCGTTGCATATCTGACGGAAGACGCAAAAGATCTCTGGACGGAGCATCTTGGCGGACATGACCACGGAGAAGAGGTCATACGGGGCATATTCCATGACCTATTGAGAGTGAGACGGAGGTGGAGGGAAGGAGATGGGGGATGTACCTCGTAATAATGACCATGATCGCAAACGATGTCGACGGTTTCGATGATGTTGACGTGCTTCAAGCAGGCGCCGACACAGAACTCTGCACGGACCTTTTTCTCGTACTCGCGCTCTGTTTCGCCTGTGCGACGGGGACGGAATTCTTTCACAGCATATACTGCGCCTCCAGACTTTGCACGGCCACGGATGAGACGGACAGTTCCTCCTGCACCGGAACCGAGTACACGGCCCCACTTGCCATACTTTTTGGAAAGGTGGGCATTCGTTGCAGACGAAAGGGAAGGCACGGGATGAGAGTAGTTTGAAGTTGCGGAGGTTTCCGGAGTAGAGGGGGGGGAGGGAGAAGGGCGTTTTGAGGAGATGGTGGAGGAGGGAGAGGGCGATTTGGGGATGAGAAAGGAGGATTGGTGCTTATCTGTGCAGGGATTCCTGACCTTTGATTTGTGCTTGTGGTGGAAGGCTTTGTTGATAAAGGTGGAGAAGGGATGGTGGTGGTGATCTTTGTACGTTGAGGTGGGGTGATCTGAAGGGACGAGTGCGGGGACGACGTCGATAACGGAAGAGGTGTCAAAGTCGAGGCCTCTGCGTTGTTGCTGTGGTTGGAGATGTGGCTCGGCGGGGGTGTGGGGAGTGGTTGAATTCGGGGAGCTTTGCGGGGAGGGCGGGGATGTGCTGGAGGACGATGGTGGGTGGGCATGATGATGAGGGATATGGTGGTTGAGGAAACGCTTAAGGTCGTGAAGGGGGCGGTGCTTGGGGACGGATGAGGCGGGGGAAGGGGGAGGATTGGGGGAGCGAGCACGGGGGGGCGTGTGGGTGGGGGAATAGAAAGAGATGCGGCGTCGGAAGGGGGAGCGGGGCAGGGGGGAAGTGCTAGGAGATGGATCGTCGACGTGGTCGAATGTCTGAGAAAGAATGAGTGAGTGAGACGAGGAGGAGTGGGGAAGACGAACCTGGTTGGGACGGGGAGTAGGCATGGGGATGGGGATGGGGATGGGGTTAGAGCAAGAAGAGGAAGAAGAGGGAGAATTGTACAGGTGAGAGAGGACCTGCATGGGACGGGCGGAGAGCATGGTGGAGGTGGACCAAGTCCAGTTGCGACCGACCAAGGTCACTCACTCATCAACCGTTCCACTTGCCATTTCTGTCGATCGGGCCGGTCAGAAAGTCGGCCGACGATTACCAAACGTGCCGAGTCGGCAGCCCGATCAATTCACGTGGACCATGACCGAGTCGGGTGATCACCGGGCACGACAAGCGAGCGATAACGCCAACCCATCCATAGCTAATCCGATCGCGCACGGTCACAGACTAATCCTAGGCTAGTGCAATCCGAGGCTGATCCGTTCATCCCCGCCTTACCCGATATCTTCCGCCTCCCTCTTCCGCTTCATCTCCTTCGACACCTTGTGCTGTGCTGCTTCATGTTTCGCCAGTTCTGGCGGCACCTTGGACGCCGGCGATTTCGATATCTCTGTTGGGATGAACGGCGTTAGTGCGTTCTAACGGAGGACAGAAGTGGGAATTGCGGGGAAAGCGGGGAACACTGGGGTCGTTTACGGCATAGCTGTCAACTCCCCAAACGATGTCAAAAAGTTGGACAGCAAGCGCGAACGGGCGGTCTCAGATCAAACAACGAAGCTGGGGGGTAGAGCACTGTAGACGGATGCCAGAATCGTACCTTGTCTGAGGTCATACCTGTCGAAAAGAGGAGGTTCGTTAACGAGTCGATCCATGGTGAAGATACGTACATGACTTCATCGTCGTCGGGGGATAAAAAGGTAATCGCGGTACCCTGCTTTCCAGCACGACCCGTACGACCTACACAGCAGCGACGTCATCACACTAAGCCAACACTCATCCAAATATGTGCTTACCAATCCGATGCACGTATGCCTCGATCGTACCCGCCATTTGATAGTTGATGACTAAGCTCACATCTTGCACGTCAATACCACGTCCAGCAAGGTCAGTGGCAACCAGGATGTCTGCCTCTCCTGACCGCAGAGACTGCAACGACGCCTCGCGCTGCTCTTGCGTCTTTCCACTGTGCAGAGTAGCAGCAGACCACTGCGACACACCAAACCCCTCAGTCACTCGGTCTAGATAATAACCAACACGACGTACGCCAGCCCGCGACAAATCCTTCGCCACCATGTCCGCCGTCTTCTTTTGGTTGACAAACACGATAATCGGAGACGCAAACATCCCGCCGTTGAGGATCTCCAGCATACGTTGCCTGCACTGACGGTTGGATTATACGGTCAAGCACTCGTCAAGGTTCACTTACTTTCTCTTCTCGTCGCCCATGACGAACTCGACCCGTTGATCGACTGTATCGACCGCTCGCCCAGCCTCACCGATCGTAATTGTTGCAGGTCGCTTGAGATATTTCCTTGCCAAGCGCTCCACCGCAGGAGGCATCGTCGCTGAAAACAACGTCGTGACTCTAGTACGCCCATTGGCCGTAATACCAGCACTCTCCTCGCCATCCACATCCATGGCATCTCCTCGCACCGTAAAGCCCTCTGGTTCACCTTCCATCAGCTCAGCAGGGAGCTTGTCAAGGATGAAGAGGAGGTCTGCCTCAAACCCGAGATGAACCATCCGGTCGGCTTCGTCCATGACAATATAACGGCATTGAGAAAGCACGATAACATGCCGTTCAATGACATCCTTCAGACGACCCGGGGTAGCAATGATGATCTCCGCACCCTCTCGGAGGTTGAACTGTTGTTCTTCAACCGCACGCTATGATGGTGCAAGTCAAACAACAGAACTTGACAGCGAAAGGACGACATACACCACCGACGATGGAGACGCAGGTAAACCCCAACGGACCTGCGAACTTGCGAGCTTCTGCCTCGATCTGCTGCGCCAGTTCACGAGTAGGAGCTAGGATTAATGCATAAGGTCCAAGGTGGCGGTTTTCGTCCGCCAGAGGAGGCATATTCGAGATGAAAGTAAGCATAGGGATGACGAACGCTGCTGTCTTCCCGGAACCTAGATTGGGTTTGACAGAATTGTCTGCAAAAATGAATGAGCTTTACACACCGGTCTCGGCAATACCAATGATGTCCCGGTTCTGCAAACCGATTGGGATAGCTTGTCGTTGAATGGGCGAGGGTTCCTTGTAGCCAATCTTTTCGATGACATCGAGTATAGCTCGTGGGATTATAGACTCTGTCCAGGAACGCAATGGGTGAGGAATAGAACCACCTGCAGAGGAAGAACGTTAACATATGGACTAAATGCTGCAAAACAAATGCCCACCCCGTGCTGCAATACTGAAATCCTCCCTGAATATCCGCCAATCTCGCTCCTTCATCTCCGGAAGTGGTTTTTCCGACCAGTGCCGTTCGTCAATACCACTCTTTGCCGCCTTCCTCCTTTCCATGGTATCTGCAAGATTCGCTTCGGCGCCGGCACCACGGTAGGCTGCTCCGCCATCATCAATCCCACCTACTCGCCCACGACCAAACATCACCTGTGCACCCTGCCTATTGGCGCCCACAGCAATAGGCGAATCGGATGTAAACGTGTCTTCTTCTTCCGCCCAGTCAAATACAAACTTTCGATCATTCATCTTCCGTATTTTACGTTTCTTGCTCGTCACTCCGAGATATCGATCTCGCAGGGCTGAGAGGTCGGTCTCTGTCATGGGGGGAACATGTGGTGTAATGGGCTCAGGAAGTGTGCCGTTGCCAGAGGGTGTGGATACAGCAGGCGTTGGGGTCGGGGTCGCACTCGATGATGGGGCATTGGAAGGCTTCACGCGATCTGCGCGTGGGCCAGTCGGGATGTTTTCAAAGCCACTCCGAGGCGGTTGAGCGGTCTGCGAAGCACGACGATCGTCCTGCTGATTGCCCCTACCTCTCCCCTCTCGTCTTCCATGACGACTGTCCTTTTCCGGATGACCAAACCTCTCCTTGTCATCTACTGTACCAGACAATCAACGCTTGACGATCGGTCACGGAGGAATAAGGCTTACGACGAGTCGTGCCCCCATATCGTGCTCCACGTTCCTTCTCCCTCTCCCGTTGACGCAGTGCCTCTGTCTCCCGCTCGAGCGCATCTCTGTCTTGTCTCGTTTTATCTTCGCGCTCCCGCTGCTCCTTGAGCTCAGCAGCTCGTTTGGAAATTGCAATCTTGGCACGTTCTTCCTTGGAGAGAAATTTAGGCTACAGACAGAATTCAAATGAGTAAGACCCAAGCAACGTGTTCACATGAACACACTTTCGCAGCAGCATCTTTCTCCGCCTTTTGTTTCTGTAGCAATGTTTCAATGGAGAGGGGTTCAGACCTTGCGTTGCCAGCCATAGCAGAGAGAAATGGGCAGGAGGTGTGCTGCTCGATTAGGAAACCCGTAATACTAATGCAAGAGCTGACACGTGACCGCTAGGCGCTTGCTCATCGTCTGACACAACGGGCACGAGGGAGACTCTGCTCGATCACTGGTGATCGGTGCTGACCATGCCTTTAACGATGTTTTCCACGACAAACACGAGCTCCAATATCGACTCACGCGTACAGTCTCCCCGCCCAGGGACGCCCGAGCCATCGTCTCGGCAAGGCAGACGAAACACTCAGCCAGATGCCCAGCTCCTCGACGACGATGGCGCGATATCACAAAAGGTGAGAGACGGGTCCGTGTTGTTTGCGATGTTGCGCTTGACGCACGAGGGTTGTACCGTTCTAGTTGGAAGCGTGTCTGAAACACATCTTCACGAAATATTGTACGCCTGCCCCACCTGCGGTTTCGCGCAAGGCATATGGTCTTTCGCTGCTTGTACCTCCAGAGGGTGCATATCTTACGCAGGAAGGATTGGACGCGTGGGCACGCGACACGAATGGCGCGCCGTTCTCCCAAGAGACCAAGGACGAACTCGTCGAGTTTCTCGATGTGACTGATGATGGTGGACTGACGTACGTCTACGTCCCCCTTTACGCTCGGACCTGCACAAACGGAATGTGTCGTACTTTTTTCTTTAGCCTCAAGGGATTCATGCAGATATATCAGTTGCAAACCGAAAATGATGAAGAAGAGACGTGGAGAGATCTCGTGCGTGCTTGTGCTTCTTTTTGGGGTTACGTCGAGAGAGAGTGACGCTCTGATAGTCAAATCACGGGTTTGATCGCACGCTAACTCTCGTCTCCACGCGTCGGGAGGATGATCTTGACCAGCGTTCAGTCTATGAGCCCAAGCCTATACCCCCAAGCACAGAATCATGTACGTATCGAGTCTTGCTTTGGTCGTCGACTGCTCGCTGATCGGATCTACAAGCAGAATTTACAAATAGATATTCCACGATCTTTGTTTCAACCTTTGATCGTACAAACTATTAAGATGTAATGATTTCCTCCAAAGTCGGTTGGAGGAAAGATGTAGAGACCAGAGACACAGCTCAATGTGGTCTTCTACCCTGGGGTGTGCATTACCCATGTTTTCCATGAAAAAGTTCATGATAATGAATGTGAATACCCCTTTGATAAGTTCGATCGGAATTGTTGGCTTGTTTCGTGGGCATCGTCCCCAATGTGATTGCATTCCTTTCTTTCACTGCATGTTACCAAAACTGTAATGAGAGCGATATGCCCGGTTTTCAATTTCGTCGTCGAGCAGTCGACTGTCCACCCTCGTGCGCCGAATTACTTATAAGCTTGGAGCGTGACCTGCAGTGCCAGTTCGAGGTTCCGGGACTTTGAAACCAGAGCTTCGACTTGGAGGTCGTCCGGGTGGAGCCTCACTTCCCCCGGCCATCCTAGCCGAACGTGCGGAACAGCATAGAAAACCCACTAGACCGATGAGTACTAGTGATGCAGCCACTTGATAGTGGCCGCTGGCTAGTGGTTATGGGGAAGTTCCCACTGGCAAACGCAGTCTTATCGTAATATGGGTCGTCCCATCCCTGAATTCGGGCGCCGATCTGATGGAAATTGTAGGGCGACACTGAACTTTGTGGTGTCCAACTATATCATTTGGTGCGCATTTATCTTCTCGCGAAAAGTTAGCCAAACATATTTTCAGTGTCGAGTGTCATGTCACACTCGGTACCATTCCATGCGGAAATGAACCGGAATATTAGTATATAGTAGTGAAACTAACCGCAGGACTCCATCGAATTGATTGCGTTTTGCACAATTGATCACGTCGGCGCTCATCAACGTTCACCGCGAGGTAGCAATTGAGTTTACAGTCTAAAAGGTCACAGCACTGATCATAAAAGAGAGTTACACTACAACCTGCTCCCACCGATCGAAGATGACACTCGGGATATTCGACGTCTGGCCGCACAACGCCGATGATCGCAAGCTGACTAGCTTGTTACTAGTAAGTGGACATAACCACAATGAGCGTGACACAAGACATACTAACTTAGCTGATCTGACGACAGACACGTCAGCAGACCGCAATGACAAGACCGCCGCGATTGGACGAATGGGGATCTTCGCTAATGAGTCCATAGCTCGTCTTACTCACGATCACCAGGCCTGTCAACCAATTTATGTCCCATCATGGCGGCCGCGCCTCTACACGCTGAACCCCACCCGCCGTTTCGACCCTTTGCACCCACGGTGGCATGCCTGTAGGGTATTTATCCTCAGCACTGAAGTGACGCTTCAGGATCGCCACCACTATCTCGCCCACAGCATGCCCGCGAGCGTATCTTTGATCCGGACTGCGACAGAAATTCCGCCGCGCGCTATTTCAGATACCAAGGAAGACTTGGACAAGGCCGAAGCTGACCTCGTTCAGTTTCCCGAAGGGGTTGCTACAGCATGGCGCACGAGTGTCCGCTATCCTCTGAGCGATACGGATTATTGATTTGACATTAGAGCGCTAGTCCAGTTCCGCGGCTTCGGGAAGGCGCTATCATTTAGTTTTGCAAGCGATGCGCGTACTCACACTTAAAACAGGTACACCTCATGGTTTGGCGTTTATCAAGGTACTACCCTGTGAATCCTTCGTGGTCATGTATTGACAGCTGCAGAATTTTACACCCTCATTATCTAACGAATGAATCCACGTCGGCGATATCGTACGTCTCGTCTACAGCTTGGTGTGGGTGAGGAACAAACCTACTTGATAGTTGGATAGGAAGCATCAACGCCTTTTTGATTACTAGTTTTAGCCTTGTTGCAGGTATACTCTGTGATCGAGATTATCTGTATGTCCCAACTATCTCGTGCGTTACCAAGCACTCCATGCTAATATTACCAAGCTACCATCTGTTAATCGGAGGATCGTTGCTACAGTCACTCGCCTTGTTCATGCTCTCCCTCACCCAACCGGGCCACTATTATCAGGTCTGTCATCACGTTAGCAAGACATTTAATGTTCGCTCCACTGACTTGGAATGACAGGTCCTTCTTGCCCAAGGGATCGGCCTCGGGGTTTCTCAGGGGCTTGTGACTGTCCCGACCATGGCAGTGGTATCCCACTATTTCAGCCGACGTCGTACGCTTGCGACGAGCCTTGTCGCCTCCGGATGCCCACTTGGAGCGTAGGCTTTGCCAACGGTGTACGGATAAGCGCTGCGTTTGTCAGCGAACTGCTTCTTATCGCCTGTATCCTTATACGGGAAATAGAAACCGATCTGAAAGCATAAAAATCTGCCGTATCGGTAGGATCACACGTCGAGGACAGCCGTGGTACATGGAAAACACACCTACCCGATGCCCATGATACAAAAAGGCGCATCGTGGACGATACCCCTTCCGACGGTCAAGTAATTTGCAGGATGTTTAGGTGGCTCCAACTGGGTGCGCTCTTTTACTTGCAATTGGATTCCGGTCACCATGGAAATTCAGAGACGTTCTCGTTCTACTCGGTACGTGACCTGCTATCACACATGCGGGCAACTTTATGTCTGATCTCTTACCCATCCAGTTGGTACTTATGAATGGGGCAAGCTGGATAGGTCGATTGTCTACCGGATTCATCGCACCCTGCGTTGCTGTGCCCAGGCTCAAGATCATATCGACCGCCGCGTGCGGCATTCTCATTCTCGGCATGATTAGGCTGAGCAGCGTCCCAACGATTGTGGTAATCGGAATGATTTATGGTTATTTTTCTGGCGTTTGTCTTGTCCCATTTCGTAGTGTCGGACGGATTGAACTGAATGACGTCCGTCGGCAGATGTAGCATTGTTGTCCCCCCTCATGGCCCTCCTTACTAGCGACCTCTCGGAACTCGGGTTCGTTGATCCATCCATACGTCCGGCTGTTGAGGTATCGAATACTCATACAACCGATGATTCAGTGCTCGCATGGGAATTGGGATGACAGTCACTGGCACTGGTAGTCTCCTTGGTGCGTCCTCGACCGGAAATTATCTCACACCATCACTTGACACCGTGTTGATAGGCAGGCCTGTCTCGGGTGCGCTGCTCACCTCGCAATACAAGTGGTGGCGACCCTCGCTCTTCAGTGGAGTATGAACTGTTGATCTATCCAACGAGCGAACGTACTGACACGATTTGGTAGCTGATTACGCTCACTGGGTGTTTGTTGTTGATGATGATGCAACTCGCGCTGACACGTCGTTGGAAACGGTCGACTTAGATACAGGGACCTTGAGGTTTAGCGAGTCGCGAGGGGGGTAATGTGGAACAAAATCGCGTTGCTGGCAACTGCCGGCAAGCAAGGTCTCTTCGACTCCCTGCCAGCAGGGTCCCCGGCGTCGACAGGAGCGGCACCTCGTATATTGATGGTACGGACATAGCTAAGACAACTGTCTACCGTACGGTCTAGAATCCCCCTGTCACAGCACTACTAAGACGGAACGATGTGCTCGTGATAACGCATGCAACGTTCAATCGAACGCGTCAAGCGCCAGGCTAAAGTTGAATCACGTTGCAGTCCATCGTACTCATTTTTTACCACAACGAATTCATGCAGGCATATCAGCTGCAAACTAAAAATGACGAAGAACATACCTTCTGCGTGCTTATTCCTCTTTTTCCCTGACGAGAGAGTGACACTAGCTTATAGTCTAATTACCGCGGGGTTCGATCGCCCAATCACATTCGTCTCCACGGCATCAGTGGCGTGATCCTGATCAGCGTCCAGTCACACTGCCAGTGGCAGAGCCCAAACGTATACTTCCAAGCATGGATTTACACGTCGCGTTGCGAGCACCGTTCGCACCCGCAATCGCCATTCCGGGTATGAGCCCATATGCTTCCTATCAAGGTCTCTGTATCACCTCAACGTCTTGCGTTTGGTTTCATCTTGCTACCAGAATGGTGGGTCATCGTGAGACGGCAACTCCTACTTTACTGCAAGTTTCACGCAACGATTACTAAAACCACAAGCTTGGTATGCTGTACACTAACTCATGATTGAACGATAGGGAGCCTAAGCGGCAGATAGCATCCTTGTCGCCGAGGAGCCATGGGTCATCACGATCTCACCTGAGAGGCTTATTTAACCATCTCACCTCTCATCATGGTCGCCAGCCATCTAGACTCTGAACCCTACCGCCCTTGACACCCTTTGCATCCACGGTAGCTCGCCTGCGTGGTCTTTGCACTCGTCTTAGCTGCGAACAGATGACACCTCAGGATCGCAACCACGATCCTGCCACAGCAGGACATAGAATGCGCGCGAGCGTATCTTCGACCAAGACTGCGGCAGAAACTCAACAGCCTGCTATTTTGGATACCGAGGAAGACTTGGACAAGGCTAAAGCCGACCCAGTCCAGTTTCCTGAAGGTGGCACTGCGGCATGGTGCACGGTTGTTGGCGCGTGAGTGTCCAATGTTTCCCTTTGTACAGATTATTGATCTGCTGACACGACAGGGCGTTGGTCCAGTTCTGTGGCTTCGGGTAGGCGTGATCATTTAATTTTGCGAGTGACAAGCGTATTCACACTGTAAAAAGGTACGCCTCATCGTTTGGCGTTTATCAAGGTACGGACCCCTGTGAATCCTTCATGGTCATGTATTGACAGTTGCAGAATTTTACACCCTTCATTATCTAAAGAATGAATCCACGTCGGCGATATCGTAAGTCTCGTCAGCAGCCTTGTGCGTGTGTGTGCGGAACAAACCTGTTGGATAGTTGGATAGGAAGCATCAACGCATTTCTGGCGGCTGGTTTGGGTGTTGTTTCAGGTATGCTCTATGATCGGGGTTACTTGTATGTCCCAACCATCTGCCAAGTACTCCATGCTGATATTATAAAGCTACCATCTGTTAATCGGTGGATCGTTGCTACAGTCACTCGCCTTGTTCATGCTCTCCCTCACCCAACCGGGCCACTATTATCAGGTCTGTCATCACGTTAGCAAGACATTTAATGTTCGCTCCACCGACTTGGAATGACAGGTCCTTCTTGCCCAAGGGATCGGCCTCGGAATTTCTCAGGGGCTTGTGACTGTCCCGACCATGGCAGTGGTATCCCACTATTTCAGCCGACGTCGTACGCTTGCGATGAGCCTTGTCGCCTCTGGATGCCCACTTGGAGCGATCATGCACCCCGTCATACTGAACAACTTGTTTAATCGGAGCGTAGGCTTTGCCAACGGTGTACGGATAAGCGCTGCGTTTGTCAGCGTCCTGCTTCTTATCGCCTGTATCTTTATGCGCACCCGGTTGGAGCCACCTAAACATCCTGCAAATTACTTGACTGTCGGAAGGGGTATCATCCTCGATGTGCCTTTTTGTATTATGGGCATCGGGTAGGTATTTTTTTCCATGTACCACAGCTGTCCTTGACGTGTGATCCTACCGATACTGCAGATTGCTATGCATTCAGATCAGTTTCTGTTTTCCGCTCTTTTACTTGCAATTAGATTCCATCCAGCATGGAAATTCAGAGACGTTCTCGTTCTACTCAGTATGTGACCTGCTATTACACGGGAAACTTGATATCTGACTGATCTCTTACCCATCCAGCTGGTATTTTTGAATGGTGCAAGCTTGATAGGTCGATTGTCTACCGGATTCATTGCACCCTACACTGGTGTGCCTAGGCTCATGATCATATCGACCGCCGCGTGCGGCATTTTCATTCTCCTCATGATTGGTCTAAGCAACGTCGCAACGATCGTGGTAATCGGAACGATTTATGGCTATTTTTCAGGCATTTGTCAGTTTCCTGTTTCCCCTACATTGTAGGGTCGGACGGATCGAACTGAACACGATGTCCATTGGTAGATGCCGCGTTGTTATCACCCCTCATGGCCCTCCTTACTAGCGACCTCTCGGAACTCGGGTTCGTTGGTTTCACGCATCCGGCTGTTCAGGTACTGGATGTTCATACAATCAATGATTCAGTGCTCGCTTTGGAATGGGGATGGTATTCATCAGCGTCGGCAATCTTCTTGGTGGGTCCTTGGCCGGAATCATCTCATAGCATTACATAACACTGTGTTGATATATCATAGGCGGGCCTGTCTCGGGTGCACTGCTCACCTCGCAATACAAGTGGTGGCGACCCTCGCTCTTCAGCGGAGTATGATCTCGTTGATCCATCCAACGAACGAACGTATTGACACATTTGGTAGCTGATTGCGCTCACTGGGTGTTTGCTGATGATGATGACGCAACTCGCGTTGACACGTCGTTGGAAACGGTCGACTGACATACATGAACCTTGAGGTTTAGCGAGTCGCGAGGGGGTAATGCGGGGCAAAATTGAGCCTGCTGCGCAAGCAAGGTCAGATCTTCGTTAAGTTAAGGCTTAAAACGCCCTTGACCTAAGCCTTGACATGATTACACACAATAATCGTTGAAATTTTAATTTTCGAGAGCTTCGAACAACAGTTGCGCTTTATCATGCTCTGTACTCAACTACGCCACCATCGAAGGGACCATTCCGAAAATTCTTCCATCAAGGAGAAATGCAAAATTCAAGTCAGTTCAAATAGACAGCTCACGTCCTGTTCAGCAAAAAGTTCAGCTCCCAGTTTGAGGTGCATTGCCTAACCAAGTTAACTGCCGAACTGCCTCAGAGTTTGGCAACTGAGCTTGCCTCGGCACTTCGGCAACGTCGGACCTTGAAGTTTACACCTTCATTCCGCTCATACTCTCTGACTCCCAAAATGCCCTGCGCGATGCAGACGAAGCAGAAAAAGTAACTAGCAGAAGTCACGACATAGGTCAACAGGAGCCACTCAGCCAAGTCTCGTGCTTCGAGAGGCAAAACTAAGCTGTCGACAATGGAAAATAACGATCCCGCTGCTATCACCGGAGCTGCAGGCGAGAAAACAAGGACCGCGGGTCGTCTCGTGGGTATCCATATACTTCCCACAACATGACTACATATTCAGAAAACTTTCTCAAGGTGGTCCAAGCCTGAAAATCATCTACTTCACTGACTCCTTATCGAGGAGAGCGAGAAGTTTGGGTCGGCAGATTGTGACAGCTTGCCTAGAGCATCAGCGTGCAGAGGCTGACAAGCAGAGAGCTCATGAACTTGTCACGTTCGAGAAGCAACTTGAGCTTGCACGCCTTCAGGCTCAGGTCGGCCCAGCTCCTTTCGGTTTTCTAGCTGGTCCCCCACCTGCTGGACCTTCTCATGGCTGGGGCATGGTCGATCCTGAATTACATTAAGTTTCACCATTTAATTATTATTTTTGCTGTTTGAGTCTGACAAATTATATATATATATTCATCTGAGAGTCGGAAACATCATCAGAATCAGAATCAGAAGACTCGGAGTCTCCAAATTGAGCTGGGTCACCATTTCAGTGATCAACTCCACAAGGAATTGAGTCTGAGTGGCTTGGAGTGCTTGCTGCTGCTCGGTTTCTCGTGGCATGGATAGTGATATTGATATCAAGTACTCGAGTCGGGCTGCAGCTAGTACGATTCTATTTAAAACTCCGCTATGGTGTGAACGGCCTGAGTTTCATACGAACCTGAGGGGGTTGAAACGTTGAACGTTGAACTGGACGTGGCCGTGTAAGCCCACCGCTGTCGACATAGGTGGGAACAGCCCCTGTCGCGCGCAACACCGAACCGGTACAGGCACCCCGACGGTGCCTGGCGTCATGCGCGCAGTCCTGTCAAGGCACTGCAAACTAGAAATGACGAAGAACATATCTTGTGCGTGCTTACTCCTCTTTTTAAACGAGAGAGTGACCCTATCATAGTCTAATCGCGGGTTCGCACACTCACTCCCGTCTCCACGCATTGGTGGCGTAGTCCTTCAGCGTTCAAACGTATACCTCCAAGCATAGATTCAAACATCGCGCCGCCCGCAGCGTGACCCGTAATTGCCACTCCGGGTATGAGCTCATTTGCTGTATATCAAGGTCTCTGTATCACCTCAACGTCTCGCGTTTGGTTTCATCTTGCTACCAGAATGGTGGGCCATCGTGAGATGGCAACTCCTACTTTACTGCAAGTTTCACGCAATGATTACTAAAACCACAAGCTTGGTATACGGTACACTAACTCATGATTGAACAATAGGGAGCCTAAGCGGCGGATAGTATCCTTGTCGCCGAGGAGCCATGGGTCATCACGATCTCACCTGAGAGGCTTATTTAACCATCTCACCTCTCATCATGGTCGCCAGCCATCTAGACTCTGAACCCTACCGCCCTTGACACCCTTTGCATCCACGGTAGCTCGCCTGCGTGGTCTTTGCACTCGTCTTAGCTGCGAACAGATGACACCTCAGGATCGCAACCACGATCTTGCCACAGCAGGACATAGAATGCGCGCGAGCGTATCTTCGACCAATACTGCGGCAGAAATTCAACAGCCTGCTGTTTCAGATGCCGAGGAAGACTTGGACAAGGCTAAAGCCGACCCAGTCCAGTTTCCTGAAGGTGGCACTGCGGCATGGTGCACGGTCGTTGGCGCGTGAGTGTCCAATGTTTCCCTTTGAATCGTCCGAGCGATACAGATTGTTGATCTGTTGACACGACAGGGCGTTGGTCCAGTTCTGTGGCTTCGGGTAGGCGTGAATCATTTAATTTTGCGAGTGACAAGCGTATTCACACTATAAAAAGGTACGCCTCATCGTTTGGCGTTTATCAAGGTACGGACCCCTGCGAATCCTTCATGGTCATGTATTGACAGTTGCAGAATTTTACACCCTTCATTATCTAAAGAATGAATCCACGTCGGCGATATCGTACGTCTCGTCTACAGCTTGGTGTGGGTGCGGAACAAACCTGCTTGATAGTTGGATAGGAAGCATCAACGCCTTTTTGATCGCTAGTTTCGGCCTTGTTGCAGGTATACTCTATGATCGGGGTTACTTGTATGTCCCAACCATCTCGTGCATTGTCAAGTACCCTATGCTGATATTACCAAGCTACCATCTGTTAATCGGAGGATCGTTGCTACAGTCGTTCACCTTGTTCATGCTCTCGCTTACCCAACCAGGCCACCATTATCAGGTCCGTCGTCTTGCTAGCAGGATATTGTGTGTTCACTCCACTGACTTGGAATGACAGGTCCTTCTTGCCCAAGGGATCGGCCTCGGAATTGCCCAGGGGCTTGTGTATGTCCCGACCATGGCAGTGGTATCCCACTATTTCAGCCAACGTCGCACGCTTGCAATGAGCCTTGTCATCTCTGGGTCCTCGTTTGGAGCGATCATACACCCCATCATGCTGAACAACTTGTTTAATCGGAGCGTAGGCTTTGCCAACGGTGTACGGATAAGCGCTGCGTTTGTCAGCGTCCTGCTTCTTATCGCCTGTATCCTTATACGCACCCGGTTGGAACCACCTAAACATCCTGCAAATTACTTGACTGTCGGAAGGGGTATCATCCTCGATGCGCCTTTTTGTATCATGGGCATTGGGTAGGTGTTTTTTCCATGTACCATGGCTGTCCTCGATGTGTGATCCTACCGATACGGCAGATTGCTATGTTCTCAGATCGGTTTCTATTTCCCGCTCTTTTACTTGCAATTAGATTCCATCCAGCATGGAAATTCAGAGACGTTCTCGTTCTACTCAGTATGTGACCTGCTATTACACACACACGAGTTAACTTGATGTCTGACTGATGTCTTACCCATCCAGTTGGTACTTATGAATGGGGCAAGCTTGATAGGTCAATTGTCTACCGGATTCATCACATCCTACGTTGGTGTGCTTAAGCTCATGATCATATCGACCGCCGTGTGCGGCATTTTCATTCTCGTCATGATTGGTCTGAGCAGCGTCCCGACGATCGTGGTAATCGGAACGATTTATGGCTATTTTTCAGGCATTTGTCAGTTCCCCGTTCCCCCTACCTTGTAGAGTCGGACGGATCGAACTGAACACGATGTCCATTGGTAGATATCGCGTTGTTATCACCCCTTGTGGTCCTACTTACTAGCGACCTCTCGCAACTCGGGTTCGTTAGTTTCACACGTTCAAGTACTGGATGCTCATACAACCGGTGATCCAGTGCTCGCATGGGAATTGGGATGACAATCGTTGGCATCGGCAATCTTCTTGGTGCGTCCTCGACCGGAAATCATCTCACACCATCACTTGACACCGTGTTGATAGGCGGGCCTGTCTCAGGTGCGCTACTCACCTCGCAATACAAGTGGTGGCGACCCTCGCTCTTCAGCGGAGTATGGTCTGTTGATCGATCCAACGAGCGAACATACTGACGCGATTCGGTAGCTGATTGCGCTCACTGGGTGTTCGCTGTTGATGGTGATGCAACATGTGCTGACACGTCGGTCGGAAACGGTCGATTCAGGAACGGGAACCTTGAAACTCAGTGGTTCGCGAGTGGTAATGCAGGGCAAAATATGTTAACGGTTCCGACATGCGCCGGCGTACTGGCTACAGTCTAAAAATTCCTCGTGTAAAACGAACCAATGTGCTCGTGATCATGTATGCAATGCGTTGAGCGTTCTAAAGCAACCCAGGGCTATCCCGGTGGTGGTGATATAGATCAAGACACGTCCCGCAAAAGGGCTATGTGTCAAGAACGGGTATGGGACTAGAATCCAGGCGTGGCCGGTGAAAAAATCGTCAGACCGTGCACTGGAAACGAGAGGCAACTCACACGATCCGTTGAACGCGGCGCAGTATTCTACGAACAAAGCATACCAGACGGTGAATACGATGACGGCTACCGGCGCAACCTTGCGGACGTGAATCTTTGAGAACTTGGATTCAAAGACGAAAAAGTCGACCAAGAGGGTGAACAGAGGCGAGGCATGCAAGGCCAGATCGGTCGTAAGGGGGAGACGCATGAACTGCGGTGGGGCTCCAGGCAAGGGTCCTGGTCCGCCTGCAGGAGGCATGATGAGGTGTGGGGCGAACACAATGAGTGACCAGTAAATGGACGAGATGACGAATTCCAACTGCGGTAAAAGGGGTACAAGTCAGCTTTGGATTGTGGCCAGGGTCAGTGGAGAGAGGGTTCGCTTGCCGGCAACGATATCATCATGAGTGCCCTCTTGACATCACGAGCGACTGGTGTTTGTTCTGTCGGTTTTGTGATGGACTCGTCTTTCTACGGCGATACTCACCTGACACGGACGGGAACAAGTCATAGAAGAGACTGACGACCATGTATGACCATGTGATGATCAGTCTGATCGCAAACAAGCCCCGAGTTAGCTTCTGCATGGTTACTCGGCCAAGCGCTACGTTACCCTTGGTTCGTTAGAAACTGGAAATAACTACCCTTTTGCACCCTCATCCAGTCCCCGACACCACCCTGCTCAGTTATAGTGAGCCATCCCCACGCCATGACATTTGCTGCGATTGCATGTAAAACGAATGCCAGCAGTCGTCGCATAGTTTGATTAGGTCCACGGGACGCAGTCCGAACGGAGGGAAACGAGTTGGTAAAGGGAAAGGCACTGAGGGAAAGTGTGTATTGGAATTTGGCAGGGCTGCGTCACGGTGCCAACCGCAGCGCCTTGTGATGGTCGGTGTTGAGAACCACGAAACTAAGGGACGCCGGGCACTAAAAATGCGCCTACTGTACCATGAGTGAGTATACATTGTTGTCTGTCTCATAGCGATCGTATCGGATAATTGGCTGATAGAGTTCTACAGTACGACTTATTTAGAATACAGTTTCGTCAAGCAACCCTGGTGTATTTTTCACCTGAGCCAGTTGTCAAGGCATATAGTACATAGTGTACTTCCTAACCGAGACTTCAGTCCACGTCGTGCCACGACGACGACGATGTACAGACCGTTACACCTCCGCACCCTCACCTCACTCACTCGCTCACTCCATGTCTCTTCTGTATCTCGACACCTAGTCGGACCCAACGACCCCATCTCCAACCTCCGTCCTATCATCTACACGGACACACCCACCCCAGCAGCATCGCATTCCCAAGGACAGCTCGAATCGCATGTCAACCACCCCTACTCTCTCAACGAGTTCACAGACGTTCCGCACGATCATACTCTGGAGCTACAGCACAAGCTTGCCCGAGAACAATTCGACGCGTTCAATCACAATTTCTGGACAGATGTACGTCGTCGACAGCCTCCCGTTGGATATGTTCCTCACGGCTATAATACGCTAGAGCAACTCTCGATTCGAAACAGCCAAACAATCCGTCTTGGGGTCTCTTCCCGAGTCTGCCTCTCCCGAAATGCACGAAAATGCACTCTCAGGGTTTTACAAAAAATGGGTGATGCAGGAAAAAACAAGGCAGGACGAATACGCCACCGAATGGCGAAAGCGTAATTGGGAAAACATCCTTCTCGCCATTCGTGTAGAGTACCAACGTTTCAAGCGACGCATTCTATGACGATACAATAGCAAGGACGGTTTCGCTCCAGAGAAACCTCATCTCAGCATCGATATGTTTTTAGGGTGGCATGTAGGTCCCACGTACAACAACCAGTCTTCACCGCATTTCATATCCTAGTTCCTCCATAGCCAACTCTCTCACTCTGAAGTAGACGTCCCCCAACCTCATTTTTTCCACCACGGAACTCTCAGCCCTAAAGTCTCTTGCCAATTCCCCCACCATCCCAACCGGCATGCCTGGGAATCGTGATGACGTCTCCGGCATGAGCGGGACGGATAGACACTGCGAAGGATCAAGGTCAAAGCCTTCCGGCAATGATTCATTTGGGGAGGTCGATGCAATCGTTGGTAGGATAAGCATGAGGGTGTGGTACAATGCGGTCGCGCAGAAGCGGGCTTTTAGTTGAGCGTCGGTAACGTTAGCTGTTTGGCGGATGACATCCCAACTGTAAAGTAGAACTAAGAATACGAAACATGCAAAGAGACCGGCAGACGCACTCATCATGGTAGTACACTCGACACCAAGCTCTTCTGAATGACGATAGTCGTCGGACATCCGGAGTGTCCTGAATGATAGATTCAGCCGCTAATGGGTAACGCACAGGAGAATTTACCTCAGCTCTTGCAAGCAGATGCAATGCGGTCGCATAGTCGTCTATGCTATCCGAGTTATCTTTGAGCGTCAGCACATCCACCATGCCTTCAACGTTCAACACCTTCCCATGCAACATGTCCCTCACATGGTTTTTGAGCACCTGTCCGTGTCAGTGACTCGGGTGAGTACTACAAGTTACATCAGGTGCAAATACGCACCATGACGAGACCCTTCCGTTCGTTTTCCTTGAGTTTCTTCGCTTTTGCCGACAGAACAGCGTCCACCTGCGCGTCCAGACTATTCTTTTGCTTTCCGCGCATGGCGCTCACTATGCCTTGGAATTCTGCGAGCAACTTTTCCTGCACAGCAACAAAGTCCAGACCATCATGAAACGCTACCGCAAAGGTCGTCAGATTCGGAAAAAAATGATCCCAAAGTAAACCAGCACCGCACCATCGAGCATTGTTTCATCCAACGTCCCACCTTCTTGCAAGTTTGCAAGCTGGGAGAGCTTTCCAAGAGAGAGCATAAACTAACCATCCAAGAAAGGCAAGTTAGTGCGGGGGATATGGAACAACTAGAACGATGCCAAACACGTACATGTTTCACTCCAAGGTCGCTCGCTCCTGCTGCCTCTCCCAACAGCATCCCGCTCGCGTTTCCAAACCTAACCCTCCCCATGTCGTTGACCCATGCGATGGTGTTATACTCTGACCTCACTACCCGCTCTTCGCCCTCTCTCCCCTTGCCTTTCTTGTCCTTTGCAAAGAGTTTGTCCATGATGGGACCCCATACGTCTTCCTCTGCAAAGACGACCCGAGCCTCACCTTGTTCAATACACCATCGTACGACTTCGCTGCCAAACTCATCACCGTATCTGGCAAGGTAGCTTTTAATGAGGGACGCCTGAGGATTCGAGGCAGGGGGGTATGGGGTCGGGCGGAGGAGGAGCGAGGCAAGGGAGGGGAAGTCAGTGTAGGTGGTTGCGAGGGCGAGGGCTTGCTGGAGGTGCAAAGTTACACCTAAAGAGAAGGTTCCATTGAGGGAGGCTAAATAAAGAATAATGTCCCAAAAGCAACGTACGCAGGGTCTCAAGGACCTCGGGCCTAAGTTGCGCAAACTTATCTTCTAGCTCCTGTCTGTCCCTCTGCGAGTTTGGATCATCAGCTGCAATCGGGCTGGAGGCCAAAAAAGTGCACGTTGACAAAGGTATATATGGGAAACGGGGAGTACTTGCCTTGCGAGCCAATCAAGCCTCTCCTGCACACATGCAAACAATAGCGTTGCCAGTTCAGGTAACATATCTACCACGTCCTTTCCGGCACTGTTACCCCCACTAACCGTGGCCACCTTCGTCGCGGAATCAACAAGGTTCAGTACTGCATCAGTGACAGCGGGTCTACTTGTCCACGGCTTAATCATTGGAAGCTCGATACCATATACCCCAAGATTATATGCGCGGTACGCAAGTGCAGCTTGAAGTGTCGCCTGCGAACAACGACCAGCCCAGTTAGATACGCGACTCCGATAGTTAGAAGACATGAACACGACTGACCACAACGGCTCCCCCGAGCTCTTTCAGAGCCCCAGTACTCCCATATCCACTCCCTTCTAGCTGACCCAGGTAGTCCACCATGAACACCAACAATCTTCCCACATCAGAAACACGATACTTGAAGAAGTCTCGCGTGATATCTTGTGGGGGGGCTGGCTCGGACATCAGCGGAGATGCCGGATAAGATGAAGGGGCCGAAGTGGACAAGTTATGGGTGGCAGTGAATGCATGAATAGCATCTGTGATAATGGAATGAATTGCACCAGCGCTGGGAAATGTCAGTCTCAATGTTAGGACAACTTTATGAGTTGACTCACTCGATGTATTCATTCAATCGGACCCAAAGCTGGTGGCATGCGTAGAGCTTCTCAGCATCGATCGCCAGACGTTGACGACTTCTTTGAGACATCTAGTGAGATCGTATGAATCAGCACGGGTATCCTCCAACCAAGTTTTAATCATTTCCATCGCTGCGGTGATGAACGCGTTTCTTTTTGAACGACAAGAGGGTGATTCAAAAAGCGAACGACGTCACACTTACCTTTCCCAAAGCGCCATTGTCGTTGATGAACCTGATGAGCCAGCTTAACCGCTCTTTCCGCGCGGTCAGTTGGTAGGTAAGATCATGGTTCGGCCGGATAATTTCAGCATCTGAAGCAATGGGGTGGCCGATCAACACCAACCAGCCAGTGTGAAGAAGCAAGACAGGAAGGCGAAACCCGGAGACAGAACGAGGGAACTACGACTTACCACTAGCCACTACTGCAGAGCTGATACCTTCTGCAGCGCGCATGAGCGCTTCTCCGTCGAGTACCGGTGAAGGTGGGAGAATGAATTGCAGAGGATTGGCAGGAATGGGTGAGTATAAAATGGCTTGCTTCAAGGTAGCTCTGAGCAGATTGGGGAGGGACCTGTTCCACAACATATCAATATGCAGAAGAAACCACGACGTAAAAAAAAGGAAAAGGCAAGAAAGGCACTACTCACTCGGCCTTGAATTCTTGCACTTTTTCTATGTCCAGTGAGACTCTTAGCATCAAGTCGCCTGTTACCATCAGGACCTCAGCCTCATCTACCTCATCTCCACTATCAGTGTCCGCGCTATTATTGCTCGGATCTGCATGGTCAAGAGTGATAACCGGGGGGAGTGCGGAAAGCCCGAGGAATCGGTCACTCGAAGACTTGAGAACAAGACGGTCGTGATAAGGAGTGTCTGGAACAGGTGCGCGGTAAGGTACCTAATCAGCGAACGGGAGAGGAGCAAGCACGTGCCTCGAGCACAGAAAATCACGACTTCCCCGAATAACACTGCAATGACCGCTCCCCTAGAAAGGAGTGTCAACCGTGGATGCGCAGGCGGGGAAGAAGCATTCTGATAGCATGTTTAAATACAAGATTAGCGTGTCCCGCCGAAATTAGGAAAAAGGAATGAGCCTTGGCCCCAATCCGACCACGCAAGAAACACTCACAGAAACATAAGGCACTACAGTGACGCCATCGACACCCCATGAATCACCGTGTGCCACCAGGTGGAGGATGACATACACCCTACGAGGTCCAAAGCTGAACTGGTCGACGATCATCGCGCCAGGATCCTCCTCAGCCCCTGCAGAAGCATAGGAAACCAAGAGCACAAGCGTATTTGGACTTGGCATCTTATGATTAGAGAGAATGAGATTGGTCTCATGAAATTGCTTACCCCTCGACAGCGAGATCAACACCCTCAAGATCCTGTATGCCAACACCCCCGCCAATGGCGTTCCGCACGACCTCCGCCACGTCTGCTTCGCCCTTCAATTCTTCCGTTCCCAGTGCCCATTTTTGGATCCTGGTCTCGACCAGGATAAACATATCGTTTCCAGATGACACGAGCGCAACAACATTACCCGGCTCCGGACGTACTGCGGGGGACGGGGCTGACCATCCAAGGAGGCGCACGAGGGAGAGGGAAGAAGATGGTGTTGGAGGGGCGAAAGGCCGCACTGTGAGGGTGTATTTTCCACCTTGAGAGGTGATTCCTAACCGAAATATCCTGCCCGTAGATGTGGCAGCTAGGTACGCATATGATCCTCCGGATCCCCCGCCGAGGCCCCCTACATTGGTTCGAACAAGACACGAGACATATTCTTCTCCAGCGGCCTCAAGAGGAAGATACATCGCCTCGAATGTGCCTCCTCCTGAAAGTCCAGAGGAGATTGAGGGCCAAAAACGCGTCGCTCCGGTAGGGGAGACGAGGATGAGACCTGGTTCAATGGAGCGCGAACGGGAAGGGACAATGGTATGATGTGGTGCAAGAGATGTGACGTTTGTGTGACTGGGAGAAGGAGGACACGGAAGGATATAGCACGTTGGGCTTGGTGAGGTTGGCTTGAGTGTGGCATGGGACCAGAGAAAGCACGTCTTTGCAGACGCGACGAGCGTGTACCCCGAGGTAATGTCAATGCATCCAGTATACGACTCCACCAGAAAATCTATGTACAATAAACATGGTGGATTGCGCAACTGGCCAACTTGTGAGGACGCGCACCTGTGGATCGAAGAGCTTGTTTGACTTCCACTGGCAATGCGCCATATAACCCGACTATCAGTTCCTCTGTTTTTGCGAATATGGTGTCTTTTTGGCCCGATGTCTTCTCTGTCTGGGCATATGTTCCAAGTGTCGGTGCTTCATCGACTTCCATCCCGGACTCTGCTACTGAGTGCGGGGGAGTAGCGGCAGGCGCGACGCGGTGGGCACCGATGAGCCTGCGCGGTCGAGGTGGCGACCCGGACGACGGCCGTGGTGTCGCATATCTATGGGTCCTCCGAGGTGGTGGAGAAGCGAACGTCGCCATCGAGTTCGTGGTGGTCGCGCAAGCCGTTCGGAGGTTGTACTTGTCACTCACTTTGGCCGGGTCGCGTATAAACAACTGAAAATACAACGGTACTCTACTATGACTGTCATCTCCATTCCAACAGGGTTCCGATGTCTTCCTCTGCCATTGGTCCAGTTGTCGTTGTCTACCGTCCTGAAGTGCGGACAGTCATTCCGGTGGACGAGTTATCCAATCTCGCCCACCGCGCCCACCGCATATGAATACCGGTTTTGCCTCCAGGATCGTGTTGTCTGCTTGAGACAGTCTTCCGATGCTCTCTTTTATCGATCCGTCTTCCCTGACGGATATCTCGACCCAGCGCAACTAGACACTGGCGAGGAGGAAACATTGGCTTGGCTCAAAGACTACTTCCAGTTGGACGTCGACCTCGTCAAGTTGTATGACGAGTGGAGTGAACGTGATCCCGTCTTTCGCAACGTCCGATCCCGCTTCCCTGGCATCCGCATGCTGCGACAGGATCCTTGGGAGAACCTCGTCTCGTGAGTGAACAAAAAATACTGGTCTCGAGATTCGACAAGATCGCACGTAGATTCATTTGCTCTTCGAATAACAATATCGCACGTATCACAAAGATGGTTCATGCTCTTTGCAAGCACTACGCACCGCCCCTCCTGTCCATCGAACCTCCAATTATTGACTCGGACGGTACGGCGAAGTGTGTAACTTATCATCCCTTTCCACCCCCGAGTGCTCTTGCTGTTCCTGAGGTTGCAACAGAACTGCGGTCTCTTGGCTTTGGATATCGCGCCAATTTCATTCAGCGAACGGCAAAGATGCTGGTTGACGAACATAGTGTTGTTGCTACGATGGATTCAACTGTACATTGCGTTATGGAAGCTGCAGAGAAGTGGCTTATGACCTTGAGGGACTTGGATACCCCGAAAGCAAGAGAAGAATTGCTCAGGTTTGTCGGTGTTGGTCGCAAAGTTGCCGACTGCATTTTGCTCATGAGCTTGGACAAGGTAGCCTTGGATGTCTGACACCTAGAATCCATACTGATCTCGATGGCATAGAGAGAAGTTATCCCAGTGGACACCCATGTTCATCAAATCGCAGCGAAACATTACGGATTCCGTTCCCTTGGAAGTTCGAAGAAGGTTTCCATGACCCCAAAACTCTACGACGAGATCAACGGCAAACTGGCTGACACATGGGGCGAATACGCTGGTTGGGCACACTCAGTGCGTGGTTAGCACCACATGCAAAATCCCGAGCTCACAAGAAAAGCAGGTTCTTTTTACCGCTGATTTGAAGGTTTTCTCCTCCTACGGAATGCCTGCATCCCCTTCTACCTCGATAGATATCACTCCAAGTTCGACCCCGACGGCAACTCCAGCCGACCGGTCCTCGAGCAGTAAACGAGCGAGGAAGATTGCATCGCTTGACGCGGATGAGCTTCCAGTAATAATAGACTCGATGTCGCAGGATGATGGTACCATCGAGGATACCAGCCTCGCTGAGAGAGTCAAGAAGAGACGGAGGGAGATCGTGGCTGTGTCGTATTATAGATGAACTGTGTAAAGTCTTGTTTGTGCGATCTCAGCATCGTTGAAATCGCCTTCAGGATGTCTCATACGAATCCCATACAAGAAATCATAGACACGACACACGAAAGCGATCGGGAAGACCACTCTTCTGGATCTGAGGCAGAACACCATGGACACAAAGACGACTCCCCGGAGGCACCACAAGCGTCGTCATCCAAGCGCAAGAAGAAGAAGAAATCCAAAGCCACCAGAATCCTGGACTCGTTGCACGGAAATGAGATACCGCACTCTGCTGTAGATCACGCCGTCAAGGCTGAGCAAAGCGCTGGAGTAGCTTCAGCGGACGCTGAGGCTGTCAGGCAAGCGCTGAATCACTTCAAACTTATGGACGCGCTCAAAGGGAAGACGAGCATCGCTGGACGCGGAAAGGGCACTCTCGGAGAGCACAAGGTAGCGTTGTCCACTTGTTTTCGTCTTCAATGTGCGTAATTATCCTTCTCAAGTTTTGGGCAACGCAACCCGTCCCTCAACTGGGTAAGTCAAATCACCTTCATCCAAGGGCATGTTTAAACGGTCATTATCACCTAGGCGATCAACCACCCGCTGACGATGGGTATATCGAGCCCACCAAGGCAATAGAGAAGGTTCGCCAAGAACCATATCCTTTGCCAAAGGACTTCGAGTGGTCTACTCTGGACCTTAATGACCCCAAGCAGGCATGTGCTATACGGGTCCCAGTAAATTTCTACGCTCACCCAGGTTCAAGATCAAAGAGGTTTATGACCTACTGTCACTAAACTATGTCGAGGATGACGAAGCTGCCTTCCGCTTCAAGTACAGCGCCGAATTCCTTGAATGGTATATCAATTGTTTTATCACGGTAAACGACGAAGAATTAATGCCATCGCAGGGCCCTCAAACCACCGGGTTATTATAAAGAATGGCACGTTGGTGTTAGAGTTTCTTCGAATAAAAAACTCGTTGCCTTTATCTCCGGTGTTCCGATGACCCTTCGCGTGCGTCAAAAGTGAGCTGTCTCGTACACTCTTAGCTGGGTTAATTTTAATCTCATGCAGCGTCTTTCGCGCGAGCGAAATCAACTACCTTTGTGTCCACAAAAAATTGCGCTCAAAGCGACTCACACCTGTACTCATCAAAGAAGTCACACGACAAGTTAATCTCTGTGGGATCGCTCAGGCGATCTACACCGTTGGGCTTCTCCTTCCAACCCCGGTCGCAACTTGCCAGTGCGTTTCGTTTTTCCTCGTATCAGATATCAGTATCATCATCTCACGTCTGTGCAGGTACTATCACCGTTTGGTCAACGTACCGAAACTCGTCGATGTAAAATTTGCTTACGTCCCACGGAACATGACTCTTGCGCGTATGATCCGGATCTACAAAGTAGATCCCAAGACGACATTACCTGGTCTGCGCGAGATAGAGGAAAGGGATATTCCCGAAGTAACAGATCTATTTGCGCGATATATGCTGCGCTTCGACATGGTCCCCCTCATGACCATCGATGAAGTGCGACACCAGTTCCTCAGTGGAAAGGGAGAGCCGGATCAACCCTCGGAAAATAATAGACGGTCAAAGCAGGTGGTGTGGACATACATCGTTGAGGTGAGTGGTGTTGCATGTCACAACATTGGATTCCATGCCTCAACCTTGTATTGGGATGTGTGGGGCAGGATCCTGAAACGCACCGCGTGACCGACTTCTTCTCGTTCTACTCTCTCCCATCGACGGTGATTAATAGCCCCAAGCACGACGTCGTCGAGGCATGTTACCTATTCTATTATGCAAGCGATATCGCATTCGCACCTGAAGATGACACCGAAGTAAAACTGAAGAAGCGGCTCACTCAGCTGATTGGAGATGCAATGATCATCGCCGGCCAAGCAAAATTTGACGTGTTCAATGCAGTCAGTCTGATGGACAACAAGAACTTCCTGGATGATCTTAAGGTACGCTGCGATAAACGCGTTTTATTTTGCTGTTTGGTCTCATACAGATTCAAGTTTGGTGCCGGGGACGGCTTGCTCAACTTCTACCTGTACAACTGGAGAACGGCATTAATGACAGGTGCCACAGCTCTCGGTGGTGTGGGGGCCGGAAGAGGTGTTGGTGTGGTGATGCTCTAAGCCATTTGGCCACCCGACGCCCAGTACCAAGGGTCTTGATACTTGCACTAATTCATTTGCGTTGCACAACCTTAACATCATCCCTGCTTGAATTGTCTCTATATAAACACATCGTACACGCATACCATCCACTCTCTACAATGTTCAGTCACTATCGATCTCGATAATATCATCGTCATCCACACCCCAATCTGGGGTTGGACTCCGTCGCTTGGGCTGTGGTGTAGTCTGTAAGGTGGTGCCGGTAGCTCCAAGTGAACGGCCCCGGAAGCTTGGAGGGACATGTGGCGGTGCTAACGTCCTTGAACCGAGGGTTTGCCCAGTACCCCATAATTTCTGACTAGCTTGCGATTGCGAAACAGAGGCTTCCTTCTCTTTCCCTTTTGTTGACGTCGTTTGAACAGGTCGACCATTTAGAGTGTTTCCAGAACCGGTAAACGTTGCCTAGGAATTGAGGCAGGGGTGAGCGAGTGCGAACATGCCAGAACATGGTACGTACCGGAGGACTCGAAGGGCCGGTAGACGTTGATGGGCTGGGTTCGGGAGGCGTGTATGGAACGACGTTGAAACCAAAAAACAGCTTTCCGAATGGAAGATTCAACGCTGCCGGTACCTTGACCTCAGATTCCAGCGTTTCGCTCGTGACAACTTTCTGCTTGCTGGAAGGAAAGGAAAAACGTCAGCGAAGCATTGCACCGAAAACAGGATGAACATACTTTGTACGCATAATTTTGCTGCCATCGGCAACGTCTTCCACGCCACGGTGACTGATCCCCTTTCCTTTGGTCTTCCGCCCCACTAAAGTTTCACCCTTCCCTTTGAAACTTTCCCAGTGGTCGCCACCCTTGCTCACAATGGAATTCCCGCCCGCGACGAATCCACCTGCAAGCGATGACGACGATCTTGACGATCCCGGTGATGATGAGTTGAGATCAATTTTGAGTTTTGACGCCATGGTCGCGGGGGGAGGCGCTTTGGGTCGCTCTGGTTCTACATAGCCAACCGGGGGAGCGAAATCAACCTCAAGATCGGTGTCAAGAACACATATGCCTCCCCCTCCTGGTGTAACTTCCATCACAAGAAAGCCGAATATCATTGAGTTATAACATATCTCAACGATATCACCTTGCGTGAGAGCGGAGAAATTACGGAGTGCTTGTTCTAGACTGTACGCACATCAGCTATGAGAAGGTAATTATGGTCCGAAAGTGGACATACACAGCCTTGGGATCGGAAATCTCGAGGAAGTGGACAGTTTGAGGTTGTAGCTTCACGAACTTGCCCTTCAGGAGTTCTGTACCGGTAATTCGGATAGGATCGCCTTCCTCGAGCCGGAGGGTCTTCATCATCCAATATGGAAGATGTACGATGCCCTCATCTGCAATGAACTCCAAGACGCCCGCATGTGTGGACGCTGCGGGATTCGAAGGATTACGAAGCTGGAACATCCACGGTGATTCGAGGTCCAAGTTGGTGAGATGAGCCAACGCAGAGGGTGGCATAACAACTGGTTGAAGGAGATGATCAATAAGTGGATAGACGTGATCCGGCAGACATACTCTTTCCACCGTAGGACAGATTCTCTCGCTCCCTACCCGGGAGCATGGCTACGCTGTAGGCTTTTAGATACTCATCGTATGACCTTGCTGGGGGACGGACAACTCGAGGGCCAAGCGGGCCGCCAAATCCTCTACGATGATCCAGGATGAGATCACAATACGTGAACAATTAGGGAGGACCTACTGAGCAAGCTGGGCAAACAACGCTCCTGGCCCGCCGAGACCATTCGGATTACCAAACTACAGGCATCGGTCAGTAAAATAGCGCATCTCCGGAAGTAACGCTTACAAAATCCATGAAGGAATGTGGTTAGAGAATAAGCGGGATCCTGCGCTGCGTTGGGTCGAGCGTACGCAATACTCCTTTACGGCAAAGGCCGTGACACCCAAATGAAGAAGGATACAGAAACGCGTCGATTACAAGTCTCCTTCTCCAAGTCGTCGATAGCCATCCGTCACGTCCGATCCCTTTCTAGTCCAGCACAATGGCCACAAAATCTGCACAAGCCAAACGGACAGGCTCTAATGCCGCCTTCAACGACAAGGTGAGCCCCACGACACTCGCGACTCTCTCTTGAGCCTGATGGAACGCGTTTATAGGGTAAGCCCATGGAACTCCGCATGTCCAACTTGGTGGCTGCCAAAGGTTTGTTCGTAGTGTCAGCCTGTTTTTTACTGGCTCACGATCCTACACAGCCATCAGTGATGCTGTTCGTACATCACTAGGACCAAGAGGAATGGACAAGATGGTATTGACTTGCTGATCCTTCACCAAGGTGTTGCAAAGATGTTGATTGAAATTGTAGATCCAAACTGCCAAAGGCGAGGTGATTATCACGAACGACGGCGCGACAATCCTGCGGAGCATTCAAGCGCTACACCCCGCTGCTAAAATGGTGATTTTGCGTCCGATACTTCAAAGCAGTGATTTATTGTTCCTTTAGCTCGTTGACCTGTCTGCTGCACAAGACGTAGAGGCAGGCGACGGCACAACCTCGGTTGTTGTCCTGGCAGGTAGCCTTCTTGGCGCAGCAGAAAAGATGCTCCTGAAGGGAATCCACCCAACGATCGTCGCGGAATCTTTTCTCAAGGCATCTGTCAAAGCTGTGGAGTACTTGACTGAAGTATCGGTTCCAGTCGACTTGAACGATAAGGCAAGCCTGCTTCGCGCAGCCAGCACGTCGTTAAACTCCAAGGTCTGTGTCGCCTCTTAACGATGTGTCGAAGATCTTATTGTTCTCATAAAGATTGTTTCTCAATACTCTTCAATTCTTGCGCCTATCGCTGTTGCCGCTGTCACTCGTCTGGTGACAACTCAATCTTCAAGTGTGGACCTTAGAGACGTCAGGATAGTGAAGAAGGTCGGCGGCACGATCGAAGACACCGAGCTTGTGGATGGTGTTGTCTTGAATCAAAATGTCATCGTCTCCGCTGGTGGTCTAACCCGCGTGGAAAAGGCCAAGATCGGAATAATTCAATTCCAACTTAGTGCACCAAAGCCCGATGTAAGTCTCCCGCACATCCTGGTCTATACTACTCATCGTACGCGAAACCTAGATGGATAACACTGTCGTCATTAACGACTATCGCCAAATGGACAAGGTTATCAAAGAAGGTCGCCAATATCTGCTCAACATCTGCAAGAAGATCAAAAAAGCAAACTGCAATGTCCTCCTCATTCAAAAGTCCATCCTGCGAGACGCCGTCGATGACACTTCTCTCAGCTTCCTCAAGCGCCTTAACATTCTTGCTGTCAAGGACGTCGAGCGTGATGAGATCGACTTCCTCTCGAAGAGCCTGGGATGCAAACCAATCGCGGATATCGAAGCATTCACAGAGGACAAGCTTGGATATGCCGATTTGGTTGAGGAGACATCACAAGCCGGAGCAAAAGTCGTCAAAATTACTGGTGTCAAGAACAGAGGTCGCACGGTCAGCATTCTCGCAATGGGAGCTAACAATCTCGTCGTCGAGGAGTGCGAGCGTAGTCTGCACGATGCCCTCTGTGTCGTACGTTGCATTGTAAAGAAGCGGTATGACCACTCCGATTTCGATCGACATGGCATATATTGAAGTTTTCGTCTCAGAGCACTCATTTGTGGTGGTGGCTCACCCGAAATCCACGTCTCTCGCCTCCTTTCTCAGTACGCCCAGTCGTTGAAGGGCATGGAAGCTTACTGCTTCCAGGCATATGCTGATGCATTGGAAGTCATCCCCACCACCCTCGCAGAAAACGCGGGTCTAAATCCCATTGCGATTGTTACTGAATTGCGCAATCGACATGCTCTCGGAGACCGCAATGCAGGTATTAACGTTCGGACGGTAGGTTGACTTTGGATGTCGATGAGTAATTATTACTGATGATCGATTCAGGGCCTGATTTCTAACATTCTTGAAGAAGATGTCGTGCAGCCTTTGCTTGTGTCCACCAGCGCGATTGAATTGGCGACGGAAACAGTTTGTCTACTGCTAAAGATTGATGACTATGTACAAGTTAGATAGATAGTGAGACCGAGAGCAAACAACTGCTTTCCATGATGCTCGCTCCGTAGCTACTCGTTGAGTGTGTGCAAGATTTACGCATTGATGCTACTGAGCAATGCAACCATAGAGCTCGAAGTGAGAGACGACAAAAAGGAATGCCAGGACCGTGGATTGAACACGGGACCTCCAGAACGCGTAGGAACTTCAGTCTGTTGCTCTCCCAGCTGAGCTACCCCGGCGACAGTAAAGTCTCAAAATTTGCACTCCAACACGACCTTCAACCTCGAAACGTCACGATTGATTGGTGTCCTTCGCTCACTGTTACCCCAATCGCCATCATCTTCCAGGTGCATTCAGAGTACATCGTACAGCAACAATGTCCGGTGCAGGGCCTCGCGAGAATGTCTTTGCTACACGGATGGCGTTAACGAACATGAAGCTCCGTCTCAAAAGTGCTGAGACGGGCCACTCCCTGCTCGCGAAGAAGCGTGATGCCCTCACCACACGGTTCCGAGCGATCCTCAAGAAAGTGGATGAGGTGCGCCGAACACAGTATATCACCCTACAATGCCTGACCCGAACGAATTCCCTTCCAGGCTAAACGAAAGATGGGACGAGTGATGCAGCTCGCGTCGTTCTCGATGGCCGAAGTCACGTATGCGACGGGCGACATTGCCTATCTCGTCCAAGAGCAAGCAAAGCTAGCGACGTTCCGTGTCAAAGCGACGCAGGAGAACGTTTCGGGTGTCCTTTTACCAGCGTTTGAGACAGATCGTGTTCCTGGCTCAGGTGTGTCTCGCCTTTACTTGGTTCTGCCTACTGGATTTGCGGTTTGACTCAGCTGCCTTCTTTGCCTTTCTTTAGATTTTAACCTCACAGGTCTTGGACGTGGAGGGCAACAGGTGCTACGGGCAAAAGAAGTTTACGCCAAGGCGCTCGAGACGCTTGTGGAGCTTGCATCACTCCAGACGGCGTTTATAATCCTCGACGAAGTCATTCGAGCCACGAACCGCCGCGTGAATGCTATCGAGCATGTAATTATTCCGAGACTCGATAACACGATCAAGTATATCTTAAGTGAACTGGATGAAATGGATCGCGAGGAATTCTTCAGGCAAGTCTTGGTTTAGGTTTATAGCATGTTCGATGGATGCGGATGGCTCACTGGTCAATAGGTTGAAGAAGGTACAGGGAAAGAAGAAGAGACTGGCAGCAATTGCCGCTGCTGCGAAACGAGCTGCAACGGACGCGGAAAGGAAACCCGTGGAGTCGATCAAGACTGATGAGACCCGACGCCAGAACACAGTGGTAGAGACTGTGACAGAAAATGTTGCAGTTGAGGAGAATGTTGTCGAAGAGATGGTTGAACAGGCGATTGAAGAGGTGACAGGAGAGGAGGCGATAGTTGAGGAGGTGACAGGAGAAGAGGTGACAGTTGAAGAAGTGTTAGTTGAAGAGGTCACAGTTGAAGAGGTCACAATTGAAGAGGGTGCGGCTGAAGAAACCGCGGAGGTGGAGCCAGAGGTGGAGGAAGTTACTATGGACTTACTGAGCACCAAGGATGAAGATGTGATTTTCTGACCCATTCGAATAGTACTTGTTCCATGCATTCTTATACCATCATATTCTGCATGTCGAGTGGTTAATGCTGTATCATAAATGCCTGCTTGTTTCACTCAAGTGCCTCAATATATCCCACTTGGCATCAACTGGTCATGGTGCATATCATGTGCGAAGCGTCACATAGATACATGGTAGTTTTATGAAGTGCAGTGAAGAAAGTAAGGCGGAGAGGAGTGGCAGGCAATTTACTTGTTGAAGGTGAGTCAAGCATACAATTGCATGAAAGGTGATGACATACGTCAACCATCTCCACATCATCGGATTTTTCGGTCTTCTTTCTGTCCTTGCGGTCCAAGATTGCTCGTCTGTAACAAAGGTCAGATAACGGAGTTGAAAGCGGTTCAGATCGACATGCCTGTCTTTGTCGAGCTTGATGTTAAGGATGACAACCTTGGAGGGGTGGATGCCAATAGGCACCGATGCGCCATTCGATTTGTCGCGTTGTACACGGTCGACGTGAATAACCCATTTCTTGCGGTACACCTGAGTAACCTTTCCTTCCCGACCCTTGTACTTCCCGCGCACAATTCTGACTTCGTCGTCCTTACGGATAGGAAGTGATCGCGTCTAAATGTAAATAAAGCGGGGTGAGATTGGGGAAAGCGGAGACTGTCCCAGATGTCCACTTACGTTGTGCTTTCCCCGTAGTTCCTTCGAGAGAGGTGAAGACATGATTTTACGGCGGACGGACGAAGGGGCACTGAAGTGTGCCTTGCGGGCCTTGCGCCGCGAAGAGGAAACGTCTGTAAATGATGAAGATGAGTATCTCGTTGTATCACCTATCGAAGTGACCCTCGATCCATCTGAACTATGCCCTTCCCATCCAGCGTATGGTCCGACAAGAAATGGCAATTTCGTACAGAAAGTGCATAGAAGTGATCACAGCGTAGAATAAGACAGAACTGACCGGGATTGTACTTCATCTTGATCTTGAGGACGTCGGTGACGGTGTCGGTGGGCTCGTAGTGTGGATGTATGGAACGAGTTGTTTGGTTCAAAGTTTGTGAACCGGATTTTGCCGAGTTGCGTCCCCAACCATTAAGTTGGAACCAAAGTCATGTTAGTAGCACACATGTCTGCCGACAAGGCACGCCCAACCAAATTGAAGTTTAAAGGAGAGAAGACGAAGAAGAAACGGAAGAGAGACGATGATGAGGGCAGCTCTAGCAAACAGAGGCGGGTCGAGGAGGAGGAGGCTCCCGATACCTGGGTCATGCCTGAATCTCCAGCAGAAATACGCGGCCCAACATTCATAATGCATCCCTCAGATCCTTCGCCTATCTCCGTGAACTTCGACTCGACGCGAAACAAGATTATATTCCACCCTCTTGATAAAGAAGGCACTTCCGAGTCAGCGTCATTGCTCGATCGCGAGCCGACCGAGGTCGCACAAGTGTGGGTTACGACGCGTGTCGCTGGCTCCCCTACCATCAATCTCCGAACGGGCACTGGGGAGGGGAAGTTTTTATCCTGTGACAAGCATGGGATCGTCTCGGCAAACAGGGAGGCTCGAGGCCCAGAAGAGGAGTGGACCCCAGTGGTTTTGCCAGACGGCATGGTGGCATTCATGAACGTATACGAAAACTATCTCAGCGTGGACGAGGTTGCGGGTGGTGCCTTACAATTAAGGGGAGATTCTGAAGAAATTGGCTTCAAGGAGCGCTTTTGGATAAAAATACAGAGCAAATACAAGAAAGAAGTCCACGAGGAGAAGAAGAAACGAGAAGCCGGATCGGAGATGACTGTCATCGATGAGGCGAGTGTCAAGTGAGTTTTCCTTTTCTTTTTTCGATGACTTTCGCGTTAAAATGTCAAACGTTGTTGCATCTTAGCCGTCTGCATCAGGCATGGGGCGCAGGACGGTCCATCACGTCGAAAGATGACAAGAAAGAGGTAGGCCTGGATTTATGTATGCACCACTCGGAAGGATGACATTGTTACACAGTTGAAACGTGCTCAGAAAGAAGGTCGCCTGGCCGAGGCACTGTTGAATCGTAGGTCAAAGCTGAAGAGGTATGTTGTCCATTGCCTAATGGACTATTGGCTTAATCCATTTATAGCGATCGATTCTGCTAAATCATGGATGATTTTATCTATACACGTACACCGTATTTTACTCTGTGTGTCGTATCGATTGGACTCGTGCCCGCCGGATTGGCAAGGGTGTTTCCTCAAGCAAATTTTCAGAGTCCTTGAACCCAGAACAGGAAATCGTCAACGATGGACAAACAAATGACTGGTAGATGAAAGATAGGATTTCAATGATTATCCCCCAGACAAAAACCATGATGACCACCGAAGCCTCCTGTATCGTAGCAATGCCCGACAACCGCATTGACCGTGTCGGAAGCCTGTTAATGGAGACCCGCATGTCTTCCGAAGATTTTCGTATTTTCACAGTACGTTCCTAATTTCAGAGTCGTGAACGCTAAATGCATACTTTCTGGTTGTAGACCTTTATAAAGTCTAAAGCACTAAAACATCTGGATGCCTCTGGTTTTGTCTCTATCGAGGAGCAGAACCCCGTTGCTTTCCGGCAATTTCTGAACGAGGTTGGTGATCGATCGATCAGTGTTATCAGCCCTCATTCCCAGTTGCTCACCATCATGATTCGCGCGCAAGGTAAAAAAATGCGACCCCACGATCGCCAAGAGGTATCCGTACTCGTGGCCTGTGCTGGCCTATCTTGAGTTATATCTGTATGGGAGACGCCGGAGCTGCAGTTTCCGTCTTCACGGTGATACGACAAGATGGACCACTTGGCATAAACAGAAGCGTCGATCTCCTGTTCCTATCTGGATTCTTTTTTCCCGATCAGTGTGTTTCCTGTTGGATTGCAGAGAAGGACATAGTTGATTGGTTAACAGGAAAAGACCGGGGAATCTCTCCAGGAAATATCAGAAAAAGAACCCGCCACATTCGCATTGGTAAGTTTTCAATATATTTTGTGCATCTACTTATTAACGACACGCAAAGCAGGGGGTATCACGTCCTACCACGCAACCTCGGTTGCGTGGTGCTACCGCTCGGAGGGCGAACTGCCGGCGACCTGTAGCAAAGAAAAGGGGCAAGACGGAGCCTACGGAAGGGGAAGTCAATAAGAATATCACACGGCCCTGTGACAGATTTACTGCTCCCATCAGGTATCTCTTTCCGTCATTGGGCCGCTCCATCGAGGGCATTTATGCCCACTTTGTGAGAGGGTAATTGTGTGGGTGGTAAATTTGCGTAGAGGCTTGTTAGGTTGCCCACGGTCCGAAATCGGTATCTCTCAGTGACCCACTAGCTATAGCTACTACTGGCTAGTCGTACTTGCACGTGTAGATTCTGTTGTTTCTTGTTTACCAAAGCCTTCGGTTTCCAACAAAACCAAACAATTACGCTAACTGACTTGAGTGTCAAACATTACCCAAAAACCCAGTCTTTTGTCTCGCTATGGATAACCACCACACAGATGAGACTGTGATTGCAGCCACGCCTGAAGTTTTGCCGCTTGTTGGCAGCCTCTCCGCTGCCAACCTTGGATTACTTTCTCTCGCAATCGCCTTGTTCCTCCTTATTGGTCCGTTTCATCGAGTACTTTTGATTCCACACGAGGCTAACTCGGACACAGTCATATCATATGCTCGGAGCAAATCGCGATCCAGAGGCAATGCTCTCCTGTTAGTTGGACCTCCCGACTCTGGCAAAACTGCCATACTGTCGAATGTCAGTCAGTTCACCACGTGTCTCCTAAAAATTGTACAGTTCTGACGGTGAAAAAGATCAGCTGGCATACAATCAAACATTGCCGTCGCATACATCATTGCAGACAAATTTGGCGCAGATGATGCTGTCTCCCACCAAGACGTTGCGAGTGATCGATGTACCTGGACACCCGCGGATCAGGGACCAGTTTCGGGAGCATCTCAAGGATGCCAAAGCTGTCGCATTTGTAGTCGACTGCAGCACGATTTCACGCAATGGTTCCGTCGTCGCCGAGTACGTGCTCTCTCCGTTTACTCAATACTCAGGAATTGACATGTTTTTGACTACCACTAGACACTTGCATTGCGTTTTACATGCAATAACATCACTCCCGCCGACACAGTCCACGCCAACACTCCTTATTCTCGCACACAAGACAGATCTTCTCAAAGCCGGCGCCTCGTCTAACTCGGCAAGCGAAGTCGCAATTACCCGAGTTCGCACTATTCTGGAGCGCGAACTTGAGAAGAGGAGGGCTGCGCAGTCGGGGGGTGTCGGGGTGGAGAGTCTGGGAGAAGGGGAAGAAACGGAAACGGGTGGTCTGGCATGCAGTGGTGCGGGGGGTGGCGCGTTCAAATTCAATGAGTGGGAGGGAGGGGACGTCGAATTTGTCTCGACCTGGGTGAAAGTCGGAGAGGCCAAGAACGAATCGAGCAGCGATGGGTTGAACGAGTTAAAGGATTGGTTGAGTCAGCTACAGTAAACACGACCAAACACGTTTGTCGTACAAATCATTCAACGATTTCTTCTTCCCAACTCAACGCAACCTTGTAGACAGTGCCCGTTCGATCCACTTCCAGGAAGTACGTGGCGATGCGGTTATGCGGAGAGGGAGGCTGGTGAGGATTACGAGCACACGCACGTCCTTCTATGGTGCAGTGGGCGTCAGACCTTTCCTACACTTTTTGTTGTTGCCTGGCAATTCAAAAAAAAAAAAAACCGAACTGAAGTGTGTGACAGTGACATGTATGACAAATTTATGTAACATCACCCTAACGCTAGGGCATTTTACATACACTTGGTTTGATTGACGTGTCAATTCGTTCTCATTCCTCGACGACCACCATGTTCATTATCAACTGGTTTTGGGATGTTCTCGCACAGCTCGGTATGCTCCTCAAGCAACCACACCTCTGGCCACCCTCACTCAGACTGTCACCTAGGTCTGTTGCACAAGAACGCTAAAATCCTCTTCCTCGGCCTGGATAATGCTGGAAAGACGGTCTGTGGCTGGCTCTTGCGTTCGGCTCACAGGATATCTAACTGTTTCGTTCATAGACCCTTTTGCACATGCTCAAGAATGACAGGCTGGCGACTCTGCAGCCCACACTCCACCCCAGTAAGCGCCGTGCCCGCTCGTATGCCCTCCGAGTCTGACGTATCCCTATCAGCTTCCGAGGAACTAGCCATTGGCAACGTCAAGTTCACCACCTATGATCTTGGAGGACACCAGCAGGGTATGTTCGCCAACCTATCCTATTTTCTGTTCTTTCCGTATTACGTACCGAGTCCTACATGCTCCACATAGCCCGCCGCCTCTGGCGCGACTACTTCCCCGAAGTCGACGGTATCGTCTTTTTGGTCGACTCTGCCGACTACGAACGCTTCGCTGAATCAAAGGCTGAGCTCGACGCGCTGCTCTCCATCGAGGAACTTTCCAAAGTTCCCTTCCTTGTTCTCGGCAACAAGATTGACGCACTCGGTGCTGTCAGCGAGGAGGAACTCAGACATCACCTTGGGCTCTACCAAACAACCGGCAAGGTTGGTTTCATCCCATGCATCCTGATGCGTACGGTAGACGTTAATTCGGACATACGTTAGGGCAAGGTACCTTTGAACGATATCCGGCCGATTGAACTGTTCATGTGTTCTGTTGTCCAAAGGCAGGGTTACGGCGAAGGTGCATCTTTTTGGTGCCGAACGTTGTCCTCTTTGCTAACGCGACCATTTAGGATTCCGGTGGATTTCTCAATATGTATGTCTCGCTTCTTGTTTCCTTGAACGTCTTACTGACGTATTTGATAGATATGATGTTAATTTGGCGGTGGGAGTCGAGAGAGTGACCTTTATACTACGCTACCTACCCATGTTATCATTTTGCACACTTTCCCTCAGAGACATGCACCGCTTCCGTCCAATCCATACTTTTGTTGCGCTGGACTATTTCCACACAAGTATGTAACTCCTAGATTCCTATACAATAACAGGTTGGTGGTGTGATAAGCCATCCCAGAGACGTGCAAGCACGAAAGATACAGCGGAGGCGGCGCGGCTCCCAAAGGCTATGGTATCGCCCCCGTAGCGTAACCCTCCATGACATTTCCAAGTACCCATGCATGTCCACCAACGTAGAGCAAGCTCCTCAGCCAAAGACTAAAGAACACGTCCTCTCCCAAGAACTCGAGCTTGTACGCTTCGGCAAGCCAGACCGCCTGTGTACCAACCCAGACGACAACGCTCCACCACGAGAACCGTACGCGAGGGGCTAGAAGGGGCAGGAAGAGCGTGTACCACAAAAAGTACTGCGAGGTGCACACCCGGTTGAACAACACAAAGGCAAACGTCTGCACGAACCACGCAAACGGGAGATCTTGGGTGCGTCGACCCAGCAAAAGACCCGTGCCGAGGGACAGTGAGACCTGTGGAACGAGGCTCGTGAGCGGAGAACGAAGGAGTCGTCGAGCGAACGAAAAAGAAAGTGCGTGGTCGTCGAGCGAGTCAGATTGACCGGGGTAGGTGAGATACGTGAGGTAAAAATACGGGGAAAAGTTATGTCGATGATCGAGGCGGTCTGCATGATACAAATAAGCTTCGTACAAGAACGGGTATCCCCATCTGCGAAAACGATTCCACCCCGTCGGCAGTGAGCGATGGGGCTCGGCGCAAAGAGACGAAACGACAGAAGAAAGGGACGTACATGAGGTAGCAGAGCGCGCCGAGGAAAAAGAACGTGCCGGCGCTGAGGGTCGCAAAACGAAAGGTCCGCGTGCACACCAGTGATTTTGCAAAGGTGAATCCCCAGCCAGACGTCGGTCGTGTTTGGGCAGCGATGACGGTCACACAGCTTACGCCGTAGATGACGGGATAGATTTTCCAATGGGTGCTGATGCCCAACATCACCGCAGCCGCGTCCCATCGGTGATGGAGCGCGTAGTACAACGTGAGGAGGATGAGGGTACAGAGGATGGATTCAGAGGACCCGCGCGTGGAGATGCTGAATACAAGTGGGTTCAGTAGGTGTGTTGCCGCAAGAAAGGCGGCCCAGGCTTTTGCATTGGCAATGGGTGTGTCCTCCGTGTCCCTGCTTCCGCGTTGTGCGTTGGATGGCTTTGTGTCATCATTGGCTGGCGCCCGTGTTGGCCGCGAGAGAATGGAGGTCACGAGCAGCCGATATATGAGCACCCCATTGATGAGGTCGCAGGCTGCAAAAAGATACTTTCCAAAAGACGCGTGAATAAGCTCGTTTGGGAGCAAGAAGAGTGCCAGGAGAGGAGTGTAGCGGTATGTTTCGCGATTGTATGGGCTAGGTGGGTATGCTGGTCACCAACACAAACCAGTCGGACAGAGACGACTTACTTTCCGACATTCAGGCTAAACTTCTTTGTCCATGGGCCTCGAGCGACGTTGTCCTTGCTTGGATGGAAAAGGAATCGCGCCGCATCACTAAAGACACGATAGTCGACGTCGGTATACTTTACGACGGAGCGTGCATCATGCCACTCGCTGTAGAGGATGAGACCGACTCTCAAGAATGCGGATGCGATCAACAGTGTCCAGAAGGGAGGAAAGTGCTTCTGCCAGTCGCCGAAGTTCCAACACCGAAAGCTCATCGTTGCATTTCCTTGGCGGTGCAAGTCGAGGACCACTTTCAGTTTCCTAGTCCGCGAGCACTACTTGCCAGCTCACACGCATTCAGTTGCAGACTACTGTACAGTGATTCCACCTGTTCATTTAGTTACAATGCCTGAGCGTAATACAAGTAACTGAGATCCACGTGTGTATCTAGGCAAGATATAAACAGCGATCATAATTTCCACCCTGGTTGGCACCCCACCACGCAGGGAAGAGGTGAGCGGTGCCTGCTGCACCTTGAACGGCAAAGGATAGAATGAACACCATGACCTGGGTGCCGCCGTCAAGGGCTGCCAAACCACTTATGAGTGAGCATGCTCAGAAAAATACTGAAAAGTCGAACACACCCGCACTGACGAGATAGTTGTATTTCTGGAACCAGTGAGGGTAGCGCGTTCTGATCCACCACTGGGAGATGAACGCGATTGTGAAGTAAGATGTAAAGAAGGAGTTGGTGCCCAGGCCGAGACAGCCGATGTACGCGCTAATCGAAGGAACATAAGCTGAGTCTATCATACGAAAATTAAGCAAATACCAAATAATAGGTGTGTAGAAGTGGTCAGCACGGAGCTTGGGCCAATAGCGGTGGACGAGCCAGAATGGCACTGGCGCAGCAAGCCCAACTAGATATGACCACGGAACCCACTGATACCTCGTACCGACAGAGAACAGTTCGTGGCTAAGGCCACCCCATGCAATAGCTTGAGAGTTGTATTGCTGAGGCTGCTGGCCGGACCAGATATTCGTTCCTTGAACGGAAAGCAGGATCTCGCGCTGACTGTCGATTATAGAGTTCATCAAGACTAGAAGTAATTGTATGAATCTGCGGAGAAGGGAGTCACACTCTCTTACCGTAGTTCAAGATGGCCCCAAGGAGAGTACCGATGATCTGGGCAGTGAAAGAAGCTCGAGGAGGGAGCTTGGCATCTGTTGAGACACATCAATCTTTGCTATTGCCAGCATTACCTGGAAAACCTACACTGGCCGATCTTGAGATCACGGAGCAGTAGAGTAGCCTGTGAGACAGTGTCTGAAAAGGTCAGTTAACCTGTATCTCGTAAGCACATGGGGGTGAAATTACTGTAACTATACAGAACAAAGTACATGTTGGCCATAGGCTGGCCAGGATGCAGGTATCCTGCGATCATTTGTACAAAAGTCTCTATTCACAACCTTAGCTAACTGGAGTGACGTGGATCAGAACAGGAGACTCACGAACGGAGAGATTGATACCCGTAATGGCGTATAATGCACCAAAGAAGACGATGGATATGATGGCCAGGAACACGGATATGACGAAACCCCACCATGGTAAAGTGGAGTCACTCTTGTAGATGACGACCAGAGCCACCACAAACGACACCACGAAAGTGGCATAGTACCAGCTGTTCGGGGCGTCAGGGTACTGGAACGCAGAATCGTTTCGTGTTGGTTATCAAAATCATAAATGGCGGAAGGTTCACCTTGAGCATTTGAGCATAGTGAGGGTCTATATCCTGATCTCCTCTTGGCTGCTCCCGCATGCCATCGTCCATCCAGAATTTCCAGTTGACATTCTGCCACCTAAATTCTTGCCACTGCTTGCGGAGGTTGGCGGGAGCCATCCAGGCCCAAGCACTGCGCAGGTCATCGCGGTTCCAAAGGAGTAAGTGTGTGAAGGTAGCTGCCAGTCCCATGTTGATGCCAAGGAGAAACACGACCCATGTTCCGGCATAGTAAGGCAATCCCTGTTCCGCAAGGGAGGTGGGATCGACCTCGTAATTCGAATTTAATATCAATGCCTGGTCGTAAACAGTGCCGTTCTCGTAAAACAGGAGTTGAGACAACTTCAAATTGCAATCAGTGCGGTATCTAGTGTAAAGCATGCCCATGCCAACACATACGAATGGGAAGTTCTTGGATTTCCAGATGTTACTGTAATAGACGGCGACGAAAACTACCCTGATAGAAGCACGTCAGACGAGGCTAATGGGGCGTTCATTGCACACGCACATGCTTAAGATGTACGCGATAAAGCTCGAAAGCTATTTTTATGTCAACTGTTGCCATTGGTCACATACTCTGACTTTAACCCACCTGGGCCTTCAAGGGGATTACCATCGGGTTGAATCCACTGGAAATATACTATGAATTGGGAAATCAGATATGGCAGCGCACCGCCAGTCTCACGTAAAAACAAACCTGCCAGTCAAGGCAAATGGAGAAAAGACCGAGCCCTTCATTACCGTTGCTTCCACCGAACACTCGGGAGACGGTCGGGTTGTTCGGGGCAGCAAGGCAGGCAATCGACAAGCCGATAAGAAGGGGAAATATCCATTGCGGGAAGAGTTCCCAAGTGAAGATCCTGCACGTTCCGAGGTAAATCACCGATTGAAAGACTGCGAGGAAGTGACCTACGCTCCGAAGACGAGGTAGAATAACTTGAGCCTACGGCGAGCATTCGCACCATCGCGGAAGAATGCGTCAAACATAGACATGAGCGGAAGCACCACAGGGTAAAGCATCTTTGATGGATACAGTAGAGTTGCTTGTTCGTTGCGTTGTATCAGACATCATTTTACCCAACCGTCGATAGCAAACTTACATCTCAGTACGCCACCGATACCGTAACCAAGAAGTTGACTGGAAAACAATAGCAAGATGGAAGTTGCAGCGTTGGGAGTGATATTGTAGTATAGGCGCTGAACAGCAAGGACTTCTGTGGCAAGGGCCGAGTTTGCTGCTGCACTAGACATGATGATAATGAAAGCATTCTCTTTTTTGTTGAAGGGATGCTGGAGACTAGTGAGATGGAAAAGATGAGGGAGTAATTAAATCTTACGGGATTTAAGTAGCGGAAAAGGCCACGGCGAGGGATGAATGTCTCCATCGCAAATCCGAGAATGTAAGAGACAATGGCAGGGAACATCAAGGAGATGAAGACAGTTTGCTGGCGATCACGAGACGAGACCAATAAGACAGATATGAATATTATGATGAAGCTTACAGGTTTGAAATAATAGATCTCGGCTGTTTTATATATATAAGAGGCAGAAGTAAAGACCAGAAAGAAGATGAACGTACCCAAGGAGCCACCGAAGGCAGAAAGACCAAACCCGAGGAAGAATGCGCGGAAGGTCCACGGATTGAGAGATGGATCATCATCGACAGAGATGACACGCGTTGCAATTTCACGTTCGCTGTGCAGGACAAAATCTGATACATCCTCAATGGGTGTGTTTGATGCCACCTCGACGTCTGCCTTTGCACAGTACGACTTTTCATCCATTTCAATGGGTTTTTCGTCGCTGATGCTGGGCACCTTGTTGATCGCGAAACAGCCGTCGGAATGCACACGAGAGACTTGATTGTGCACAGGTAGAGACCTCAGCTACGGGGTGCTTCGAGGTGGCTTTTGGGAGGGCTTGGCTTAAATATCTTGGTACCGACGCGATATATGGTGGATAAGATTCTATAATTGCACAGGGATAGAATCATCGGTATCAGTAGCAATATCCGCGTGTACGACAGCATGACACCTGAACCGTTTGAAAGAAAACACCTACCCGCCTGGCTATCCATCTAAGCGTACGGTGTTTGCGATCGCGATCGCACACACACTTAACCGCATCGAGCACTTTGATCTCTGTAGACATACCCGTGCAACCCGAAACGCTTCAGGTCAAATGAACTGCGAACTTGACGTGGTAATAAGTTTAGAGCAGGTTTCAGCCGGTAATTCAGATACCAGCCTGCTACGGAGGCAATTCAGTGCCTGCATTGAACATACAACAACCGTGCTCTGGGCTGTCGCGTATGCAGCCGCTCGACTGTCTGATTATATCGTGCCTCGCTCAGCTGACAAGTATGAGCATCCCATTGATGAGGCCGCAAGCCTCGAAAAAAAGTTACCTTGTGGACGAGTGCGGCGCGTTTGGGCACAAAAGGACTGCCAGCGGATGTGTGTCACGGTAGCAGTATGACCTGGGATTGTATGGGCTAGGAAGCTTGGCATGCCGGTTACTGACGGTGTTATAATTCACCACGGGTAGGGGTTACACTGTCTGTTTTGCCGACTGGTTTGCCAGCTAGTACTTGCGGATTCTGTGCCAGAAGGTTACCTTGAGTGACTGAGTCCATGTATGGCTTATGTAAAATAGAAACCTGCAATACATCTAGATCTTCAAGTCAATTCTTGGTCACGACTTGGTCTTGTGTTTCATTGTAGTCAAAGTGTAGCCTATTGTTGAACGTGATGTGACTCGTATATTAGAGCGAGAGAAGCACAATAATTGGTGTTATTGTAACGATTGCAGCGGCGCCGCCGCATATGGCGGAACACCTGCACATATATTCCCACCGCAAACAATCGCAGTTTATTGTCACGCGCCGCACCGCGCTTCGTACAGCCCACACTTTTTTCGTCCAATCTCAGTTTATTGTCACCCACCGCGCTGTGCTTGCGTGATTCACAACCGCACAATTTCTTGCAATGAGTAGAAAGAATATTACAATACACGTATGTAGTCAGAGCGACACCAACTGTACATAGTGAATTGCAGGGGTAAAGTACTTAGGGCCCAACCCCCCAGGGTACAGATCTTTCTCACGGGTGTAGGGGGTACAGACCCGCCACAGGTTTACCCAAGGGTCTGTTATACAGCTATACTAAGCATGCATATCTGTCGAGGGTGAGTGGGTGAGCGGGCCATTGTGGCTGGGTGGGGATGAGGGTGGGGACACATTGAACACATTGGCCAGTGGCGAGTAAGATCTACTATAAGTGAGCCGCAACTTCCATGATGCAGCGGGTGAAAATAAACTGAGATTGGACGGAAAAAAGTGTGGGCTGTACGAAGCGCGGTGCGGCGCGTGATAATAAGTTGCGATTGTTTGCGGTGGGAATATATGTGCAGATGTTCCGCCATAGCCGCAGGCCAACCGCCGCGCGCCATAAAGGTACTGCTGGCAGTATATATGCTAGATACAGGAATTTAGCTAAGCTTGTGGCTTACAGCCGAATTCATTGATTGCTTTCACAGCGAAAGTCCGATAGACCATCTTGCGCGTTTCTAGCTAGTCCAAGATCTGAGAGTGATATTCTTGCAGACTACAGCATGAGTGGCTTCGATGCATCTGCTCATTTGGTTACAATGACTGAGTGTAATGTGTGTATCTAACCAAGATACAAACAGTGATCATAATTTCCACCCTGGTTGGCACCCCACCATGCAGGAAAGAGACGAGGGGTGCCTGCTGCACCTTGAACAGCAAAGGATAAGATGAACACCATGACCTGAGTGCCACCATCGAGGGCTGTCAATTTGGTTATCAGTGACCATGCTCAGAAAACACTGCGAATGGACACACCTGCGCCGACGAGGTAGTTATATTTCTGGAACCAGCGAGGGTAGCGCGTTCTAATCCACCACTGGGAGACGAACGCGATTGTAAAGTAAGATAGGGGAGAGGAGTTGATGCCTGCGGCGAGGGTGCCGATGAAACCGCTAAACGAATAAACATCAACTGAGTCTGTCATGTGGAAATCGAATACATACTAGATAATAGGTGTGTAGAAGTAGTCTGCACGGAGCTTGGGCCAATAGCGGTGGACGAGCCAGAATGGCACTGGCGCAGCAAGCCCAACTAGATATGACCACGGAACCCACTGATACCTCGTACCGACAGAGAACAGTTCGTGGCTAAGGCCACCCCATGCAATAGCTTGAGAGTTGTATTGCTGAGGCTGCTGGCCGGACCAGATATTCGTTCCTTGAACGGAAAGCAGGATCTCGCGCTGACTGTCGATTATAGAGTTCATCAAGACTAGAAGTAATTATATGAATCTGCGGGGAAGGGAGTCGCACTCTCTTACCGTAGTTCAAGATGGCCCCAAGGAGAGTACCAATGATCTGGGCAGTGAAAGAAGCTCGAGGAGGGAGCTTGGCATCTGTTGAGACACATCAATCTTTTCTATTGCCAGCATTACCTGGAAAACCTACACTGGCCGATCTTGAGATCACGGAGCAGTAGAGTAGCCTGTGAGACAGTGTCTGAAAAGGTCAGTTAACCTGTATCTCGTAAGCACATGGGGGTGAAATTACTGTAACTATACAGAACAAAGTACATGTTGGCCATAGGCTGGCCAGGATGCAGGTATCCTGCGATCATTTGTACAAAAGTCTCTATTCACAACCTTAGCTAACTGGAGTGACGTGGATCAGAACAGGAGACTCACGAACGGAGAGATTGATACCCGTAATGGCGTATAATGCACCAAAGAAGACGATGGATATGATGGCCAGGAACACGGATATGACGAAGCCCCACCATGGTAAAGTGGAGTCACTCTTGTAGATGACAACCAGAGCCACCACAAACGATACTACGAAAGTGGCATAGTACCAGCTATTTGGGGTGTCAGGGTACTGGAATGCGACATCATTCGATATCTGTGACTAGAATTATATAAGATCCAAGGCTCACCTTGAGCATTTGAGCATAGTGAGGGTCAATATCCTCATCTCCTTTGTGTTGCTCCCGCTTGCCATCGTCCATCCAGAATTTCCAGTTTCGGATGTTCTGCCACCTAAAATCTTGCCACTGCTTGCGAAGGTTGGTAGGAGCCATCCAGGCCCAGGTTCCGCGTAGGTCATCGCGGTTCCAAAGGAGTAAGTGCGTGAAGGTAGCCGCCAGCCCCATATTTGTGCCAAGGAGATATACGAGCCAAGTTCCGGCATAGTATGGCAATCCCTGTTCCGCGAGAAGAGTGGGATCGACTTCATAATTCGAATTCAAGACCAACAATTGGTCGTACACGGTGCCGTTTTCGTAGAATAGGAGTTGAGACAGCTTCAAATTGTAGTCAGTGTGGTGTCTGATGCAGAGCAAAGCTACACGCACGAATGGAAAGTTCTTGGATTTCCCGACGTTGTTGAAATAGACAGAGACGAAAATAACCCTAACAGGAGCACATAAGACAATGTTGATAGAGTGTTCATCGCACACACATGCATGAGATATACGCGATAAAGAATGAAAACTGTTTTCCTGTTAACCGTGGTCATTGGTCACATACTCTGACTTTAACCCACCTGGGCCTTCAAGGGGATTACCATCGGGTTGAATCCACTGGAAATGTACTACGAATTGGGAAATCAGATATGGCAGCGCACCGCCAGTCTCACGTAAAAACAAACCTGCCAGTCAAGGCAAATGGAGAAAAGACCGAGCCCTTCATTACCGTTGCTTCCACCGAACACTCGGGAGACGGTCGGGTTGTTCGGAGCAGCAAGGCAGATGATCGACAAGCCGGTGAGAAGGGGGAATACCCATTGTGGGAAGAGTTCCCAAGTGAAGATCCTGCGCGTTCCGAGGTAAATCACCGATTGAAAGACTGCGAGGGAGTGACCTACGCTCCGAAGACGAGGTAGAATAACTTGAGCCTACGGCGAGCATTCGCACCATCGCGGAAGAATGCGTCAAACATAGACATGAGCGGAAGCACCACAGGGTAAAGCATCTTTGATGGATACAGTAGGGTTGCTTGTTCGTCGCGTTGTATCAGACATCGTTTTACCCAACCGTCGATAGCAAACTTACATCTCAGTACGCCACCGATACCGTAACCAAGAAGTTGACTGGAAAACAATAGCAAGATGGAAGTTGCAGCGTTGGGAGTGATATTGTAGTATAGGCGCTGAACAGCAAGGACTTCTGTGGCAAGGGCCGAGTTTGCTGCTGCACTAGACATGATGATAATGAATGCATTCTCTTTTTTGTTGAAAGGATGCTGGTGACTAGTGAGATGGAAAAGATGAGGGAGTAATTAAATCTTACGGGATTTAAGTAGCGGAAAAGGCCACGGCGAGGGATGAATGTCTCCATCGCAAATCCGAGAACGTAGGAGACAATGGCAAGGAACATCAAAGACACCCAAATGGTTTGCTGACGACGAGAAGATGTGACTAGTGGAACGGATGTGGAGACTATGCCAGAGCTCACCGGTTTGAAATAATAGATCTCGGCTATTTTATATAAGAAGCAGAAGTAGGGAGTAGAAAAGAGATGGGCATACCCAAGGAGCCACTGAAAGCAGAGAGAAAGAGTCCGAGGAAAAAGGCGCGGAAGGTCCACGGATTGAGAGATGGATCATCATCGACAGAGATGACATGCGTTGCAATTTCACGTTCGCTATGCAGGACAACATCATCAATGCGTGAGTTTGGTGGCGCCTCGACGTCTGCTTTTGCGCAGGACGACTCTTCATCCTGTTCAGAGGGTTTTTCGTCGCCGATGCTGGGCACCCTGTTGAACGTGGTGAAGCAGCCGTCGGAATGCACACGAGAGGATTGACTGTCCATGGGCGGAGACCCTAGGTACTGGGTACTATGAGGCGATCACTTAGCTTAAGTATCTTGGTACAGAGGCGATAAATAGTGGATAAGCTGCTACGATTGCATGGGGATAGAACCATCAGTGTCAGTAACAACATCCGCGTAAACCGAATTCACCCGAGTGCAAAAGTATGGCGTCGCTATGAATTGCATGTGCGCCTCAATAGTGCCGCCATTTGAATCATTTGAAGTACGGCCCCACCTCGCGCGACTATCCATCTAACCGTGTAATATTGGTGGATGCGATCCTACAAGGCTTATGTCAACCTCGTGGAGAGTTCTGCACTCACATGGCCAGGCAACCCGAAACACTTCGTGTCAACAGAACGAACGGACTCACGACTTGCAAATTCAGGCCAGGTTTCAGCTACTAATGGGGATACTAGCCTGCGACGGGGGTAGTTCGGTGCTTGCAGCATACGTCGCGCTCTGGATGTTGCATCTACAGCGACTTGACTGTTTTGAGTGGATCATGCATCATCCAGCACACAACCAACCGGTGTACGAACACCCTGTCACAATGATAAAGGCGGAAGTCGCAGAAAAGACCTTTGTGAATAAGCCCGTTTGAGAACGGAAGGACCGCTGACAGCAAAGGTGTGTACCGCGCCAACCTCTTAGATAGTTGTCCGTGGACATACTCAGGCAACGCGGAACACTTCAGGACAAATTAACTGCGAACTTGACGTGGTAATTTAGAACAGGTTTCAGGCGTTAATTCAGATACCAAACCTGCGACGGGGATAATTCGGTGCCTGCAGCATGCATCGATAGTGGCTTGGGCTGTCGTGTATACAGCGACTTGACTGCCCTGTTGACGAGGGCGCAAGACGCAAGAAAGATATATTGTGAACTTGAACAAGCCTGTTTGGAAGCAAAACGACTAGTATAAGCAGAAGTGTGCAGGTATGTCTCGTGATTGTATGGGCTAGGATGCGTAGAATGCTGCTCAACAACACGAACTATCCGGACAAAGACCACTGACCTTCCGACCTGCATTCAAAGTAGACTTCCCTGTCAGTGGGCACTGGGTCTCCCGGCGACGTTGCCCTTGCTTGGACGGAGAAAATGGTGCCACATGAGCCACCAAAAACGCAATAGTCGACGTCGTATACTTCACGACGGCGCGGGCATCATGCCACTCGCTGTAGAGGATGGGTCCGACTCCCAAGAATCATCGGTCAGAAGCGAAGAAAGTGCTTCTGCCAGCCGCCGCCGCAGTTCCAATACATACTGAAATTTTGAAAGCCCATTTTTTGCATTTCCTTGGTGGAACTTCTGCACACTAAAATCGATCACAAGATTTGCAGAATTATGAGGTTGCGTGAGTCCTCTGACGGTACATGAGTGAAGTGTTAGCTTCTCCGTTCAGCCACAACGTCGTAGCTATGTACTTGCACGCATTGTTGCGGGACTAAACCGTCCCTCTCTCTCGCGCTTCAGCCATATGACTGCGCAATTTCCTCAGTCCATCGCTTGAAATATTCAGTATTCACTACAGATTTTGACGGTCGTGCGCGTGCATTAAATTGCACCAAAACTGCACCTATCTTTCCAATGGGTGACATAAATGAACAACTCCTCGTGCAAATCGGCTCTTACAACACCAACCTGCAAACTGGCGCAGGACTCCCTCAGGATCTCGTGGACTGGCTTGCTCCCACGTTCCAGGTTTCCTCTTTCCTCTCCAAGGAACAGAGAGCACCAGACATCGTTGCCATTGGGTTCCAAGAACTACTTCCACTCCACCTTGGACGTATGTCTCTTATTTCGCGTGTATGTAAGAACGGGTCTGACCAACATTTTTCGACAAACATAGTCGCTGGACGCTCAAAGCCAGTCATAGATGAGAGGGATGTGCATATACGCACTCAGGTAGAATCGCATGCTCCCAACAAGGAATCCTACTCCCTTGTCGCCAAAGTTGTCAACGTCGGTGTCGGATTGCTCGTGTATGCCAAAGACGATACAATTGCCCGCCGTGTGGGCGATGTGCAAACACAATGGACCGGTAGCGGACCTGCATATATGGGTAACAAGGGTGCCGTAGGCATAAGATTCCGCGTCGTTGATCGTGGTTCCAAAGTCGGCGAGGTCTTTACGTTAGTATGTCTATCCATCACATTCCCCAAGCTTATCCGGCCTTTGGCAGTTTTGTCTGTGCCCATCTCACAGCCCACGAAACACACCTCAAACATAGGATAGCAGACTATCACCACATCGTTCAGACACTTCTCTTCCCGCCACCACCTTCATTCCCTAATGAACCTCATACAACCATGTATACTACCTCTCACCTTTTTTTCCTCGGTGACCTCAATTTTCGTGTTGCGATACCCCCTTCACATCCACTTCGCACGGCATCCCGCGGAGAAGAGGCACTGTCCATGCTTACCGACGAGAAAACGCGGGAAACCCTGAAGGAGTACGACCAACTAATCAGTGAGCGTCGCAACGGACGTGTGTTCATTGGTCTACGAGAAGGCCCTTTCTGGATGTTCAAATGCACATATAAATATGTGCTTGGTGAAGTCGACAAGTACAAGTATGTGTACTTTCTTCCCAGAACGTCGTCGCTCCTCGGTTCTAAGGTCATATTCACTGTTCAGTACGAGACGAACGCCGTCATGGACAGATAGAATCATGTACACGACGTACACGGACTCGCCCAATACGCCGGATAAGTCGGACATTGCCAACATTTTGTACACGTCTATTCCTTCCTATGTCTCCTCGGATCATGTAAGCTGCCTTTCATGCCAGCGTTGCCCGCAATACGTCTCGCTCATCGTGCGTCTGTTGTTGCTGTTGCTTTGTCGGCAGAAACCCGTGGTGTCCCTCCTTCTACTCCCGGTACCCCACTCTTCTCCCGCTGCCTCGTCTTCAACATCCGCGGAGGCAGAACAGCCATCGACCCCTCCCCGCCTTTGCCTACCCTCGACGTACACCCCAACGCCTGACCCATTCGCAACCGTTAAGAAATACACGGGTCGCACGCTGGATCGCATCGTCGGTTATACGTGGTGGCTCCTCATCACCGTGGGTGCAGGCTCCACCGTTATCGGAATTTTCAATTTCTTCTGTGTCTATGCGAGTTGGAAGTGGCTCGGGCGGTGGTGGTGGGGGTCATCGAATGGAAATGGTGTTCCGACGATCGTGGACGCTGCGTGAAGCCGCATCCTCGAGCCCCAAGGGTCAGGTAAGCTTGGTCGCATGTATGCTTATCTAGGATTTTCTATCGTCTTTTCTTGCTTTTATTCACTCGCGCATCTGAGTGAATGACCGATCAGATTCGCGTGCGGTCATCTTGTACCAACATACTATGGGTACATAAATGGCATGCAAGGTGCCAAGGTCTGCGGATACCTACGCAAGTCGTACCATTCGGACATCCCGGATTCTGAACAGCCTGAGAAGGAGTGTACCAAAACAAAAAAGTCGTGCAATGCCGCCATCTGAATCTCCACCATCATTCCATCATTATCGTCCTTTGGCAACTTGGTCCTCTATCACAACCAAAATCTCGGGGGTTTCCATGTTTTGACTTCTTTCTTCGCTCCCGCGTTCAGGTGTAACGCGGTCGCTGGCTGATTTGGAGGGAATACGCACGAACCAGAGGAAAATGAGCACGAGCAATGACATGCACATCGACACGACCATAATGGCTTGCGGGAAAATCGCGACCGTGTTGAAATAGACAACCCCATATAACGCTGGGCTAACGATCTGAGACCTGTCGCAAGCCAATGAATCAACCGATCACAACAACCACAAGCGTGGTGAAGGTCGTCTGGTCAGCCAACTGCCACGGACCAGCATGAAGCCTAGCTGCAAGACGTACCCAAGAGCCTGCATAACGCTGAGCGCGCCAAAGAGTTTGCCGACCTCGCCTCGGTTGCGGGAACGACGACTCGTGTAGATATCTAGCGCGAGCGCCTGCGCGGCTGGAGAGAACCCCGCAGCGAACGAGCTGGTTATATTCGCCAACGTGAACAATGCACCTGAACTCGCGACTGCCGCGCCGGCGTAAGATAGGACATCCACCCCCGCAGAGGCACGTGCCAGTGCGAGATCAAAGGCAGGAGAGCGAGAAGGTGGCAAATGTTGCTCCGAGGCGTCGGTCTGAGCTGGATCTGGGAGTGAGTTGGCACCGCAGGTTGAAGAAAGACCAATAGTCTCTCGAGGAAGCTCATCAGGCGTGCAGGCGATCTGAACAGGGGTGGGTTTATGGTGTTCGATGATTCCTGTGTAGTGTTTAAGCAGAATTTTTCAAATTGAAAACGGGATTCTTACCGGGTAAAATAACGGTCAAGAAGAAGGCACGGATAGCACCGACGAATGCGACATAGTAGCTTGTCTGATTCATATCGTGAGCAAATGAACAAACTCGATCGGGTTCGAGACACGTACAATTTCTGACGTCCAGTGGAATTGTGCCACAGCATATTGGAATTTGTAAGGATAGGAGCCCTGTATTACCGGCGATGAATGTTCTAGTGCCAAAAATATATGGTGGCAGGACCCACCAAGACGCTCGCGACAAGTCCGTAGGCAATAGCAATGGAGAACAAGCTCCAATCACTCCCTGTCCGCTCGAGTTGATTTGCATCCGAGGAATGCTCAGGTAGTAAGACGACGAGCGGACTAATGAACCTAGCGATGCCCTTCAAGGGGCCGAGAGCACAACCACCGGACGCGTGGTTCAGCTTTTCTTGTTTCCGGCGCAGAGATGCACTCCGTGCTTTCGCTCGAGTAAGCGATTCCGGAAGGATAAGTAGAGCGAGAATCATGTAGACGCCGTGTAGAATGGAGGCAAAATAGGTGACAGGCAGTATAGTCCCGGTCCAGCGTATGAGGAGGCCACCGACGACAGGCCCAATAGCTACACCTGCGAACATAAGACCAGATAAAAGCGAGAAATATCGCGATCTGCACAATCAATAGCTTCAAAAGACAAGACCTAACACTGACACCAAGCACAGCTGACCTTGTAGATGGGTCAGTTGTATCTGCTAGGTACGCCTGATTAATTGCCATCAGAGTCGACAAGCCTGTGCATGAAGATTGATGTTACGTTCGATAGACTGACCCTCGGATGAGGGCCATTGCGCAAAGCACTCACTTCCACATACGCCTTCGATCAAGTAGCCGATCAAAAGGAACCAATATCCGCCAGGTAATACATCTACAAACCGTGCGGTGATGACATGAATGACATCATTCACGAAGAGACCGAATATAGAGACAAAGAGGACAAAGCGCCGTCCATGACGATCGGACAGCTGGATAGATACGCTAAGCCGGATGGCCTACCAAGCTTTTGTATGGACTTACGGATCCCCACCAACCAGTTGTGAGGCAACTGAGTATGCCCATGGCGGTGGTGAAGACTGGGGGCAATTTCAGACAGACAAAGGATGGGGTATTTTGTGCAAACCTGCGTTGAGCCTTGCAACGGCTGCTTGTACGACAGGATCCGAGGCACACTTTTGTTCGGAATCAGGTCCGCGTTGGGAATAGTCTGACGATGAGGTATATGTGGAGTCTGGAAGGGGAACGAAGACCGTGTCAAGTGCGGTCTTGCTGTCGTCAGAGGCGTTTAGAATTGGTATATCGGCGGCGTTGATTGCGGCGAGGTTGTGTGTGAGGGGAAATGTAAAGGAATGTGGTAAAGAGTGGTTATTCATGATCAATTCTGGCCTGTGAACACGGCACGCGAGGGTAGTGTACATGGCCACCTTCGGAGCAAGCAGAGCAGCGTATCCAATAGCGCCGAAGGGTATACCAAAGAGGACCCTGTACGAAGATGTACCAAGCAAGGAATATGCGCCATGATGAACACTGACCAATGAGGGGAGGGTTTTTTCCACCATGGAAGGGTCTTCCATGAGACTTGACGAGCATGCTGGTCGTCTTCCTCCTCCTCGGACAGAGGGATCTGGCCCGAAGTGAGGAGAGTGGACTGTTCGTGGTTTAAATAAGAGGGTTCGTCGGGGTCGTCTGAATGGAGGGCATCCTCTGTATGCCCAGGAGTCATGGTAGTAGCGAACGGACAGGTTGTGAAGATGGGAGAGTGGAAGGTTTAAATTTCACGAAGCCTCTCTAACCGAAAGCGGAGGGACACTGCCCTCGGAATGATAACGGCACTCTCAATTCTTTAAGAAGCTAGGGATCGCATCGCCAGGTTTTACGAGGATGGCGTAAGCAGCGGGCCCATCATCTTATCTGCCCACATCGAGGTCGTCGTCGTCTACGATGGTGAGCTTGATATGCGCACAGTAGGACGACTCTGAGGACAGGACCCAAGTCACACACAGTTGATATACCTCAGACCCTCAAGGATTCCCTCCGCAAATTTCGTTTCGCAAGGCGGAGCCAAGGGAGCGCTGCGCTCATCGTCAAGATCAACAAGAAAGCGCTCGTCATGGAAGAGGACGACCAGTTTGACAACATCTCCATCGAGGAGCTTGCGGAAGGTGGTTTGAACGAACCGATCGTGGATTTGGATGGCTAACAAGCTTCGTCTTCGCCAGAGCTCCCTGAGAATTCACCAAGATACGTCGTGCTCTCCTACGAGCTCAAGCACAGGGACGGAAGAACCTCGTTCCCACTTGTTCTCGTCAACTGGAGACCTTCTTCATCCGAGACGACGCTCATGACTCTGCATGCGAGCGCATTTCTTGACTTCCAGAATGTCGTGCGTACAGTATTCACACGTTAATCTCATTCAATCACAATCGAGGTTCCTTTCCAGGCGGACATATCCAAGGTTATTGATATTGACGATGGAGCGGCGGGTCTTACAAAGGACGATATCGATTCAAAACTCCTCTCATCCTGACCGTTCTCGTGTCACGTACAAATGATCTCGCATTACGTCCGCACATCAGGCGCCATCGGCTCATGAGCCTCCAGTGAAATAGTTTTTGGTCAGAACCAACGGCTAGCAGTCTGTAACACTCTCGGTTAGCGTCAGAAACCAGCAACTGTTTTACTGATGGGCTGTACAACAATACTTAGCAATCAACGCGTATGAACTTACCGAAGCGGCTGAGTTTGGCGTGAACGAGGAGCAATGCCGGCACAACGTGGTCCGACTGGCCCGGATCCGCGAAGGCGTTATCGCTTGAGCATTCTACCGCAGGTCATTCGAGAGTTCCGATTGGACGGCTATGTTTGGGTGCCGAGCATGATCAGGCTACTTCGGTAGCAACTACGATCATGTCATTCATTTGATCGTGTGTTGTGTGGAGCTGTGGCGATAATTCGTTTTCCAAGTGCTGACTGGTATTAACTCTATAATGCGAGATCGTATCTCCACTCATCCGAATAAGCTCCAGACGTACTGCCAGATTATCCCCGTCGCTGCGACCAATAGCAAAAAAAGATCTGTGCTCCTGTGCAGAGTGTGGGCGGATGGCCACACCGCTAACTTTCGCCGCACAAAGCGCCTGGTATGTCTGTGTTTGCTGTGGTGGAGTGGCATTATAGAGGACTAGAGCTGTCAATGACATATGAAATCAGCGGTGGGGTCGGTAAGTGAGACGTAGTAACACTGGCTGGTACAGCGGCAACGATCCCAGCTGCAAATCCCCCTGTACCTGAAGATCCAAACGCGCACCATTATGGTTGACGCTCTTAAAGCACAAGTCGCCAGTCAGGATTGTCGTCTCCAAGATCGAACTCAAAGGGCTTCCTTCCTCCACTTGGTTCACCTTCATCTTGGCGGATAGCATAACACCTATTGCAACTCTTCTCTTCGCGAGGTCGCGTGTCGGACATGTCTCGCCACGTTTGGTTTCAACGCTGCGTCAGCCTTCGCGTGTCGACTATATTCCATTCAGCCAGAAACTTTAAAAATGATAAAAGAAGTCGTAGCGTTTAGCTCTGTATTCGCAGAGGCTGAGGAAGTGCCAAAGCGAGGGAGTGTAGTCCGGTGACCAGCCCGTCTGTAAGGCAAAGGATGAGTGCACGAAACAAGCAGAGGTTGGAGGGTCGCTAGTCTGAGGGTTTCTGTGTGGTCCCAAGCCGTTGAGTTTTCGCAACAGAAAGTAATCCAGCTTGGGGGACGATCGACAGCGTCTGTCGAAAGTGGTACTAAAATTATTGGGAGTGAAATCTAACAGAGTAACGTAGCTAGACGTGTCGACCCGGCATGCAGCAAAAGTCGTTATGTAACGTAGTCTGCGTCGAGTTGAGCATGAGCTTACCAGCATATCATTATGGGCCTACGCAAGATGTTCTGATTGCCAGCTCGAGCGCCATCACAACCATGCATCCTACTGTCAAGCAACCGCCGAGAAGAAAAGGGGAACCCGCACGTTTGCCCACGCATTCTATTGGGATGCTTCTAAATGCAACTCTGAAGGAGAGCATCAGCGACCTATCCGCTTGGATATGTCCTACCTCAATGCCAAAGATTGAGTACTTTCGTGTAGCTGCCACACTGCTAATACGAATTGCGATGGGGATATGATATAGAGAAGCATAACGATTACTCGCGATTATACACGTGCTCTACTCCCTAGGAACGAAAGGACTGGTAACACGTTTGGACGGCGCCTCAACGATTGCCGGAAGGTTCCTGGCCATTTCCTTGGTGCCAGCTGGGAATGGAAGATCATCCACACCTTTTGGTAACACCTTTTCATACTCTCCGTTAGCCTGATGGGCTTTTGCAACGCTAACCAGTTTCTTTTTGGCATCACGAATCAGGACCTGGGCATCATCAACGCCAGGAACTGCGCCCTTGAGGAAGATCAAGTCGAGCTGGCTGTCCACTCGCATGACAGGGAGGTTTTGAACAGTGATGCGTTCACCCCCCAGCCGACCTGCCATCTTTTTACCAGGCCAGACACGACCAGGATCCTTAATAACACATTGAGCTATACCATAGTTGGTGACGAGTTCGGATATCACAAACCTGATGGGCCCCAGTGGCTCCGGCAGAACGATGTGATACAGACACACCGTGACTTGCTCGCAAACCTTTAAAGTTCCAGCGCTTCATGGTGCCTTGGAAACCTTTACCAATGCTATTGGACAACCCATATTAGCGAACTGTAGATCATCTGTCGAAATTGAGCCGCACGAATTTGCTATGACATCTACATATTGCCCAGGGACGAAGTGAATGGCCGACAGCGTGGTACCTTGTCGAGGTCAAGTTATTGTATTGAGCTAGAATCTGAGGACTTACCAACGGCAACATGTGCATCTGGGGTTACTGGAAACTCCTTCACGATATACTTGGGGGGCACCTTGGCTTTTCGGAAGTGACCTTTCATTTGGTGCGTCGTTGTTCTACTTGGACGGTCAGACGCGCCCAGCTGAACGGCGTGGTATTCGGTCTGATCTGGTCGCTTGTACATGATGTTGGCTGTTACTTGGCAATGCTCGAGCTACAGTAGACTTAGTGACAAGCCCACAACGAGTCTCAACACATACCTGGAGAACGGTTACGGGAACACGTACACCATTGTTATCCCACATGACAGTCATTCCTCGCTTCCTCGCTATAAGTCCTGTACGAATCGAGTCTGCTGACCATTTGGAAGTGGTCGTGGAGCTGGACGCGTCGGCATTTGTCGCCTGTGCAAGTCTGGCAGCCGTGTTATGAAGTTGCCTGCATTGTCGTAGGATTTTGCGCGGACTTTGCGAGAACGTCCAGGGTCTGAGCATTGTCCAAGTTCGAGCACAAGTTTCGAGAGTGGCACCTGAATATTTCCCTCGTCCCGAAGTTTCCTTTTTGGGCATCCTGACAAAGCTTGCTTGAATCCGATTTATTCTATCCCGGCTCCCAGTCTCCTCCTTGAATGCTCAGATGGAATGGAACATTGGCCTGGACATGAAATACAAGAGAGAATACAGATCACGGACAAGTCGAAAGACAAGGGGAAACAGAAAGAATATCGTTCGGAGACAAGGTTTTGGCAATGGCCTCACTTAGAGTGCGGGTCGATCGGCAGAATTACCTTGGTCTCGAAGGGCAGGAGAGTGCAATGGAGCAGTGTTGTTGATACACTCCATGGTATGTGGATCTTATGTGCCTCGTGTCATACTGATTCATGTTCTAGATACAAGATGGTTTCCTTTGGGCAGACCAACAAAGGTTTTCCCTGAGACACGTTCCCCTCAGGTCAATATGCTCGAACATTCCGCCCGCCAGCGCTTTGAGAAAGGAGTGAGGGTTCACCCTTTCTCTTAGTTATGATCGGCTGATACGATGTAATTTAGCTACAATACCTTCGCACCTATTTTTCGGATGCCGAGTTCCCCGGAGAGCTGCTAGGGAGTACATTGGGAGCGGATGCGAGGGAAATGTGTCGCTTGAAAACATTCGACCCTCTCCTCGGAAATCTGCTCGAGATTATACCTTCACATCATACCCAAAACGAATCTGCCGTTGTGTTTCCGACGGGCGAACTTGGTAGGGAACTTAGTGAGAATAAGCATATTATTTGTCTCGGACTATATGCTCATATTTCTCTCAGACATCTCTCGTTTTAGTTCAGATAGGTCGGGAAATGTGGTGTTCAACCCTGCAGGGTCACCGTCTTTTGTGTTTGAGACGCCGATTCTGCAAATCTCGTCTGCAGTTGGGCCCTCTGCGTGGACTGCCACATCCCACAGCTCCTTACTGATCCGCACACACACCTCATCTTCTCTCCTCCGCGTAGAACGCTCGAAGGTTACGAGAGAACTCGACATTACGAGGTCTGAGGCTGGAGACATCCCGATCGTGGATTCCAGGGTCCTGGCTTCTGGCCCTGATATTGTTGTAGTTAATCGAAGCGGAAAGGTATATAAATGCACCACATATCGTGGAGGTAAGGCGATGTATGTTGCGGCTACCATCTCTATCGTGATGCCTACTTACCTGTCTGAACTAGGCAGTTGGTCGGAACCCACGAAGTCAGCAGTGACGACCACTTTTGGCAACTTGGTATCACCGAACGGAACGACGAATGTTTTCTTGCGTCCTGCAAAGCTGTCAAGCATATCGACTTGAGGGTACGCGTACATCTTTATTGATGGAGAGCCTCTCATTGCAACCTCGCAGTCAGCGAGCTCGGTTGCAGACGTATTCTCTCTCGATCACCCGAGTGCCATTGTGACGTCTTTTGAGAGCCCGATGTATGACTACATCAGTCGCATCACCACTACTTCCGACGTGATATGGCTTGATGACCGTTTCCGCAGACGACCACTATTGAGCTTTAAACATTACCGGAGTTTTGATCGAACACTCAGAGTGCTAACTGCCAATCTCAGCGGTGGTGAGTCTTCTCTTGCCTCATAGACAGTGCACTTATTAGTATCTCTAGTCTCTTTCTCACTACTAACGTCACGGAGAAATGGTCTTGTCACCTTGTATGATGTTAGCAGAGGCTCTGATGGCCTCTTGCATAGCAACTCCATTCCATCTTGTTTGCCTCACGACGGACCGATGTTCACGGCGTACGATGGCCATGCACTTGTTGTATTGCCCTCGGACATGGAGTTGACGTACCTTCGCCTCTGTCAACGTGGGAGCATCCACCGACAAGATATCCGTGTTGCTCGATCCGATCAAGATCAGCCAAGATCTGCGCAGGAAGGTCATGTTACTCATCAGTGGGATGAAGATGTACAGAGACTGGAGAAGCAGGCCAACGAGCTACATATTGACTTCGGCCCAGCTGGAGGGAGACATTATACCGAAGTGAATCTTCGCGGGGCTTACGAAGGTTCGTCGTTCCATCCTTGTAATGATATCTGTTCTCATGATCAACGCAGAGATATTTGCAGTTACAAATGATACAAAAGAGAACACGAATCGGGACGCGTTCAGAGACACGCTAGCTCGATTACCGGAGGTTTTTCAGGACACCGAGGAAGCTGCTGAGACTATGCTAACAACGTGAGACACCTGCTTTCTTCCGTATTCCAATGTTGACACATTTCTTTCCAAAGGTTTGATGTCATATCTGGTATGAATGATGCAAACAAGCACATCTCGCACACAAACTTTCTCGCTGGTAGCAACATCAACTCAAAGCAAGCATTTGACGCGTTAATGCATGGTGACATCGCCATCCAGAAACTCGCTGGTCTTGCACGGTGGCATTACGATATCCAAGACACGTCGATTCCCGGCCTCATTCCCCATTCTGTCGACTGTAATGCTTTGCATGAACAATTGAAGGAACTGAACCTGTCGGGAGTTGAAAGACACGAACCTTGTGTGCGGCGCGAGATGGAAGCCCGGGAGCAGTTGGTTCTTGACTTGGCTCTGTCAAACGACGTGTATTCTGCTGGGCCTGGACCATTGGCGAAACTCCACTCTTCTGCCGCAGGTGAGGCAGCAAATAGCATGGGACATCCTATGGAGATATCGTATAGCAAGGAGCCTCCTGAAGTCGATTTTGGGTACTTCCGCCCAATTCGCAAGTTGGGCGCAGACCATTATGCGGATAAGGACCAAGACGGCGAAGAGGCACCAGGTGTTTCAAGTCCCCTTGGGGTCCGACTTTTACTCGCCGAGTGGGAATTAGGAACTGATCCGAAAGATTACACGTACCACGACCCATATGGCGTTGTGGATCTAGAGGCACAACCTATCCCGCAGTACAGGCGATTGCCCGCCGCGACACAACAAAAGGAGATACCACCGCGGCGACCACCTCTTGTCGTTACTGCGGCCACACAACCCCCGGCAGTCCAAACTGCTGAGCACGCGCCTGCTACGGACCAGAGTCAAACCGTACAGCGCGCACCACACTCACAGCAGTGTGAGCCTGGCTTTGATGCGTTCTCACAACAGCCGATGACGAGCACACAGACGGTTCCCGGACCATTTGGTGGTCGACCGGGTGCTAAGAAAGCAGCCAGGAAAAGGATTGGGGGGTTCTGATGCCGAGTAGTTATCTGATTTGAGGGTAGAATAGGGAACGTGATGATTGGTACGATGTCTGAATTGAAATCGCGTCTGAACCGGATTTGGAAGTTGGTTTCAGTGCCATCCCAGGCTTTCAGCCCTGCATTGTACGGAGGCCGGTGAGCGAAGTACCCTATTTTCGCCAGCGTGCTTCTTCCTCCCGGATCTCACAGCTCACAAGCCTCGCGAACGAAACCGTCAAATTGGTCCTCATAGTTGACGCGCAAAGCGCACAAGACTGGGCTCTGCAGTTGGTCCACCCCCATGGATGGAACTCGGTACGTTTTTGCAGACCCAAACCCCGGCATAGACGCTCATATATTACATATCTGGCAGAACGCCCCACAATCCTTGGTTTGATTGTACGGCGTTGAACGATGCGCTGAAACGTACGTTTGTCGAGAGAACATGGGCTCATCTTGAAACCTTCACATACAGGAAACAAGTCCGTGGTATGTGCTCTTTCGGCCAGTTACATATCTACACTTGCAGGGTATCCGGTACGCCCACCTGCCTGTCCGAGATTCGCACATTGTCTGATTGCGATTGTCCCAGTTGGACTCGTTGAAGTCCAGGTTACAGACCACCAAGACACGGGTCTCTGTTCCGAGACTAGCAGGGCTGGTGTATCAGGAAGAAGGCGTGAAAGGGTTCTATCGCGGGTTATGGATTCCTCTTGTCACGATATCATTCGTCCGTGAGTGCTTCCATGCCCGGTAGCCCATCATTTTACTGAGTATTCTGCAGGTGCCGCTTCGTTTACCATATACAGTGACACGAAAGAATATTGTCGCAACCATCATCATTTCTCTCGGAATAGGATGTTTGACGCAGCACTCGCTGGCGGTGTTAGTGGTGCACTCGCCGGATCCCTAATCTCTTTCGGAAGCGCACGTACGTCTGCCGTCTCCCCTGACTGCTTGTGCTAAATCTGACTTCAACAGCATTCGAACTTGTAAAAGTAAAATTCTTAACCATCGAAGTGACACTAGTATCCTGATATTCAGACCACCAGGTTCGCAGACAACTCGAGTATAGTATTGCCTCGAATAAGGGAATCCACTTGGCCAAACCGCCAGGTACTCTGGACGCCGTCCGCGATATATTTAGGACGAGTGGCTTATTTGGTCTCTACATTGGCTTCCGATTACACTTTGGTTCGTGATACCACTTGTACTTGTTGTTGCACTGAGCACCCATGTCTCCTATCGTTATACAGTACGCGACACAGCTGGTACAGCGTTATACTTTTTTGAATATGATGCCATGCGTCATCTCTTAGGCCGACAACGCTCAGGAGAGCAAGGCCCATCACCTCCCTGGTTACCGATACCCGTGTCTCTCATCCCATTTGTATGTGGTTCGTTTGCCGGTGTCACTTCGTGGGCACTGATTTACCCACTCGACGTGTGAGTTTGTCCTTATCATTGTCACCAATCCTAATGACATCTTTCTCCAGGGTCAAGACTAAGATTCAACAACGTGCCTTATCCGGCACACCGCCAAGAGGAGTATGGGAGACTCTCCGCCGGCTAGTACGGGGTACGCTGGATCTCTTTATCATGTTCCATGTTTTGCTCATTTTTAACACAAGGTTCCGACCCGAAAGACCCCAAACCAGTGCTTGCTGGGATAGCACGGATTTATCAAGGTCTCGGTGTGAGCGCGGTGCGAAGCATCACCACACATGGACTCTTGTGGACTTTTTTCGATATCACGTCGCATTATATCGATCACTTACCGTAATTCCACGTCCATTCGAGACCTCAATCTGCATCACTACCTGACTGACCATCCACACTCATCCACCTGACGGCAACCGTTTTACAACTCATAAGTAAATTAGACTCACGTCCTTAAGTGTATCATAGCACCGTGTCCCCATGGGCCTTAAATCCATAATGTAAGACAAAATGCGCATCGTATTAACGGGTACATGTAGGAAGATAGAATTCACATATGGGAGTGGTGAGCATGAAACTGGTTGTCCCACTTTGGATAGGTATGGTACAATGTGACGCGGGTTCTGTTACGCCACTCTATTACGAGCATGTTGATCGCAGAGACCTTGGTTCTCCTATCAGTTATGTTTACGAGACATTAATGGTGACACACACCAGCTGACAGAGAGGATCGACACGAACCCGTCCCACAGTGAGCGGGAAAAGGTCAGCAAGAAGACGCTGGATAAAATACCACCCAGCTTGTTCCAGGGCAAAATTTGGTCCGAGTTCGTGCAAGAGGGCATATACGACAGCCACGGCATCCGGCCAGGGCGACATCGTAGCAACGTACCATAATCCATCGAGCGCGGCACCGTACTGAAGTTGACCGCCGCGGGACAAGTGACTAATCATCGCGACGACAGCCATCAATCGCATAAACAGGTTTTCGCGAGGTATGGTCAATACTCCGCGTATCACGACGGCGACGTACTATAAACGTGTGAGCTACCGATGACGAGAATTCATCAACATCGTACCCAGCGCCAGGTCAGCTTTAGCTTCCCGATACAGAGGTAATTGAGTTCATCCAGGAAGTCCTTTTTGGCGTGAACCGAGATCCATCCCAGATGGTCGGTGATCCTCGAAATGAGAGTGACGATTTCTGAACCGGATACGTTCGCGTCCTTGCAACGAAATTGCAAACGCATCCACTGCGTAAATATGGCCAGAGCGAGGCCACGAATCCTTGCTTGTGTCGGCCTTCTGATGATCTGTAACGCCCGTACCACCATGCCATCGATCGGGGATTCTGACAAGACGGATCTCTTAAAGATGCGTGTAAAATAGTCGTCGAGGTCCTTTTGCCAGCTCGGTGTCGCGACCAGCTCGTCAAAGGGTGCAAAGCGGCACGTACGTGGCATCCGAGGGTCGTCGTTCACGGGTTGGTTCGTCGGTCCAGGATTCGACGGAGGTTCTTGGGTGAGTGGTGCAATATCGTGATCCATCGAGAACTGCGTGTCCGAATCGCTCGCGCTACTGGCAACGGGTCCCCCAGGTGGGAACGGCGAGATGGTACGATGGTTAAACTGTATGGACATCCGTGGTAGATAGATGGGCAGACGACCTTGATAGATCTTTTATAGTTGTCGAGGTCAAAGCAGATGGCCTTCGTAATCAAAGCGTTGCGATGTCCACGAAGGGGAATGCTCAGTGTGATGGTCTCTAAAAACGAAAAACCACTGTCGCCGGGGTAGCTCAGCTGGGAGAGCAACAGACTGAAGTTCCGACGGTTTCTGGAGGTCCCGTGTTCAATCCACGGTCCTGGCATCTCATTTTGCAGCGATTTTTTCTAGGTGCTTGGTATGCCAGTTCCGCTCAAACTTGACCAGTTATCACACTCTTTGCATTGCACACATATTAATGAGGTTGAGGTTGACCTATGGCCAACAAGTACTGATCAAGCAATTGTATACTTTCCGTAATCTTTCTCCGGGTCATATATCTAGCATCGCACATGTACATCAGTATGACAGAAAATGATGAGTCGTTGGTATGCTCACCTCCCATCGTGACGCAGGGAAGATGTGCTTGTTCCTCTGGTACCAACTTCGTTCCACAACTTTCCCAGCGTGTGATTCATCCTTCTCCTTCGTTGCGTCAGCAAGAAGGCGGACGTCGTCATGGACATCAAAGTTAAAGAGAGGTCCTGACTTCCCCCGGGCTTTGTTCACAATAAAGTCATAGAAAGTATAATGCTACATAATGTCAACGCTATAGCAATTGACACGAAGGGACCACGTACTCCCGGTATTACAAGATCCTCCTTGAATATGGAGGACAAATCGGATAGTCTGATGGGTGAGGATGAGAGAAGTCGTACCTTCACATACATTAAGTTGTCAACGCTGACTCCTCTAAGCTCAGGGAACTGTTGTCGACACTTTTCCAAAAAGTTGCTGACAGCGTCCCCTTTCTTACACTTGGAGAAGGTTGAGAAACGAAATTCTGGTAGTTAATCCAAGGACGTACGATCACGGATTTCCTGTGTCCACTACCGTCCCAGTATGAGTAAGTGATCTCAATCTCCTCTGCTTTGAGTTCCTCCTGCTTTCGAAGCCACTCTTGACGAAGTCGCTCCCTTTCTCTTCTTTCTTCTTCTTCCCGCTCGCGGTCGGGGAGAAAGGACGTGTCGACGTTAGGGTTTTTTCCAAACTTGGGGCGCTTCACTGCAGGTTCTGCATCTGGAGTTTGGCGAGAAGACACTTCCCCGTCACCCTCCTCGTCATCCATGGCGAAAGATAGCTTCGACTTTGCCTTCTTGCGTTTTTTAACCTTCTTTGTTTCTTCTCTAAACAAATGCTCCACGTGCTATTAGCCACCCTTCCTTGCGTGTTGAACCGTGCAGTGGAATCGACAGAAGCATTTGACTTACTTGAGCTCATTCGTACGCGCCGCTTCCCGCGCCTTTGCTTCCTCTAGCGCCTTCCTCCTCTGCTGGAAGTCTTCCAGGTGCACAAGACCAATCGTACTATTCTTGAGGGTGTCTTCCATAGAATCATTTTGCCCAACGAATTTGTTCGCTGAAGGACGTGACTTTTCGGTTTCGTTGATGAGGTTTTGCTTCTGTCGCTCGTACTCTTCGCGATTCTGAAGACGCTGTTTGACGAGATCATCCTGACGACGTCCCTCAGCCTTGCTGGTAGACATTTCCGGTTATTCTGCTTGTGTGGAATTCGGTTGGGGAGGTGCAAGTCCTAATCAAAGGCGCGGCGCGGAGTGCCAAATTATTCGCCATCTTTCTTGAGCTCGCCCAGTACCTCGGTCAGTGTTCCGCGTTAGAATATGGTACACGTCCTCGGAGTACTTTTGCTAGACTTGCAATATGCAAGGGTACGTATTGTGCAATGCGTAGCATTTTTATCCCTCTAATATCTACACCACCAGCAAGCGTTGACTACATTCTATGGCGTCGGAAACAAGACAGCCCACCGACTCTGTGCACGACTACAAATTCACGACCGCCAAAAAATACGGGACCTTACACCGACCCAGGTCACCGAACTTGCCTCTTTTCTCGCTTCCCCTTCCACCGCACCTCCACTCCGTCGTATGCCACTCGCCTCCCCCGAATACATACCTCCCCCTGTCTCCATGCCCATGGAGGACATTCGACGAAAAGCGTTCGAGGACTCGGTACTTGGTCCCCAAGATCCACTGAAGAGTTTGAAGATCGAGTCGGAGGCGAAGCGAGTTGTGAGGGAGAACATTGCTCACCTTAGGATGATCGGAAGTTATGTGGGGAAGAGGCACGCAATGGGTCTGCCCGTCAGAGGACAGAACACCCAGTCAAATGCCAAAACGGCGAGAAAGCTCAACAGGCCCAACCGGTTTGGCTGAACGAATTTTTGGCATGCCATACAGTACCATATCCATATCGTCGAGGTTTTGGGAATCTCATCTATTCAACGCGCATATAATTCCAAACGTACGGGACTGGCAACGTATCCGTTATTTGTATCAGAGCGCATATGCAGATCTAGAAACACAGGTGAGTCTAATCGTCGCCTATAGGCACTTCCTCCTCGAGGTATTTCAACAGTGTGACGCGAATTTCCGTGCTTTCATCCCCTCGTAGTACGTCTGACAGAAATTCTGCCTGCACTTGCATTTGTACCTACAGAACGGTGAGGTGCACGACGCGTCTGTTAGGAAGGAGCATCGCTACACACCATCTCCAGAGCCCCTCTGATTACACCACATAGCACGTTGCTAAACCATAGACCACCTTCAAGAACCTCTTCTGGCAACTCAACAAACTCTGCTAGAGGGTTCTCTTCTAGGGTGAGAATGAATGATGAACCAGCTACAGCGCCCTGTTGCTGGGTGCTATTTGGCCTTGACACTGGTGCAATATGTGTGACCGTTGGTGTGATGTTCAGAAACGATTTAAACCCGACCTTGCAAAAGATTTTGGAATGAACTCGTGATCTTTTTAGAGAGCACGATGGTACGCACTTTTGCCACGACCTCACCGACTTCCCTGAAATCAGAGCACCGGCCAAGCGAACTCCTCGCCAGAAAATCTTCGATCAGTCTTATTCCTATGTTGTACCCCATTTTCTCGAGCTGTTTGTTGACCTCGGCATAGTCCTCATAGTCCTGAATCAATTGTACGACAAGAGCGCCATATGTCAGTGCAAATAGCTCAGCGTTCTGTTGTGCATAGGTTAGTCCGATCGACGCTGAAGCATCGGGGGAGACCGTAGGACATTAGCTCACAGTTTTCTCGGTACGGCTTTTCCAGAGGTCTTCGCCGATGGCCTTGTACTGTTTGCTCGTCGTCGCCATCGTCAGCGATGTATGAGTTGGGTGTGTCAGTGCTAAGATATAGATCACGTGCTGGATCTTCGAGTCGCTGCAATGTGTATGCCCAGCAGCACTCACAAGTACTGTCGTACCAAAGTCTGTTAAAAGTGCTCCCACTGAATCCGATAAATCATGTCTAGACCAGAACTTCAAGCACCACCAGAAATCGTACGTCACATTTTCTTCTCATGCAGCCAACAACATCCTTGACCATCACCGTTAGTATTACGGTGATGCCGAGGCCAGAAAGTACACAACAAAGTGAGTCGTCCTCATCCCCATCGTGAAAGATAACCCTAAACGGTCCATCAAAGTACCCGGAATCAGCAGATCCAGGCGGATATGACCTATCGAGCACTGGAGCTGCTTAGTCTCCCACAAGATCGACCTGCATTCCTTCTTGATATCGGATGTGGGTCTGGTTTATCGGGGGAGATACTCGACGAGGAAGGGTATGTATGGGCAGGAGTAGATATTGCCCCGAGCATGCTCGGTGAGTCGGTCCAAGGGCTAGATGTAGGAGTCGAGATTCAATCCCCAAGTGCAGAGGTGGCCCTGGAGAGAGAGGTAGAAGGCGACCTGTTCTTACAAGATGTCGGTCAGGGGTTTGGTTTCCGTCCGGGGAGCTTTGATGGTGCAATCAGGTAACGCGCATTCCATCATCCCTCTGCCCTCACCAACGAGCTTCTGGGACCGATTCGATCACTACAGTATATCCGTTCTTCAATGGTTGTTAAACGCAGAAACGTCCCATCCGACGTCATCACCCCCGCACCGTCTCAATCGGTTCTTCACGACGCTCTACTCCGCCCTTCGTAACCCTTCACGCGCCGTGTTCCAGTTCTACCCTTCCTCGGACGACCAAATACAGCTCATCACTTCCCTAGCACAAAAAGCAGGTTTTGGTGGTGGTGTCGTCGTCGATTATCCCAATTCCAAAAAGGCGAAAAAGGTGTTCTTATGTTTACTCGTCGGTGGAGGTGGTGGACACCAACAGCAGCGAATACCAAAGGGTCTGGAGACGGAGGACGAGCGGGCACCGTTCGAGAAGAGAAGGGAAAAAGAAAAGAAGCGCGATCGTAGCGGGAAGCGGAAGACTGTCAAAGACAGCGATTGGATATTGAAAAAGAAAGAAGTGAGCTTTTGGTCTTCGCCGCTGCCTGGGACTGAAACCATTCTGTCTCGTAGCTATATCGTCAGAGAGGGAAGGAAGGTGTTCCTCGAGACTCAAAATATACCGGGCGGAAGCGGAAGCCTATTTTTTGATATTTTCTCTGCCCGGGTCGACAGTACATGTGTACGTGCGCATACCATATATCACCAGTCTGTCATGTCCGTCTGTCTACGAAGTGCTCGCGGCACTCTGCTACGGCTTCCTGGGCACCGTTCCGGATGAATAGACCCTGGAGAGCAGCCATGCTTATCCGGCGCTCGTGGCGCATCTCCGTTGTTGTAAGTTCCTGCAGTTGCTGTCCCATGTGATCGATATCTTCTCTGGACGCCTCGTCGCTTTCAGCGTAAAAACGGGTAAACAGTGTTTTTGCCTGAGTCGGCGAAGCATCATCAACCAGCACATTAAGGTCGACGCGGCCAGGTCGGATGAGTGCTGGGTCGAGTTTCTCCAAGTGGTTCGTCGTCATAAAGATGATTCTTTCCTCTCCCGATACGACTCCATCAAGTGCGTTCAGAAAGCCTGAGAACGTGAGCGAGGACTGGTACCTACCGAGGGGTCTACGTGTGTCATCTGGGATTTCGAGAAAGACTTACCCGTCATCGCTTGTTTGTACTCGCTTGTTGAAAGCAGCATCCACATCTTCAATGAGAATGAAACTACGTTCCGGAGCGTTAGACAGGAGGTGGATCAATTTATCATCGGCAAGGCCACGTTCAGCGAGATTCAAAAGGCAAACATCATAAGATAGTGAACCAGCGAGTGCCTGAATGAACGATGTCTTTCCAGATCCCGGAGGTCCGTGAAGAAGGTATCCACGCCTGTACGGTATACCTGGATACTAACTTCAGTTTTCTCGACTTGATCGAGGAACTACGCTTACCTCGGTCAGCGTACCATCGTCTTCGCCCCAAGAAAGCGCGAACGTCTCGTTCAATTTGCTCGCTCACGCCTGTGTCCAGCACAACACTATGCAACGGACGCTTCCTCCTGGGTTGACCAAACTGCTTCCATTCGATACCCCACGCGGTGCGAATGACAAGTTTACCTTCTTGGCCTTTCAGGGCAAGATCCCGAGCCTCCGTAAGGAGTTGTGGAAATAGGTGTCTATCCCGCGAGAGTGTTGTCAATGTTACCGTCTCCCATGGAGTCCCAGACATGAGTTGCATAGAGCGCGTTTCGCGTTCCCGTTTCATCTTCAGAATCACCGGTCAACCCGACGGATCCAATTGATTTATTTTCGAAGAAGATCCAGCAACAAACCTGTATCAATGCTCCATGGTACTTGAACCAATGTATTCCGGGCCCCGCAACGAGTTTGAACAATGCCGAGGAGTTTCCGTTGCTTCTCTTTTCGAACGCCGTCTCCACACTCAGTTGGTGACTGCGCAGCCAGGTGTGTGCAGCACGTCTTTGTGATGAACCGCTCGCGTTGTGGGCCATCCAAGCCAGGAACCATTCATATGCATGATCTTTATTGTTCATCTCGAGGGAAACGAGCATGCGGCGACGGAGCGCAGTCGAGCCTAGGACGAGGCCCTGGCGAAGCGCTGTAAGCCCCACGCCAACTCCCTAGGAAGAAAAAAAGTAATGTGAACGTGAAAAAGGCATGCCGCGTATGTATGTTTCAAAGTACCATGAGCCCAAAACCTGCTTGGAAATACGGGCTGCACTTATTTTAAGTTTGTGAGCTTGTGTTTATCCACCCTGAAAAAGCGGCAGACGCACTTGTCACCGAAAAGGCCAGTGAGTATAGAAACGCCGAGTGTGGTTTCCTGAGTCGGTACGGAGATGGGCGACGCGATAGGTTGTTCGGTCGATGTTACCTGGGACACGGGCGCAGACTCCATGGTGGTGTCGGTAATAGTCGCGTTATGCGGCAAATCTGCGCAAATGCTGCGGCCTATTGAGTAGTGCGTGGTGCATCACGCGCTCCATTTTTCCTTTCGTGCCAACACCGTTAGCATGGTCAAGCAGTCCTCCATCAGCGAAGCTTATGCTCTCCTTGGGCTCGAGCAGGTAGGAAAACCCAAGTGGCTGGAGAGTCGCGTCCTAAACTGAAAATTCATTTACAGGGGGCATCAATGGACCAGGTCCGATCCGTGTACAAACAAGTGGGTGTCCGTCATTTGTTTCAGCGCGTTCACCGAAAAGAAACACACAGTTAGCCCTCCGTACGCACCCGGACAAGAACCAAGGGAATGCAGAGGCTACCGCACAGTTCCAGCAGCTCAGCGAAGCATATACCGTGCTTCGGGCCTATCACACACCTTCTGAGCCACTCCACTATTATCCGTACGGGTATATGCACGACAGTGATGACGACTACGACGATTATTTTGATGATGATGACGAATCCTACTTTTATGATGAAGACTACGAGTCCGACGAGGAACGTCTGAGGTTCTTCAGGTAGGAGGTACCCTCATCCCGGTAGAATGCTCACCTCACATTCAACTTGTCAGGTTCCTCTTCGAAGAGGTATTAAACGGTCGCACTGGGCGCGGTTACACTCATACCCGTATGCCCGCCATGTCCTATCACGCTGGTCTTGACTAACCTTTGATGTCAACTACCGCCCGTAGAGGACACACGCCGTTATCGTCCCAGAGACGCCCCTGAGACTCAGGAAGAATATGAAGCTCGCCTAAAACGTATGAGAGAAGAGAGGGAACGAGCAGAAGTCCGCAGGGCCCAACAAAAGGCAGAGCGCAAGGCGTTCGAAGCGCGAATGCGCGAAAAGGGTGTGTCAACAGCATCCCTAACGTCACATGAAGTGTTACTACTAATCAACTAAATCAGAACGTAAGGAGGCTGAGGAACGGCAGAGAGCAAAGGCAGCTTTCAGGAAAGCAGAAGCCGAGAGCCGGCGCAAAAAAGCCGCTGAAACGGCACAATTCCAGCAGCAACGTGTTCAAACCTTGCGATCGGCCACATTTGCATCTGCACGTGCTGGAGAAGCTTCCAAAGTCAAGAAAAGTGTGTGGGAAGATGGAGTCGATCCTGCCGGCGGGGAAATCAAGATGGGCTGCGAGAATTACGTCGCAGTACACCCCGAAGACCCAATGCAGACGTTGTCGCATATTGCTGCGCAGAATGGTGATGCCGAGTTGGTCGAATGGCTTGATGGCCACAGTGAGCCCATGCACTTTTAATGACCGTTGGATTGTAGCAAATCCTGACGCTTGTCCCTTAGGTGCTGATCCTGAGGAACGTAATTCATCGGGACTTTCGGCATTTCATGTCGCTCTGCACCATGGCCATGTCCAGATTCTTAAATATTTCTTTGAGTCATATGACCCGAAGCAGGTGGATCATGATGCTATCTATTACCTTCCGCCTCCAAAGTCGCTTCTTTCCATTGCACTGGACACCGCCGAACCTGAAGTGGTGTGGATGATTCTTGACAGGGGTCTTGCAACGAGCCAGGATACTGGTAACGCCTGGACGGAGGTCACATCCCTGGAGGGTAAGCAGACGTTACTGAAGAAGATGAGTAACGACAGCATGAAGTATACGGAGATCCAAAACCTTTTGATGAGTTATGGTGGTTTCACGCCCCCACCCACTCCTAAAGTCCCCACGCAGGAGAGCAGTCCTTCGACTAACAAAGCCCAACCTCTGCGCGGATCCTCGGGTCCCCGAGAAGGTTTGCACCCAAGAGGACGGGGAAGAAGTCGTCCGAAAACCGATACACACCGCGCTGCCCAGCCGCGGCCTTCGCCAGACGCGACCCCTGTTTCGATGCAGAATGGTATCGCTGATCCATTTCGGCGACCGCGTGAAAATGGAGAGCGTGGCAAGACTTGGGGACGTGGTCGCGGTCGAGGTCGAGGCCGTGGTCGTGGTCATACAAACTAAGTCAGCATTCAAGGATCGATCCTCCCCACGTTGCACTGTATCATTCTTGTTACTACATCATCACTTGTCACCGTGCTACACATCATTCCATCATGTTCCATGCATGCATACCTACCTAATACAGCGCATTGGTCTGTGTCACTACTGTTTAGGACATCCCACAATCGCGTGACGATCGATAGCGTAATGTTGCGATGAGTCCGTGGCTATCAATTGAGTCAAGACCCGGCGGCAAATAGTGTTCCGGACCTTGAACGTGTTGATACGAAGGCCAATGCGCAGAACCGACGTGGCGTGACAGATGTCAGCGGAAATCCAAGTGGGTGTCTCATATTCGAGAGAGGTGATTCGTTCCTGGAAGACGGCGTTTGTAGATACACAGAAAACTAGTTCTGAAGGAACCCAGGGAATTAGTATAGCAACGATATATTATGGCCAGATATATCGTCGAAAAAATCGCCGTATGCTAGATGATGTTCAGGGAGCTATGGCGGGCTTTGTTTATTGGTATTTATTTTAGAAGGCCTTGCTACACAATGACAAATAAACACTTCAGCTTCGACCATCAACATACCCACCCTGGGTACTTGAAGAATTTACAAAATACTGTTAATTACGCCAACATGGGACGTCTTGCTGAGATGCAGAGGAAGCTCTTGGAGGTACGTCTTTTTGCCACCCTGTGTACACATTCATAACACCCTCACAGCAAATGATGGGCCCAGAAGCCATGGGCGTCGCCAACGCCAATTTGGTATGGTCCGACGAAAAGGTCTGCCGGAACTTTTTATGTGGTACATGTCCACATGCCTTGTTCACCAACACGGTGCGTAAGCACATTCCAAGATTGACAAGACTAGGTAGTAGCCGTCACACAGAAAATGGACCTGGGGGCGTGTCCAAAATCACACACAGAGCGACTGAAGACTGAATTTTTGCAAGCACGCGAGGCGAATGCGAACGACCCCATTTTTGCACGATTTCAAATGGAATATGAGTCGAACATCTTCGCGTTCGTTGATGAATGTGACAGGCGAATCAGGGCTGCACACCGCAGACTTGAAAAGACTCCTGAAGAGAATGCGAAAACGACGAATTTAATGAGGGAAATTGCAGAGATTGAGTTGGCGATTCAGGGTGGGACAGAGAAGATCGAGACCCTGGGTTGGTCACATTCATGGTGGGCTAAAAGCAGACACTAACTCGTTTTTCTCATAGGTGAGCAAGGAAAGGTGGAGGAGTCCATGCGAGAGATGGCAGCCATCGAGGCACTGAAGAGCGAAAAGGCGGAAAAGGAGGTCAGTCATGGCGAGCCTGGATTGGTCGTCGAGGCTGACGTTTTGGCTGGTACGTAGCGGGAGCTTCAGCAGTTGACGGACACGTCTGGCGCTTCTGGGCATCAAAAGCTTCGTGTGTGTGATGTTTGCGGTGCCTACCTGTCTGTGTTGGACTCCGATCGGCGGCTGGCAGACCACTTTGGAGGCAAGGTATGCGAATGACTGCAGGGCCTGATTTGGAAGTGATGTCACGTGTTTTATAGATGCATCTGGGCTACCACGAGCTGCGCAACATGCTTTCCAAATTTCGGGAAGACCGAGAGAAGCGCAAGATGGTGCCTCCGTCTTCCGCTGCTCCATCAGGGGGGGCAGTGGGTGGGTTGGCACGGCCTGGAGGCGAACGTGGAGGGGAACACCGGGCGCTACGTGACGAGCGGGACCGAGACCGGGAGAGAGTGTACGACAGACACTCGTCCTCTCGATACGAGTGAGTGTATGCGTGTTGTGGATTGTTTGAGGTATTCACGCCATGTTTACAGTGATCGACGAAGAGATCGAGATCGGTCAAGATCACCCGGACGTGGCAGACGGTACTGACGCTAGCAACCGGAGATGTGGGATGTTACGAAGAGGTGAGGGCATGGGCTGATTGATCCACCACGCTGTGCGGGCGAGGCGGAGGGACGCAGAGCGAGTCGATAAATAATACTATAAATAAGAGCACGACCTGCTGTCGACGTGGCGGATTGGCTTCCGAGAGGGCGAGGGATTATGTAATATCTAATACGGTATGAAATGATCAGAAAAGGCAAAGGGTCGGGCAAAGTTGATTAGGAAAATGTTTTCAATTTTGATGCTTGATTTTGTGCCTGTGACAGAATTTATGTGACCGAAATCGAACCTGCAGGCGAGTTGCATGTCCTCATCCGCGTCCTCGTCCGCCGTTCGACGCTCAGCTGCGGTCCTTCTCTCTCTCCCTCTCCCATTTTCACTCTTCCTTTCCCCCTCTCCCATCCTCCTCCCCCCATTCGCGCCCAATCACCTTCCCTTCTCCCCGATCCCTCTCCCCCGGCTATTCCTCTGACACCCATGGACCTCCCCGCATCCACATCTTCCCGTGCACCAGCTCCAGGCTTTATATCGGATTTCCCTCTTCCTTCTCTCCGATTCCCTGCTGCCCCTAAGCTCGACAGCCACCTCTCCCTCCACTCCCCAAAGAGCTCCAGCTCGGGCTCCAGCTCCCAGTCCCCCGCACTGCTTGCTATCGCCCCCGCTTTTTCGCTCGCCTCCGCCCCAGTCATCCCCCCCCCAACATCCTCCGTGGCGTCCGCAATATCCCTGAGCACCCCCGTCTCCGCCGTCGGATCCACTTCGAGCACCTTGGTTAACTCCGCCTCCGATATGAGCTTCTCTCCTCTTAGTGGCGCCCCTCTGCCCTCGGGCCAGGAATCTGGCTTTCTCTTCCCTCCCCCGGACATGGTCGATTCCCGCTTGAAGAGGCGAGATGGCTCCCCAGACACACCCGGCGGCCCCCACCTCATGGTCGTCGGTGACATGTTGAATAAGTAAGTCCCCAATGGGTGCTCTCCGTGATTGAGCAGTCGCTCAGATTGCTGTGCCACACAGCATTGCGCAAACGGCCCAGTCCGCGAGTGCTGCTTGTTCGCTGGGGCAGGGTTTGGAGGCAAATGCCAGGATTGACGAGCTCAGGAAGACCATCGCTTTGGTTTCAGAACTCATTGCTGCTACAAAGATAACTGACACACTTCCCAACTCTCAGAGGTCTTCCCCAAACCATTTCTCGGGTTCCTCAATACCTGCACCAATTCCTTCGCCGACTCGTCATCCGACAATGACTACTATACATGACACCGAACAGACCGTCATCCATTTCTCCTCGGGCTATGCAGATTTGGGTGCAGTGGACTCACAAAGCATATCAGATACCTCCGATTTGTCCCGCAAGCGTTGTGCATCATCCGTCCCAGGTGATCGCGCCATGAAGGCTTTGAAAATGGAGCCCCAGGAAGATTCACTTCACTTCATGCCTCAGCCGATCACAAACCCTCCGTCGTTTCCGCCGGCTACCGTTCCCTCGCTCGTGTCCTTTATTTCATCCAATCCTCCTGCAGAGCCTGCTTCACGCCCCACGAGTTCCGCAGGTCTGCCGCACAGCGCTTTCAATATGCTTTCTCATCAACGAACACTATCATCTGTACCAGGAATGGCATTTTCCATCCCGGCTACCTCAGCACCTACCGCATCCGCAGACTTCATTTCCACGTCTCCCTTGTCATCAACCATCGTCCATCCAGGCCATTTCTCCACTCCAGTTCGAACATCGTGGCCAGATGGGACAACTGCAGCCATACCGCCAAGGACTCATCAACATTCGCTCTCCGGAAGCTCAATCACTACTGGCATTAGCTTTCAGCCTATACCCAGCACAAGCACAGGTTTATCCCCTTTGCAATTTTCGTCAACTGGAACATTTGCTACAGCATCTTCGCAATCACGCCCAATCACGGTAGGAGGGGCGGGAATCAGCCCGCCAATTGGCCGAGTATCACGATCAAGTTCATTTACGAACAATAACACTCTTACTTTTGGTCTACCCGAGGTGCCCCCCGTCACCGAAGCGCTTGATTTTCTTCAATCTTCTTTCTCTACATCAGCGGCAAAACAGGTCGCTCACAGTCCCACATCATCTCAGGAAGGGGAGAACGATTTGGATTCAGACGGCGGGGATTGCTCTCAGTCACAGAGCCCCGATTCTTCCGGACACAACCCGAGAATTTCTCCCCAGGCCCAGGTCCTGGTATCCCGACCTTTCGCCGCTCATAACAACCGTTCGAGTGTGTTGCTGACGCGAAAATCTACTGAGAATCTTACTACTTCGAATCATGCAAATGAGGTACCACAGGAGTATTATGCGGAAGTGGATCGTATCTTTTTTGAATTCCTGAACAATATTTGCGCCAATCGTAAGCATACAGGTACGAATAGTTGCACAGCCGACTCACCGCGTTTGCAGTGGAAGCGACAGATGCTAAAGGGGAGCCGATACACCAAACCTTGATGGCTAAAAAGATGCAACGCTTGGACGAATCTCCTGACTTTCGCCCGTTCAAATTCCGGATACAAGCGTTCACGAATGCGTTTTTAGAAGAGGCAAGCCTCCTAGGCTATTTGGATGAATAGATTCCTCATTGACTGTGACCCTGCAGCTCGCTCGGCAAGGCTATCCGGAAGACAAAATTCCCATGAAAAAGGTTAGCCTATGTCTACCATGGACCCGAACCGAGCACTCACCCTGAGATCATCATAGATTCGAACCTATCTTTGGAACCAACCGTACATCTCACGCTTCAACGAAGAAGGAAAAAAAACGAAGTCAAAAGGCAACCACATCTGGAATATAGATGCAAGGAAACTTTCGGACGGAAGTTGGACGTTCCGACCCTTTCACCGTCGGGTTGCTGGATCACCACCAAGCGTGGCATATGTGGGACTACGGTGGAGTTGGGCACCTCGTATCTGGGATCCACAGGCGTCGCGCACAAACCTACAAGTCACTTACAGTTCCCCGTTCCTTCCATCATGGCTGTCATGGGAGGATGACGTTTTGCAAGGCACACCACCGCCCGATGCAGAAAGTTGTGAGATAACAGTGGTGGCCAGAGTGGGTCTCCATTTCCACAAAACGCTATCAACTCTTACCGTCATTCATAGTTCATACAAGACAATACCGAGGAGCAACTCGCACAGAGTTTTCACCTCAGTATTGCTCCCATATCCACACTCGATGATTCCTTCCCCGCTCCCAGGCGAAGCTCCATGAACGGTGACATTTACAAAACCAGGCGTATATCTGGCGACATGAGTACCCCCCAAATAGCACCGCCTAGGTCAGTTCTCACTGATATCGCCGCCGCTACCCTCACGTAAAGTATCATTTTAGATCACTGAGATCGGCGACGACATCATCCATAGCCCCTCCGGTTGCGAGTCATGACGCTCAAGTTATGCAGGTGTTGACGACAGCCGCCCAACGCGTTGCCCAGGAAGCCCAATCTCAGGTTATTGCATCGACGGTGTCCAACGAACATTTTCCAGAACTACAGGCCCTTGCGAAGCAACAACACGTCCTCACGGTCACCGCACAGGCATTCGACCAGGAAGTATCAGGACAGCGATCCGATACGCCACTGCAGACAAATGTCTTGGCGGTGGCTGCACAGCAGGTTGTGTTACAGGCGGCTCGACAAGTAGCTGCTGATCGATCCGCTGCAGTAGCCTGTCAGATATCCGCCGGCTTGCTACCTCCGCCACCCGCGGCCACTCAAGTCACTGTGAACGAAGTGTCTGTAGCCACGCAGTCTGCCGTTGCACAGGCTGTTGAGATCACAGGGCCTTTATCCAGCGAAGTGGATGTATTGATAACGGCCAGTTCGCTCCTCCAGCAACAGATTCGTGCCCCAGTAAGTCCACCTGCACCGACGCTCGACCCTGCACAACACGTCGTGTCTGTGGATATTACACGGCCCCGCTCAACGAGTCTTGTTTCTGCAGCACCCTTCCCTTCAGGAGGTCTGAGAAGCCTGACGGGTAGTGTCATACCTCATTCGCCTGCTGATTCTTTACCGGACTTCAATCGGATTCTGTGACATTTAACAGGGTAACTCACGTCACACGGTGTTATACTGGTTTGGGCTTTTTTTTTTTTTTGGTCTGTGTTTGTTACTGCTTGGGTTTCCTCTTTTCGTTCGGTGTGATCAATCATAGAAATGTCGCGCATTTGTTTTGTTTCCAATCATATTTTCATGCCGTTCGCTTGTAAAGAAAAAGGAGAAGAAAACGGGTCGATTAAGCATTATCTGTAGTCATATGTGATAGCAAAAGGACAAGTATACACTCTTCAAGTCACATCCACCTTTTGCCCACACATGTCACAGAAGAGATTGTCCAAGGGGTTGTCAAACGTACAAGCCGGACAAGGCTTGGCCGATTCATGCCCTTCGCCTTCGGAGCTTGTACCAGTGTCAGCAGAGAGGCTTGCGTAAGACGCAGCCGCTGCCAACAAGGTTCCGCCAAAACCTTTCTCCGCTTTTCGTCGCTTGCTCGCACGCCTGTCGGGACTATTCGAGAGGTTATCTTCATTCTCAGCTTCCTCCCGAAGATCAAGGGTATCGTTCATCAAGATACCCAGCGCTTCAACTGTGACCGTGCTGTCCTGGAGTTCCCGATCCTTGTAAAACAATCTTTGACAGATCGTCGGAATCTTGAACGATTCGTGCAACTAAACGATGGAAAAAAAAAAAGTAACACCATTTTTTTAATTTGTATGTTGTCAACAATCGAATCGATGGACGGGGGAGAAAAAAGAAAAGGGGGATGAAGTGATGGACGGACCTTGACTTTGATGTCCTTGACGGTCGTCGATTTGGATATCCTCAACCGCGTGTTCTCTCGTCTGTCCCTACCTTGACGAATGCGTTTAGACTGCCTCGTTCCGCCTGTCGTTCGGGGTCCAAACTCCTGTTTCGTCTGGTGGCTGCCGCGTTGCTGTGGCAGACCTTCATCATGTTCGCCGCCAGTGACAGGTTTCGAACCCAACAATCGCACGGTGATGTCGGTGAGGTTGTAATCGCGGCGCCTAGTCATATAAAATGGAACGGTGCGGTCAGAATACCAGAAATGACTGTATATATAGGTAAAGCGGCGAAGGAGATCGTCCAATCTACTCCGCGTTAATACGGAACTTGAGGTCTGGGCTAACTTACCGTTCCAAACGGCAAGCGTGACACACGGGCGTATCATGCGCGAATCTCGTATCCAATACGCCCACTGAATCTTCGGTCAGTCTTTTCTCAACGGCGACCGCGGGTCCACAATTGTATCTGTTGCGACCATGTGTTAGCATGATGCGTGTCGGCAGACATTCAGATGGGAAGAAAGTTGTATGGGCGGTAGAGTGAAACCTACAGCTCTTGCAAGACAAGCCATTCATTCATTTGGATGAGAGCAACATTGCTGTCCCAATCATTCGGTGCGTTAGGGTCGAACACCAGGTGACCATGCTGGCAAAAGAGTAATGATGTGTCGACTTTATCGGGACGAGGGATTTCAGCCGGTCGACCAACCCACTTTCTCCATATTCGGACAAAGTCGGCTGGAAGGACGGCACATGGAACGTTCTCGAGTAAAAGGGTATTTCCTATTAATGCATTGTCGTGCATATGTCGTAATCGTGCCTGTTGGACGTTAACAATGAGCTCGTGAAATGGAAGACGATTATCAAGGCGGTCAAGCAGAAACGCCCACAGGCTCACCTTTTCATCTTCTGCTTTTCTCCGTAGCTCACGTTTATCCTCTTTCGAAGTATGGATGTAGGCCTCGCAAATTGCACAAGGCTCTTCGTTGGTTGATAGCGGTATCCAATCGGGGAACAACTTCTTGAGAATCTCACATGCCTAATCAGAAATAAAAAAACAAACACTTGTTAACCCCCACGTCCCGCAATTGATTCCCTGTTTTTTGAACGACCCCGCTGCTTACCTGAGAGGATATACTTCGACGGGCAGTTGACACGAGCGATAGCTGATCGTGATCACAGCGCACGTGTCCACGAAACTCGGCTGAGTCGGGAGATGGATCACTATGCAGCGGAACATGCATCCTGGGCTTCTGAACTCTCCAACCTACACATGCGACACGGGCGGGTGAATCACTTAGCGGCGTGAACTGATGGTGATGAATACCTTTCAGCCAGGCTTTGGAAATCCAGTATCCAGACTCTCCTTGCTGCACATCACACATCTCATCGAACTGAGCGACTAAACGCGGATGCTCGATCTGGTAAAGTCGCTCTGTGGACACGAGGGTGAGTTGGCAAAGCTGAAACATGGCCATGCGGCTCACCTGTGAAAGACTCTTTGACACAAATTTCGCAGACTTCCTGTGGGCTACGCAGAGGTCCGATATCCTCACGAAGACTGAGTCTCTCGTATGCTTGCTGGATCAGTGAACACTTGGTAAGTTACAACGAACAGCGAGGGTTCGCACTGACTCTCGATATGCGCTTCATGCTACTAGCCTTGTGCGGATGGAGCGCACCATGAGTGCACAAGATGTCGCATACTTGAAGCTCGGCGTCTCCTGAAACAGATTGGGAACGCGACTTGTGCTCCTCGGGCTGCACAAACGGCTTTGCCAGCCAATTCTCGAGCGCTTGTCTGCTAACCACTACGGAATCCTGAAAAGGAAATCCTCAATCAAACGACGCATGGCAACCCCAGAATGCTCCCCATACCTCTTCGACAGATGCAAGATGCCAATGGGTATATACACTCCGCATCCATCCCCTCAATTCCGCGAACCGTTCCTTGACTTCCTTTTCTCTGCTTCCAGATCGTACCAGTGTGGGAAATTAAATTTTGGGGCACTGACCTTCGCGAGTAGAGTTCGCAGGCTTCATCATGCGCTCCGTTGAGAGCTTTGACCACGTCTCGTGCACGTTGAGGTGGAATGAGGTCAGTCGGGTCCGAAGCAATTTGGGAGTCGACGTAGGGCCTAGAGGTACCATTAATAATATTGGAAGCAGAATTGGGATCAAGGGTGCTCTTGGCAAGATTTGGGGTAGGCGCATGGCCGACGGTCGACGGCTCTTTTTCCTTCCGAGCGTAGATAAGCATATAGGCGTCTCTTGACGAGAAGACATCGCTATTTTGACAAAATCAAATAGCTGAGTGCATCATATGGCACCCGTTACGCACCCTTCTGGGGCCTTTCCAGGCAAGGAAACCTGGGCTTCCGTGGAGGACGGCAATCTGAAAGATGTCCGGCACAAGCAAGATAAATCGAACGGAAATTTTGATGATGTGGGAGTAATCACGTACTCGACAATCTCATCGTCAGTATCGTCGATCCTTCGCTTCTTCGCGGGACGACCGCGGGGTTGACTCGCACTCCTGACACAAAAACATGAGGGAACCAAACCACATTCAGGAGAGGATACGCACTTCTTGGTAGTCCCATTATCATTCGGAACATCCGCCACTTCTTTGCCAGTATATCGTTTCTCTCCGAGGAAATCTATCCTCGTTACAACCTCGTCGTCGAACTGGAACCATGTCTTCGAGCTGCACATCAATAGGTAAGCGAATTCATGAGACAGTTGGTCAAACTCACCCAGTATCCAGAACCTGAGCCTCGTAATGGCCGTGGTAAGCACTCGGCCCTTTATGCAACAAGACCCCCCTCAACTCGTAGATACTCGCTGCGCCCTCTCCTCCCTCCACATCGCTCACGCTCTCGTCAGCTTTGACGAACCTGGTCATATCCAGCATCATAGGAAATAGCAAATTATGTTTGGATTTTTTCCTCTCCATAGAGTCGAAATCATAAACGAAACGAAGGAGAGAAAAATGGAGGACCGGAGGCAGAGAACGTAATTCGGTATAGCGGGTCGCGTCCTGAAGCGAAGCACAGTTTGAGCAGGAATATCTGACATTGAAATGCTATGAGTCGGGAGAGAGCCGTACTGAACAAGCAACAAGAGATCCTACCTGTTGTCGCCCGTGAGTTTCTCGTTCTGTAAGAGAGCAGCTATACGATCTTCAAGTCTCGCATTATTCTAACTTGTTGTCAAATCGAATACTGTTTGGTGAAGAAATCCGTTGTCACCTCTATATTGATCTCAAGCTCGAGAAAATCGGATGTACGCTCGGATTTGTAGTGGCAGTTATGGCAGAGGGTTCCATATACTAACTCCCCTTGAAACTGTCAAGGATGTGAGTGGGATGACGGTGACAGAGACAATATGACCTGCTTGATTAGATATGAGTATCTGGAGAGACGGGGTAAGCTGTTTCTTGAATTCATTGTCAAGATGTGACATGAAGAGTTTTGAAAACCTGCCAAAATATCATTTAGCGGGGACGTTTGGTTCCTGTAACAGAACCAACTCTTGTGCATCCTGCTGCTCAGACGTAGACAGTTTGAGGCTCTCTGCAAACTTGGCCGGGTTGTATACATTCTGTGTACTCTCCTGAAGGGCGGCGAATGTCACTTGAAGTTGGAATACGGGAGAATCCTGAAGCGAAGTTCTGTAGTCAGGTTCTGGGTTGAGATCGCACAAGCGGAAACAAACTTCAAAACTGTTCTCAGTATCCTGGGAAGGTTGACATTGGTAAACTCCATGTCGAAATGCCAGATCACGGAACCACACCTCCAAGCCTCCGTAAGTAGGAATAACCAGAACATCGTAGAGAATACATACTTGAAGGAAAGCGTTTGCGTAGCAGGTTGCGCCGAGATTCTGCACAGCACAGATGTAGACAATCTGCATAAAATCAAGAGACCATGACCTACCATCAAGCCAACAGGCAAATCGGGGTCACGAGAGCTGAGGATCGGATTGAAACCTAGATCCAAAGCTTTGATGAACAGTTGCCTGGCCGTTGCTAGATGAAACACACGTCCGGGATTACGCTGAACCCTTTAAACGCGTTCACCGGACCGCGGCTTACCTTCGTCTTCCCATTGCTGCTGACCGAGGTAGTTCAAGCAGTTGGGGTTATTCTTGCACACTTTCTTGTTACAGTGTGGTGGTTTGTCATCGGAGACAACGATGATATCGTTCTCAAGTTCACCACTGGCAACCGTAGTCTGGGTTTCGTCAGCAGACGTATGGGAAGACTTTGCGGGCTCTAGTGCGCGCCTGCTGCCGCAAAAAGGATTCTTATTGCGTTTCGACAGGCCACAAGTCATGAGACGGTGCTCAAGCGTGATCTGGGACACATCCGAGACCTCTGTGTCGACCCAACTCCAAGGCGAGGAGTCGGCCGCTGCAAGCTTGGCACGTTTGAGCTGTTCGCCAGCAGCAAGACCTTTGTGTGTGAGAGAAGCTCTGCGTTTGCGCTTTGGTGACATAGTAGAGATTACACAGCGTCCGCCGCTGGTGTCGGATATGACCTGGAGGTTGCAAAAGAAAGAAGATGCGGAGAGGTCCAAGTGGAGACCCTGACAGGTTCCCGGCCGAATCCCGACTGCTCACCAGCCGAGGTATTACACGCACAATTATACAAGTTCGCGCTTGAAACAGGCCACCCAAGGTCATGAACATGGACAGAATACAAAATCTGTTCAGGAGACCACGACAAAACGCGAACGTAGTTCGACTACGACGACGGAAGAATGCCACAGCCGTCATTTATCGCAACCTCTCAAAGATCACGTTTGTTTTTGTCCTCTCTCTGCTCCCATCGTGTTAACGAGTTCCTGCACCATCGTTCAGGACCGCCTTACTTGCAGCCGGTTACATATGGATGACCCTAATCCCAATCCCACTACTTTCTCAGGGCGTTTACATTGACGAAAATGCGTTGCAACCATCTCAGGTGCGTCCCTCAACGTTAAACGCAAGGCATTACGCGCCATGAGTCCGAGTACAGGTCAATACCAACTGGAATTGGCAAGACGTACACCAGGCAGACTTATATCTTCATCATCTAGAAGGTCTCCGTGATGGGAATGCTACGAGTGAGCAGTGAGATTACAAAACCATCTTGTTAACTGCCATGGTGTTATAACATACCGAATAGGAGAGCCAACTTCATTCGTGATGAATTTACAAAGCTTGGCCTCGCTGCCGCGATTCAAAATTACACGTTCGTGACCCCCTCCGGTGTACGTACTTGTCTATCAACTCCGATACGAAGACCTTATGCCTGTGTCGCCGACAGAACGTCTCTGGCGTTAATGTTTATGCCCTCATGAACTCGCCCCGAGCTTCAGGCTCTGAAGCTATTGTCGTCAGTGCGTCGTGGCTTAGCGAGGTCGGCGAACAGCGATACAATCTGCGAGGCACCGCGACAGTGATAGCGCTTGCTGGTTTCCTGAAAAGTATGCACATCCCACTCTTTCCTCGGGTTTTTCCTTGACCTACGCCAGACTATTCGCTTTGGGCGAAGGATATCATCTTTGTGATAGGAGACAACTATCTTGATGGCACATACGCCTGGCTAAATGCGTACCATGGCACGATACCACAAAGTCAGATTCACTTTCCTCAGCATTATTTTACTAACATGGTCATACAGATCTCGACACAGATCTCCTCGAGCTTACCTCCGGCGTCATCTGGCACGCCCTCAACATTGATTACAGCGGACACTCGTTCTCTCACCTTGGCGTGTTCTTTGGTTCGTCTTCATTATCGTCACCCCTTGCAGGCTAAATCGACTCCCTCTCCATACGCAGAGGGTCTTAATGGCCGGCTACCCAACCAAGACTTAATAAACTCACTCCGTCTTATCTCCCATTACACAGGCGGCGTCCCCCTCGTCCTTTACGACCATCTTGAATTACATGATGCACCGCAGCACAGTCTCTTAGCAAACGCGCCAGAGTTCATGAAACGCAGTCCGCAGCTCCGGGAGTTTGAATACCGAGCGAGGAATGTAAAAAGACATGTCAGTTATCAAGGAAGGGGACAGCCGAGTGGGGCACATGGCTTATTCCACCGGTGAGTTGCCAACACCAATCAAATACAAGATCGAGCAACTGAACTGTTTAACACAGATTCCGGATTGATGCAATCACTCTGTATGCTATTCCAGCTGATGGTCCCCACGGATTCTTTGCTCTTGGCAGGTCCGTCTTCCCTGATATTATGCCGTCCGTATGGTTATACTTTGTCAGAATAATCGAGTCAACTCTTCGTACATCGAATAACCTTCTCGAGCGTCTTCATGCTTCTTTCTTTTTCTACATACTCACAACTCCGGGAACCTTCATGAAGATCGGAATGTTCCTCCCCAGTGCTGTGCTGGTCGGGGTTGCGATGATATTTTGGGGACTCGGGCAGTGGGTAGAGGCCGGCTGGGTGCAAGTGTCTCCGAGCAGGTTGCAACAGAAGGATAAAGAAGACGATGGAAAGGATGCGAACGCTGCGAATACGGCTATTCCGACAGTTCAGCCGACATGGCGACCGAGACGAAGGCCCGTGTTACCTGCCATTGTCACCATCCTTGTGACGCATGCCGTCGGTCTATTGACATTCGCAATAATCAACACTTCATGGTTCCTCCAGAACCAATATGTATGTTTACTCTTCGTATCTTTGTACCTCGCTCATCGCCGCGCGGGCCTCTTCAGGTGTCTTCATGGGTCCTCCTCCTGGCGTTTAGCCCCATTCCTCGGGCCCTCCTTGCACTTATACCGTCACACCCACTCGAAACAGCACCGTTCTCAATGCTCCTGCAATCCTTCAACCTCTGTTTGGCATCGACGGTCATTTCCATAACGTCCCTCCTCAACTTTTCTCTCGCCGCAACGCTTGCCGTCACCCTTGGCATTCCGCTTATTTGTAGTCGTGTCTCATCCCGACCCTCCCGAACATCGACCTCGCTCCTGAGCAAACCTTCCCGGTTGGCAGTCTATGCAGCGTACTGGCTGCTTGCCTGGGGTTGGCTTCTTCTACCGAAAGAAGTAGAGAGAGCGGTGTGGAACTGGCAAGTGTTTGGCGTGTGGTTTGCGCCGTTTGTTTGCATTGTATACGCGCCACTCGTGATGCAGGCAGGACTCGTTGGGTTGTCTCGATCTTGACAGGATGCATTGCTCGCCCTAGGACAGACTCGTGTTCGTACTCGGGCCTGATTTCAGTGTGAATATCCAGAGCCTTTGCTGTAGAAAGCAGCATCGTGCAGACGGCTAAACTAGCGTGTAGATTATATATTGGGTGGGTTGAACTCAACCAATGTCCATAGCGTTTGGATCATCCGATCCAAACAGGTCAGCATCCCCCCGGGCTGCATTTTCCCCAGCTTCCACCTCGTCCTGCGGGCCGACTTCAGCATCCGTGTCTGGGTCTTCAATGGCAATGCCCTCCTTCTTTCGCCGTTGCCTCTCTTTCATCTCGTCCCTCTGCGCGCGTTTCATCTCCAAATCAGCCGAGAGTTTCTTGAGGGCGTCCTCGAACCGTTTCTAAGATCACTCAATGTTTGCTGCGTCAACAAATAAGTAGGAATGACATACCTTGATGAGCGGATTTGCAGAGATTGAGACTTCATGCTCCTTTTTCGCCACAGCAGCCTCCAAGTCTCTTATCTCCTCATTCAACAGTTTCCTCTCTTGAGCGTCTTCATCGTCTTCATCTTCATCGCTCTCCTCCTCGTCATCTTCCTCCTCGTCATCTTCGTCTTCCTCACCTCCATCCTCTTCGTCACCTAATGCAAGGTCAAGCTCTGCGGCTAGTTCTTCGTCGATATCGCCCTCTGGTTCGGCTTCTTCACCCTCGGCTTCCTCTGCGTCTTCGTCCGCTGCGTCGGGTCCAGGGGTAGCAACATCGCCTGCTTCTGAGCCTTGAGGACCAGGGGTGGGCGCTTCGAGGGGTTCTTCACGCTCGATGAATTCAGAATCCGAAAGATCCGGGTTAACATTTTCGAGGACATCTACGACGCGAGACAAGTAAGCGTGCTAAAAAAAAACAAGTGCTCGCCTTCAACTCACCATACTTGACTTCCGATGCGAGGTTGTCTGCTGCCAGCAGCCGTTCCACTTCTTCTTCGACGCTTTCTATCGTCTATAGTGCAAACCGTGAGGGAAAGAGAAGCAAGAGCAGTCACGTCTGGTACGAACCCGTTTGTTTACCCGCTTTCGGAATCGTCGCTTGCGTACGTAATGCAAAGGAGGGGTAATGCCATGCGGCCAGATGAATTCGTTGATACTGACGTTCCTGTTCGCCGTGACAGCCTCTTCGTTTTGTATGCGGTCTCCAACCACCAACATCTGTATTCATATCTCCCTAGAACCATGTTACACGTAGCGCGCATAGTGGGGAAACACGTACCTGACATATATCCGCCACTTTGAACATCTGTTTGTTGTCCAACGTCTTCTGCGCTTCGATAATACACGGTAGATCGACCAACTTGAAAGAATACAGCGAATTGCCGATGTGAAGGATACCTCGTCGCGAGTCTACCGCCTCGTTGGCCTTGATAACAGGGAGGCATCCCGTAAACCCTCGAACGCACCTTTAAACTTGAACCAAACGTCGTTCCCAATCTCCCTCGACTGAATCATCTTGCGCAACCGTTCGCAGTCCTCACCGGGCGGCATCCGAATGATAAACTGCTCCTCAAACGTCAAATCGTCCGAGTCCGAGTCCAGTTCACGATCATAGGGACCCAAGAACGACATGCCCGGGGCTTGCGCCGCTGCACGTTCGCTCAGCTTAAGTTTGAGCTTGGGTTGGGGTTTGTTGTGTTTTCCAGAGGATAATCGCGTCGTGCGTTCGGATGCCTCGGGCGAGCCACGAAGACGGAGGGTGGTAGCCATGGCCTGTTCTGCGGCTGCTCGGAGCGGGCGTGTGCGTTGCGGCTGGGGTGGTGGCGGTGGCGGTGGGTGACTTGTATAGTTGACAGCCGATGAGGGGCCGGCGTGGTTCTCCTCGACGTCGTCCACAACGACGATGTCGTCGTCTATCATCTCGCGCTGGTCGTTCTTTACGTTGAGGACACTCTACCGCATATCGATGTAACCCCATTGTAGAGCGTATCACGTGTCATAAGCAAGATGTTACGTAATACCCTCGCTAGGCTGGTACTGCTCACAGAAATTCTCCCCTCCCGACGCGTTCGCCAACTTACGCAGTTATGGTACACTCGTGCAATTCACCTTGGAGCGAGTTTCTATTCATCGTTTACTCCCTCCCACATATTTTCTTGAGCCATCGAGACAATTTGTTTGCCTGATGTATTAGTGTAGATAGCCAAATAGACATCATCATCTTATGTAATTGGTAGAGCAGCGATCAAATCCTAGTCATCGTTTTCGTCGGTAAATGCCCCGGAGCCACTCGTAAGCTCTTCTTCTTCTTCCTCTCCTCCTTCACCTTCACGTTCTTCATGTTCACCATCCTCGTTGCCGCTATCCGAGTCTCCGGCAGGGCCACGGCTACCTGCGAAGTGGACGTGTGTGAAGATATAAGTTGCAGTCATAGCCATTGTTCCTAGTACGAAAAGTAGAGTTCTCCTTCCGTATTGGATATCATCAGGGTCTACTTGGGTCTGGGCGCGACTACCACTGAATGAACGAGGGATGAGGAAGCTCAGTAAAGATTCTGACACCGTGAAAAGTTCATAAGAAGGCGCTCGTTTCACTTCCTCTTGTACGCGTCGGGCGTGTTTAACTAGTTCTGGATAAAACTCGCGCAGTTGTATCTGAAGAACGGCGTCGGGGAACGGAGTATCGGCCAATAGGAGGATATGTGCAGCGAAGTACACATCGAGGCTCGTTGGACTACGAGCCAGCATTACTATTAGGAACTGCATAATCGGAGGAAAATCACATACCGATCCACGAAAAAGAACCGTTTTCCCTTCAAGTGGCTTGTGTGCACCCCAAGTGCTGTTCTTGCTTTGTCCAGGATCTTGACAAATGATCGGCGTGCTGTCATCGACACTAAGAATTACCTACCTTGTCCCTTTCGAAAGCACGTTCGAACGTAACCTTGTAGCTTCGCTTCTTTTTCTTGTCCCTCTCCAATATGCCCATCTGCTCTTCCTCGGTGTCAGACAAACTCCAAAGCCCTACCGCCTGCAGACGAGGTCTGTACGCCTCTCGTATCCGATTAGCCACATAGTATTTTTGTGGGAAGGGCATGTCGCTCGCAAGTGCCGGGTTGGTCAGTCCCCAGAAATTGGCATCGATCCCGTAGAACATGTGTGACTGCACGTTGAACCGATGTGTGATAAGACGATGGCGAAGCGATACTGACTTACAACAATGTCAGATATGCATCCTTCGATGTGTGCGTACAGTGCAATCCTTTTAGCTTTTTGCGAGTTGGTCAGACACGCGTCGAGGTCGATGGGTCCCGACGGGCCCAACGACTTGGCGAGGGACGCCACAAAAGCAACTATGGAGGGAAACGTGGCGACTACAGTGTGTCCATGAGTCAAAAAGGGCAGTCGACCTATGCTTATGGATCAAGATAACTCGGAACAGGTGGAAGGATCTACTTGCCGTTGGGGGATTGGTCCGGATTGGTGCAAGGTGCTACTTTGAATTTTCCTGGGATGGTCAGCTGGAGATACATGACAGCCGCAAGACAGGTTGGGTCAAGCGACTGCAGGCCCCATTTTGCAGGCCATATGTGCAGGATGTAAGGTGCATCGGACATGGACGGCTCAACACGGAGACCATTTTTGGACGTAGACGTTTTAATTACTTCAGCAGAACCTAACAATGACAAACATCGGACCAAATAAAAGGAATAACATCGGAGATAATCACTGATAAAGTCCTCTTCCTTGTCCAACCATCAGTGGCTTGCCTCCCTTCATTTTTTTGCTACCCCCAGTGTTCATAAGTTACTAGTGGCATTCAGAATAACCCAAATACGAAAGACAAGGCAGACATAACATCCAACCAGCAGACACCACATCAACAAGCAAACCTTGACAACATCAATGCAAGATATCACAAATGAAACCTCTCGTATATGCTCTTGAACCTCTTTGTGGCCAGCAAAGGACCTCCATGATCCATCTCCCCTATTTGCCCTATTCGGATCACATCCACATTATGTCAGGGTCTGTAGTCGGCAAGATCCAGGTCGAGGATACCCTCCCCCGGATAACGATAGTAACGACTCGGAGCTCTCACGCTGACCGTTCGGCGAGTGGAGACGCTTCCAGGACTGGATGCATTTTGCGATGCAGAACCCTGCTATAGATCAACGACTAAGCACGAACAATAGTCGGTGCGTACTTACCATCTGTTCCGAGTTATCACCGGTGAGTGGACTCGGAGTGGGACTGGAGTTACTCGACGGGAGGGGAGCACTGGCCACTCGACGGTTCATTGCACAGGCTCTCCTGACTGCCGGTGGTATTTGTAGTGTGTCATTCACGGGGATGATACCTTGGGAGAGTAAGAACTCTGAAACGCTAATTAGGTGACTTCGGCTACCATCCTGTTTCGGACATACCTCGGGATCTGTATCGGAACACAAAGGTAACATAGGACCGATTACTTGACCCGTCATGTGGCTTCACCTGCCATGTTTGAGGGAATTGTCCATAGGTTTTCCTCTCCTCTCCATAGCTTGTGGGACATATCATTCACGGAATTCACTAGATCGTAAGGATACGGCTTACCGAATGCAGTGACTCGACATGTTGCCATCTGCTCCGGGGGACTTGGGGAGCTGCTGTAAGTTATTTGCCGATCTCGAGCCATCTATGTGAACGAGTCGAATTTTCAGCATGATTGTCCCAGTGTCCTGATCAATTTGTCCTCCAGAGGTTGCTGAAACACAACATTGAGCAAGGTCTCGGACGAGAAGATGAACCTCACATATATTGGACTCCGCAAACATGAAGGGACGTTCAGTGTTGGGACCCGTTCGAACACCTTCTCTCGATGCTTCGCCTTGACCGCACAGAAAGCGGCCAGGTACGAGAAAGCCATCTAGAGAGATGAAAGAACACGAATGTGTTCGCGTTCCTTCATCCCTCCAGTGAACTGAGAAGTTCTGTGGAAAATACATCATGATCAGATCACTACTCTGGCGCCTTGCAACTGCAACCTACATTGCCTGCTTGGCTTGGTATCCAGCACGAAACTTTGTTCGCGTTTCTATCGACGGCAACCAGGTATTCGCGGAGAGGTTCACTCCCGGATACGATCCAGGCAGAAAACTCGCGATGCGTCAGCATTGACGCATGCGAGTTTCACGAACGGATGATGATTTAGGTAGACAGAAAACGATCGCGACAACGGTTGAGGGTGAATGAACCTCGTCAAGTGGTGTCTTGGAGCTGGGTGCAGGAAAAAGTGAGAGCGTCTGGACGAGGTGGGGAAGGACACGCGCTGAGAAATTTATACTTTACGAGTTGCTTTGTTCGATGGACCACTATGAACTGGCGAAATGGGTGGACGTCCGCTTTGACCACAAATACACACACGCCCATAACTGAGTAAGGTAATTCCCCTGTCATGTTTGTTTGCACCGCCGCATCACGAATCAACACCACCCCGGCGCGTCTCCTTGCACCGTCCGCGTCGACGCTCTCTCACATCGCGATGCCTCCAAAGCGAAGAATCGCTGCAAAGCACGACAACGCCGGCACTGCGTCAGACACTGAAAGCGTCTCTCAATCGCAACCACGGGCAAAGCGCGCAAAAAAGCAGACAGCGCCGACATCTGACGACGCCAAAGCACCCAATAGACAACCCACCAACAAGGTACTGCCCGCCAACATCTCATTTCCACCTCGCGCCGCAGACACACTGCGTTTGGTGACCTGGAACGTGTGTGGACTGGCAGCGGCGCAAAGAAAGGTACGCTTTCGTCTAGACTCGATCGACTAGGCATGGACTCGGAGGAAACACGTCTCAGGGGTTCAAATACTATGTAGAGGCGGAAGATCCGGACATCCTCGTATTGACGGAGACAAAGGCGAGCGTCATGTTCTTTGTGTGGTTTTTTTTCACGTTCTTGACGCGTCGCAGGTGAACAATGAACCAGTCGATCCCATCATCAGTGCCCGCTTTCCGTATCGCACCTGGGCCATCTCTGACAAGAAGACATATGGTGCGTCAATCGCTGTCACGACACGCGCGTTCAGCAATCTCAACCATGTAGGGGGCACTGCGGTACTCTCAAAAATCAAGCCACTTTCGGTTACAAAGATTTTGCCAGGACATCCGAATCCCGAACAGGTCAAGGGGCGTCTTGTCACAGTCGAGTTTGAAAGGTGCTATGTCGTCTGTACCTATGTGACGAATGCAGGTCAGAACCTCAAGGTGCCTTAGCTTGTCCCTCTTGTCGCATTTTCTGACAAGCGATGACAAACACAGACGCTCAAGGAAAAGAACGTGTGGAATGAACATTTCACGACCTATATGCGTGATCTAGACAAGAAGAAACCTGTGATTTGGACGGGTGACATGAACGTCGCACCAACCGCGAAAGGTCTGTGCTTGTGTAATCCTTGTCTATTTTCCCTCATCCAACACGTTCCAAGACCTCGCAAATCCGAGCACAAACTGGAATAAAACTCCGGGCTATACGCTAGACGAAACGGAGGCGTTTAGGCACATTCTTGATGCTCCTGATTCTCCCGAAGGCACCCCAAAGTTTGTCGATGTCTGGAGAAACCGTCATCCAGGTGTCCAGCATTATACCTATTTCTCGTATCGCTTCAATTGCCGTATGAAAGGTATAGGTTGGAGATTGGACATGTGTAAGCATTTTCCTCCGTACAGAAGATAGCTCGCTAATATTGCTCGGTACACCAGTCGTATTGAGCGAACGCATAGTAGAGAAAGTGAAGATGTGCGAAATTCGCAGTGAGATATACGGTGCATCCGACCATGTTCCAGTGGTCATGGAGATCGACAGTGGACAAGTGACAGAAAACTAAGGCTCCATGCAGAGGTTCTCAATACTCTCCAAATCGCACGTGTCCGGTCTCTTGTGCATGTGCTCTTGCATCCTTCTCACCTTTGAGGCCCTTTCCACATTGCTGCAGTGACGTGAACAACAATACCACTGTGTATTTCTAACCTAGCTCACCTCGCACTTTAGATCAAATGTTGCAGTGTTAGTGAACGCTCTCCTCTCCCGCAAGATTGTGGCCAGCTTCTTGGCCGCTTCAAGAACAGGGTCGGACGTGTCCGCCGATGTCTTCGGTCTGCGTCAACATCAAGACTCGACATCAACTAGAAAAGCTCACGATAGGGAAAATGGTTTGATGCCATTCGTCCGGCGCATCCTCCATAGGAGCCAGACTGGCAGCATCATAGTGGATACCAGAATACACAACGATGCATCTTCCAACCCTCGTCAGTCGACACCAACATTATCACCGCAGGAACATGCCAACCTGTACCCGGAACCCCTAGCAGAAGGTAAGAAATGGTCGATGCGACCAGTCTCGACGTCCATGGAGGCGATCTCTGTGTTGAAGTGCTTGGCAAGTATACCGAGTTCGATGGCGCCTCCCCACGTTGAGGGTTTTAGAATGGTTGTGATGTACTTGTCACGCGGAGCCCTGCATCTTATGAGTGAGAACGACATTCCACTTGAGAGGGTATGACATACCCTAGAATCGCTTCACTGTAGATCTCCATGTCTCCTCGGATGCCATCAACGACGACTGCCGCGCAGACCGTCATGTCCAATCCCACTTGGAAGGTCTCGGAAGTGCTACTTACTTTGTCGCATCTCTTGCGCTTTCGTGATATCCTGCTTAAAGATGAGTGCTATCGACGAGAACAGACACGAGTTGTCGTCGGGAACGACCTGGTTCGAAGGACGTCAAGTAAGTAACAGCAACGCGAGGGGCAGGGATGTGGCAGATATACTCGGTGCACAAGCACGCCCGAGCCCGTCGGTACGCTGACTGGGCCAGAGTTCTGCGGGGCCGCGGTTTGGCGTGCGGGCGCTGGGGGCCGAGATGCTGGTGTAGGGGCAGGCGGATTAGTCGTCGTCGCGGTGGGCGCCTTCTGATTGACGATGATTTGCTCTCCGGCTCGAAGACCCAGACTCGAGAGCGGCAGCTCTGGTATGAGGGTCAACGTCTGTGGGGGGTACCCCGATCTGACTGGGTGAAAATGTCTATCGAACATGTTGCGAGGTGCGATTCGACCGAAGGCTCACTTTCTTGTTGTGAAAGGGGGATGTCGGACAGCGTGAATATCTGTTGTTGAAGATCTTGGACGGTGAGAGCGTCGAGATCGAGCTGGAGGGTCGCGATGCCCTTTGGATGGCGGACGCGGACGGGGGCCATGTTCAAGCACGATGAAGCGAATTGAGCGAGATGTCTGACATTGCGTCACCTCCCCTACTGCTGTATATAGACCTACGCCGCAACGGGCTCTGCAGAGACCTCCCGGGCAGCCTCAGGCCTCTGTGTGGGCACCTTGACCTCTGACAACCTGTCCACGACAACCTCTGCTTTCTCCCTCTCTGCCTTCTTCACAAGCTCGTTCAACTCGTCCTCCAAGTCCGCATCATCGACCACGCCTGTCTCGGCAGCAGCAACGTCCCCTCCAATCCTGATCACCTCGTCCACTTCGCGTGCATTGGCATTAGCAGCTGCCAGCGCTTCCATCGTCTCGTCGATCTTCTCGCGACGCAGGGATGGATGACTCAGAATCGCCTGTAGCGTAGCCGTAGATTGCTCGTAGGTTTTCATAATCTAGTCGCCATGAGCACGCTTCTCTAGCCACGAATGAAATGACACCTTTACCTCGATATCGCCCGCTGCCGTCTCAACGCTGATCAAGGTCGCTTCCAGATTCTGCAGAGCACCCAGTCGCTTGGTCAACACCTCCTCCAAGCTCTTCTTGAAGCGAAGATGCGCAAGTGCGATGGACTTTTGCTGTTGTCGCAAAGCCGTCGAAATGCGCTTGGTGGTCCTATTCGAGTGTTTAGTAAATACACACGACGGAAAAAAAAACGAAGCCTCTCACTCGTCCATCTTGAGATGCAAGCGGTCAACCTGATCCTCCATGTTCGCAACGGCAGTCTTCAGCTCGAGAATACCTCTATCGATAGCAGTCACTTCTCGTGTATGGTCATCTGTCACGAACTTGATGACCTTGATAAAAGGTTTGTCAATCCCTCGCGCCGTAGCGGAGTCGCGAAAAGACGCACATCCTTGTCCTGCACCAAAATCCTTCTGTCCCTCTCCAGGTATCTCAACAACACCCTGGTGTCCGTCTCGCTCAACGACACCCCGGGGAGGACTTTGGTGCCAAACGCCTTACGAAACGTCGCGATCGTGTAGAGCCTGTCCGCGAGACACAGTCCACCCGAAGACACATCTACAACGTCGGCGGCCCGCTCGACCAGCTTGAGCAAAACATACTCTCCCTCTATCCTTTTCCACATCTCCGCCTCGCTATACGTGTCTTCCGACCGGACAATGTCCAGCTGTTCCATCGCCCACCAAAGCGGTTTTCCGACAAAGAACGAGGCGATTCGGTAAGGTAACCAGCCAGGATCACATACAGACTCCTGGGACGTCAAGAACTGGGACAGCGGGACAAGCGCACGACTGCGTTGTAGCTCTGCCTTTACTAGTACGTTGTCGTCAGTTTCATTTCGAGGGTGAGGACAAGAAAGGAGTACGCACGATGGTGGAGGCTAGTCCGAGTGGTTTCCCGACGCCGTCGTACCGGAGTCTGTCCACGATCGCTCGACGCGCGGCGAACACGAGCTTGTTGCTCTGGCTCTCAGGCTCGACGTCTTGTGTGTCCATCTCCTCGTCCTTGCTATGATTCGTGGTTTCCGTCTGCCACCCACGGGAGACGAGCTCTTCCAGCGTGCGCTGCCACCAATCGACGTGCGCGTGGTAGGAGGTGGGGTTTGAGTGCTTCTGCCGTGAGATGTCGGAATACAACGATTGCAGGCGTGACTTGGATGTAGAGGCGTATGTAGCACATGAGGAGAGCAGCTGAGCAGAGCCCGAGGACATCGTTGCAGGCAGTGAAGTTGTTGTAGCAGCGCTTTTGTGTAGGCCACGTGCTCTGCTTGCAATTATTGTATGATATTTTCACAATGGCTATATCCGAAACACTCGTACACCTCTCTTTATTGAAGATGGGCCAGTCTCTGACGGATCGGGCCCGAATTTCTTTTTGATCTGCACCTTGCCTCGCTTTTATCTCAGTCCGTGGGCTGTTTTCGGACTGGTGAGGGACCCGCGCGAGGTCTCTCCGTAGCTTGGTCGAGCATTCCTCGTCGGTGTCAGTCTTTGACCCGGGTGAGTTCCTGACGATCACCTTCTGTTCTAGTGAGCATTTATTATTTGGTGCATCGTAATGCAGGCTCGGGTGCGTATTGGATCTCATCATCCTTATTGTGCGCCCTCCAGATTCTTCGAAGAGCAGATCTGATCGCTTGCGCGTTGTCGCCACCTCATCCTGCAATTTCTCGAGTATTGCAAACGCTCGGTGGTCGTCTTTGCGAAAAGGGGAGGTCAAATTGATATTTTGCTTTGCAAGTGAACTGTACTCAGAACAGTAGGTCCAACGTTAAGGCGGAAGCTACCAACGTTGCCAACCATGAAAGGTTCCTCCTCATGCTTGTCATAGACACAGTGGCCTGTTTTGGCTGATCACCGTTCGGATGGGTCGGTCACATTCCGGTATAGTTTTCATTCTCTGCAAGAAGTGCTCCTTAGCGTCGAACATCATGGTTGTTGAGGAGGTTGGTGGCTTCACATTTTTGATGAGACTCGGGATGTTGCATCCACGTGAAGGTGAACACCCTGTAATGTCACCATGTACCATTCGATTGAATTTGAACCATCCTCTGCTTTTCATTGTCATCCACATTAAAGTCGCATCAGGTTTGACCCAACCACCCACAACTTCTTCATTGGATCGGAGCCACGCATTCGCATCTGTCAACCACACATGCATTCATTGATTTTAAATCACAGGGACAGACACTGCTGTATGTTATCGTCAAGATAGGTTTCGGACTCACTCCATTCCATGTGTACATTGCACTCTCTCGTGGCCAGCGTTGAAATGACTTCGATGAGCACTGTGAAAATGGAACGTATGCACGTATTGTAATATCGTGCGGCTCGTGGTTCGCATACGGAAGAAACCGGTTCGGTGAGATCGGAAAGAATTTGTTCTGATGGAAAGATGTGGACGTTTTGCACCCGAAAGCACAACGCAGATGACCTCCGGGTTGTACGCCTCAGATCTCACTATCAAAGTGCAATCGATCGTGCCATTCATGACTCGATCCGAATTCGTTCTGTCTCCATCGCACAATGCATCCCGCACTCTGTGTAGAGGAAATTCTCATCAACATCTTCAAATTCTGCTACGTGCTTGTCTATCGTTGGCCCCCAAATCCCCCAAGACACTTATGGTATGCAAATATGGATCTCGCCACACTGGCGAGGACTTGCAGGACATTCAAAGATCCGGCGTTGGATATGATTTGGGCTGAATTGGAGGACTTGACACCTCTGGTGCGATGTCTTCCCGAAGCATCGCGGGTAAGGTCGCAAGGTGTAAGTCAATTCATGCTTGTCATGGTACAGAGCATCATTGGTGATCGAATTTCGTGCAGGGAGTCTACTCGCTCAAAAAACGACTCGGACAGTCAGAGTGGGACGTTATTTTGGGCTATGCACGTCGCGTGCGGGCTCTCCCTCGCCTGCGTGGTTCGTTGGGTTTGAGTGCTGACTGTGTCGAAGCGCTCTCCAAACCTCCAACCACAATCTTCCCAAACCTTCGTGTTGTCCAACTGCACTGCCCCAAGCCAGCAATCGCTCCTTTCGTGCGACACCTCACAAGTCCCAGACTGACAGAGCTTTCGCTTTCACTTACTGAGAGCATTGGCGCTGCTATCGACACGTTTGGAGAACAATGTCCAAGCGTGACGGACTTCCATGTGACGGGCTTGGCCAACGCTGACACAATCTCGCGCCTCCTATATCGTTGGCAAAACCTCTCCTCCGTGGACTGTTATAACGTCGGTCTAAATGTCGACATTCTCGCTCATCTCTCCCGCTCACGGAACTTGTCTGATTTGGTCCTTGAACTGCGTTCCGCAGGCCTTGATCGGCCTCAGCTTACCCATTCCTCTCCCCCCACGTTGACTTTCCTGGCTCTCCGTGGTCTTCGCCTTCATTCCGCATCTTTGATTCCTGTCTGGAGGCTCTTTCATCATCTCCGCATCCCAAAGATCCATAAACTCTACCTCGACCTCTATACTCCTCCAACGGCATCGGATCTTGCGTCATTTTTCGTGGCACTTCAAGAAGCTTGCACACACGATACTTTGAGCAGCTTCCTAGTCCGTGTCTACGAATCAGTGCATTGGCCGAGTTTGCCGAGTTTGCCTCCACACCACATCACCTTCGATTGCCTTTGTCCTTTGACTGCCTTTGTGAACATCACTTCCATAATTCTCGACATTCCTTGTGGCGTCGATCTGAACGAGCGCGAGTTTCTTTCTTTAGCATCCTCGTGGCCCCACTTGGAAAGGTTTGAGGTGGGCAAGGACTATGATTGGACGGCCTCAAGCGCTATCACGCCTGGGGGATTTTTACAGCTGTTGGAAAGGTGCAGGTCACTTCGGGTGCTGTATATCATGTTCGACACCCGTGGTTTCACCGAAATTCCCCAAGGACATCCATGGCGTGGTCTTACGATGCCGAAGAATACATCCATCCACCTCCTCAATTCCCCCATCGAAAAAGAGTCTATCGAGGCTCTCGGCGTTTTCTTTCACGTCGCACCCTACCCTGAATTTGACCTGACTACCCACTGGAGCAATCGTTATTTCAAAGGCAGTCAACGACCTCAGGAGCTTTGTGACGTGTACTATGATCGATGGGTGGACGTTCGCGCGCTTTCTCTTAATCTTTGGGAGCAGCGGAGGGACTTGAGACGCTCCCTGGAGACTCGATTCTCGCAGCACCATCTATGATGGACATGATCGTGATTTATATCAGCGATGGTACGCAAGGAGACCAAGATCCATCCCCGTACGGACACTTTTAATAAACCGTAGCCTACAGATACGACCACACCACTCAAACTGAAATTTCTTTGCCGAGTAGTTTATTCGAGTTATCAACATAGGAACAACACAACATGATCACTTCTCGTAGTATCGCCATCTTGGTCTGTACCAGGCGTCCGGAATGGTTGACACGGCCCTGACTGCGCTGCTCACCTGTGAAATCCATGTCAATTATAGCGTGATCAAAAACATCTTGGTCGACTGATACGCCGCGTTTTGAGACGACGTTGTTCAATCGAGGAGTCGATAATTCCTCTCCGGAAGCATTTTCACTCGCAAGTGGACTTTAGTAGGGACTCTTCTTCGTGAAATCTGTAAGCCATGCCAACTGCGACCATCCTGCTGTTTGCGATATGTACCATCACGGTCGCAATGTCTCTAATTAGCCTGCAGGAGCACGTCGAGTCAAGTGGCATCACATCGCCCTGACTTTCAAATTCATATCCCAAGTCTCGGATTAGGTCGGACCTTGTTCCCTCGCCTTCCGCTTGGATCAGGTATATGCCATGGATAACCACAACCCACCACGGCAAAGGCGAACCTTCCGAACCACCGACTCAGTACTTACTTGTGGTGGCTCCGATGATCCCAGGCGTGCCTTCATAGCCATGATACATCATCGCATAGTATTTTTCCATTCCACCAACCAAAAGTGATTTACAGGGATATCTATCTGTCGTTCTCATAGATGGTTTCTCGTTCTTTGTTCTTCGAGTGGTTCGGGTGGCCAGTTGCCGGGCTTCACTGGGGATTAATAACGAAAAGTAAAAAGCTTATAAGCTGAAGGAACGTACGAAGAATCTCTTGTGCAATTTCGCTCCTGCAGTCTCGATAAGTTCAATCTCTTGTGGCGTCAGCTCAGGTATGTTCTCAGTGTCGATGTATTCCCTGATACGTTCGGCTTTGGACGATGTGCTGCCAGAGACCACTCAGCACGTACTACAAGTAGAGACTGAGACTGATTCAACTCACGTCACAACAAGCGTGCCTTTCTGCTGCAGCCACTTGTTGAGCACTTGGCCATCGGACACAGGGGCTCCTCGAGTGGTTTCCAGGCGTACGCGGATTTGTTCGATGACTGGATCAAGGGGACCACCTTTGCCACGGAAAAGGGGTGATAGACCTCCGTAGGACGAAGTTATAATACCATACTTTTCGTGAATTGCGAGGGTGGGTCCAAGAGCTTGCCATACATATGGGTGCGCCTCGATCTGTTCCGAGACCAGTGAAGAACTCAACACGACTCCGAGTGGAACGGTGTGTCCCTACCTGGTTTACGGCGGGGTGAATTGTGGCCACCTCAAGGATGTCCTTGAGGTGTTCCGCCGCGAAGTTCGAGAGACCAATAGACTTGGTCAAGCCTGCATTCTTGGCTTCCTCCATGCCTTTCCAGACTTGCTTGAGCTTGCCCGCATGCTGGTTTGGCAGGTGGATCAAGTACAGATCTACGTATGTTACACCGAGCTTCTTCAAGGATCCTTCCAGCGCGCTCTTTGGGGTTTCCCCCGGAGCCAAGAGTGCCAGCTTCGTTGTGATGTACAATTCTGACCGCGGCTTTCCGGATGCCGCGATACCTTCGCCGAGTGTGGTCTCGTTCTTGTACATCTGTGCTCCATCGAGGTGTGTGAACCCGTTCTGAATGGCGACGGTGATGGCGGTTGTAGCGTCCTTGTTGAATAGCGCGGTCCCTGTTCCGAAGGCTATCCAGGGGGCCCGGGTTCCATCGTTCAGAGCCAATGTAGAGACGGGCATTCTGTGGGTTGAGCGGACGAATACATGCCCGCCATCGGTTTAAATATGAGTTCCCGATGTGGTTGACCAAGAGAGAAAGGTGTGGAGCCATCGCTCGTGACCATCCAGCTTATCAGTCCATGGCGTTCCGTCCTTCCTTTGGAGTGTGGCACCGGGTTAATGTCGATATTCTTGTCGTGCGAGGACCGCACAACGCATGTCCACCACCCCACTCCCTTCCCACTCCCCGATGCAAGTGCGAATGTCCATGGGGGTTACTTCAGCGTGTGAGACCAGTCCTTCGGAGCCTGCCCTAAAGTCAGTTCTTCAAATCGGAATGTTGACCGTGAGCCGATTTCTCCCATCTTTTAACAACTTCCAGGCGCTGGTCTACCACATGCTCGATTGTCCCATGTCTCTGACAATCCTGCATCTCTTGGTGCCTCAGAAAAGACTGTACGGTGCACCCTTTGGCCGATCATCCTAGCTCTTCCGTGGGTGCCGTCGGTCACCTGGTGCACCGACATGAATTCTGGTTTCATATTCGCACGTCGCCCGGGCGAGAAATTTCATGACAAATTTTCTCTATGTACATCAAATGCATCATAACAGTACTTTGTACGCAGATTCGTTGAAGGGATGTGATCTGGGTTAGTAGAGTATGTCAAGTTTTGTCTACCCAGGATCCAACGTAGAACATTCTTGACCCCCTCCAATACTAGTGTCAGCAGGCTCGACATACATTTACTGTGAATCTTAAGGACACTCTCAAGCTTGTGACATTCTTGACCACCTGGTGAAAATATGAAATATTATAAACAGTGCACAGAAAATTAATGCGCAGCCGTCAGCACACCAAACCAACCACAAAGACCACATTCAAAAGACAAGGTACACAAAGCATGTCTGTGTGGCACCACGATGCGAGCCAACTGGTACTAATAAACGAGTGTTATTGAAATGAGATCGCGATGGTCAGAAATCGGAAAAGGTCAAACGGCATGGCGTAAACCTCTGCCCTTATATCTCTGGCACGCCACTGTAGTACCCGGGATGCGCAGAAGGGGAGGAAAAATTGGTACCAGGACCCTGAACGTTGTTTGACGATACGCTCGCAAGAGTGGTTGGAGGCGGAGAAGCAGGGAATGTACTGGGATCGGACGGATCCTGGAATATTGTAAGACACCAAAATCTCAAGGAGATTCTCTACACTTACATAGAGCCTGGGCTGTGCCATTTGGGGAGCGAAAGGAGCGGCGTCTGTATAACCAGAAGGATAGGCAGGTGATGTCGGGTGATCAGCAAGTTGTTCCGATGGCATGGTTCGAGATCTCTTCTTCTTCATAGCGAAAAAGGCCACAACTCCAGCGACCAGTGCAACTCCGACGACACCACCAACAACACCTCCGGCAATCGCCCCGGCATTTGAACTACTCCCCGAGGACGATGAGCTTGAGGTGCTTGAAGTCGATGCCGAGTTAGTAAGAGACGCCGAAGGAGCGGACGTTGCGGTGGATTGGGGACTGGATGCAGTCGACTCAGGATTATCTGAACGATATGATGAGTATTACGTGCAGTGGCTATATACATGGCAACTTACCGCCGACAGACTGAGCAAGCGTTACGTTGAACCCATCGTTGGTCTGGAAAAGAACCCTCAGCACCAGTGGTAGATGCTCAGTGTTATGCATACCGTCACGTCTTGAAACGCCCATGCTGGCACTGCTGTGCCGCTTGGAATACCCGGAGGAAAGCTATTGGAATGATAAACCTCATGGGAACTGTGGAGTGTATGAGAACATACACTGCTAGATAAACAGTCGAACAATTGTAGTCCCATGAGCTCCAACTGATGGTGGAAGATAAGGGTGTGCGAACGGCGTTTCGTAGGAGTTCACAATACCTGATATAATTACGACCCTGGCAAATACCACATGCACTTATAGTGTTGTATGTGACAGAGCTACATTGACACTGATTTTGTTCATCCGCATAGGGTCCAGTATAGTGAGTGGCGTTTGGGAGAGCATCGATGGTAAATTCTTGTTGAACATCAGAGCTCTGAAAGACAGCATGACATAAATGGAAAGAAACGTACGGCCACCATTGCACGCGCCTTGCAGATACGCTGAAATAACACAGGGGTCCTGGTTCTTGCTGTTGAACATCTAGTCATCGAAGACACTTTAAGAGCGAAACACTTGAATAGGGCAGAGCGACGTACCCAATTATATGAAGATAGGCAAACAGCAGTCGAGGTTTGGGCAAGAATCCCTACAGGACCCACAGAAAGCAATCCCGTGGCGAGGATCGCGAGTGATGGCCAGTGTAGGTCTCTACGTGGGGCCATGGTAGGGGAGGAAAAGAAAAACTAAGCCAGGTTCCGGCACACCTGACTGTATATTATTAAGAGGGACCGCCCGTCAGGGTCAGGGATCGATTCCCCTTCCTGATGGCAAACTTACGGCATGCCATCAACGCGTGCCCGTGTGAATGCTGTGTGGACTGTGCACAAGGGGTCATGAGGGGGGGAAGAAGCGCTGGCCTGAAAATGAACACATGGAAGAACGCACGACAAAGAACAGAGCGAATGCTGAAACGATGTCGCGGATGGCACCAGCACGCTCTTGGCAGCGCCGCACATCCAAAAGGGGAAAGAGGCCCAAACAACCGGCGGCTCGCCAACTGTGGGAACAAATGACCCAATGACTGTATAGCTATTCAGCCACCGCATCTCTGCGAGTGGTTCCGCATGCTAGACCGACCACCTTAACTTCAAGACCTCCATGGCGCCCTCAACAACGTGAGTACCGAAATTCTGTAACGACCGCGTTAGATTGACAATTCGATTCAAGCGTCCCCTCGGTCACGGTCAGTGAAAAACCGATCTTCAACCGACGTAGTCTGATCCCTCTTATCCACCGCAGGACATCCAAGTTCCGGAGACCCTTCTCAAAAAACGCAAGCAAAATGAAAAGGCTCGGGAAGAGCGTCTTACTGCCGCTGCTGCTGCACGGAAGGTACGCTCAAGGTTTCTTGAAAACATTGCTTTCTTCCTCTTTATATGATGCATATTTCAATAATTATGGCTAGCGGTTTTTCTGCGGTGCTGCCTTAAATTAACCATCTTTCGGGACTGACATTTCCACCTTGACTTTTTAACCATACATTTATACCGTCAACCTAACACTTTCCAATAGGCGGCACACGCAAAACGCAAGGTCGTCTTCAAGCGGGCCGAGTCTTACGTGAAGGAGTACCTCGCAAAGGAGCAGGAGGAGGTCCGGCTAAAAAGGGCAGCACGGGCATCTGGCGACTTCTACGTCCCTGCCGAGCCCAAAGTTTACTTTGTCATCCGTATCCGTGGTATCAACGAAATCGCGCCAAAACCCCGCAAGATCCTTCAACTACTTCGTCTCCTCCAAATTAACAATGGCGTGTTTGTCAAGGTGACCAAGGCAACGCAACAGATGCTGCGATTGGTCGAGCCTTACGTTGCTTACGGGTTGGCTTTGTTCCGATGCTCTTGTGTTACTTTTATTGATGGAAGCTTCAGCGAGCCTAACCTCAAATCAGTCCGAGAATTGATCTACAAACGTGGATACGGCAAGGTCGACAAGCAACGCATTCCCCTTGTGAACAATGCTATCATCGAGGAGAAGCTTGGCAAGTACAACATCCTCTGCATTGAGGACCTTATCCACGAAATTGCCACTACTGGACCAAACTTCAAGCAGGTCAGGACATTGACTGCTGAAATTGACCTTTTTTTTCTCATTTTGTTCCATGGTAGGCATCGAACTTCCTCTGGCCTTTCAAGCTCTCGAACCCCACTGGTGGCTGGAGGACACGGAAATTCAAGCACTTCGTCCAGGGTGGTGACTTTGGTGACCGAGAGTCCAACATCAACAAGCTCATCCGGCAAATGAACTGAGCGCTGCTGTACGCTGTGATGATTTGCGTTATTGGGGAGTGGGCACTGGGGAGCCCTGTCGCGTAGCTGGAGGATGTTGCTCTGTATGAGGGTATGCCTGGCATGAATTCACATCAACCTGCATCTGTTCCGCCATGTATACACCTTATGTCGAAAACGAGTATGAACTTTTCATTCCCGACCTTGATCGAGCAACGCGCGAACCGTGATTGAAACGACCTTGAGCTCATCCACGCTATCAACTACGACATGGACTTGAACGTTAGCATTGGCCACGAACGGACTCGCTGACAGTCAGATGTGAAGATCGACACCACTGAGCTTCGAAGGCTTCCGGTCTCCGAGTTATAGCGCGACCTTACGATGGCCCCACAGAAGACACCCCCAGAGGGCGACGTCCCGGTGCGACAGGTCAATAACATCCTGCAGACTCTCAGGTTGGTGTTCCTTCGCTATTTGGGTATATCTCGCAGAACCCTCCATCCCCAGGGGCGAGCACTTCAGACACGCACGGAACGTGCAGGGCAGGCCCGTATCTAGCCGCTTACTATCGTCTCGTGCCACCCATAACCGACCGACGTTACCCATCAACCTCATCTACCCTTCAGGCTCGCCAGCGCCGGCAACGGGTCCTTCCTGGATCCCCGGACCCAGTCCCCCCAGGAGCTGGCGATCACCTGCAACGTCAACCTCATTACCCATCAAAGTCGAGAATGACATCGATGTCGCCGACACCCCCGGATGGCGGGAACGCGCACTCTCGCTTTTATTCTCTGCCGACGTCACACCCAACAGTGCGCGTTCCCACCTGATCTATCCCGATCCTAGTCCAATCCCGCAGTTGACCCTTCTCTGTCTGCAGCTCATCCGATCTACCTGCCCATGCACAGACCTCGCCCAGGTCGTGCCTTACATCCCACCTCACCTCCGCCGTGCCTTTCTTCGTTACACAGCCATCCACACACCATTATCCCAGATCGAGCTCGACACGCTGTGTCAAGGCACTACGCACACCGACACCGAACTTATCGTCGTCGGACCGCACAATACCCTGCGTGGGAGTACCTTCCGGAAGAACGACGACCGTACCACCGCCGAGAACGCCCACCACGACGATACCGACGCACTGGAGCGCAAAGACGGCGAGTCCGAGCCCAGTGAATCGTGGGACGCCGTGCAGAGCCAAGACAGCGAGTCCCTTGCTCTGCATTCTCTCGCCGTCCTTTCGAGCCCTCTGAGCGCTACCACTGTGCTGGCGTTCCCGCCGACGATCACGCATCTCGCGCTCGTCCATATACCCCACCGGATCCCGCTTCAACGATTGCCGACGATCTGTCCGCTTCTCGTTCTCCTGGATTTGTCCTACAATGCGTGGTTGTACTCTCTCGAAGCCGTCGATAGAGGGAGACCGATACTGGAGGAAGTGGGATGGGGCAAGTTGCGGAGGTTGGAGGTGCTTGGACTGAGAGCGTGTCCGGTAACTCCGACGCTACTGTTGGAGCTGAACAGAGGGCGATGGGAGGACGTCAGAATCATTCAATAGATTGGTGTACGCGGTTAATGGCGATGGGACGCTTTTGGGGCCTTGATATATTCGTGTAACATCCACGATGCACAACGTCATCCACCCGGACAGAACCTGCAAGGCATGCTATCGATTTCTTTGCTTGTACAATATGAGTAATGTAAGACTATATCCAGGTACAAAAAATGTACGACTTGGATGATACTAGTGCTGAATGGCCAGAGGAAAAAACGATCGACTCTAGGGTGACAAAAGCTAGCGTGCAAGAAAAGTAGAGGCTGCGAAACGAAATTCATGTCCTTGTATTCAGGAAGAGTTGCAAGTCGAAAGGTCGAGCCTATCATCGACCCCACGTTAGAATGAAATTTCGATCAAAGCACACAGGGAAAGTTCACCTCGAGAAAAGGCTCTTTGTCGGATTCGCCGGCACCCTGCGGACCCGTGCCGTGGGGAGGAGAAACCCCACCCGGTCGGTGGGCAGCAGGGACTTTGACCCGTAGCTCGTGTAACGTAGCCCATAAACAATGCGTATATCGGACCGCCAGTTCCAGATACGAGACCGACGGCATATTAGTGTGATCTGGCAACGTCGATCGTTCAAAGAGCGTCCACATGCACAACGAGTAAATCGACAAACGTAGGACTGCATTGTTTATCTGCTCCGCGACTCTATCGCGTCTTTCTTGGTGTAGGTATTTCGCCATCGGACTGTTCTCCGGGACAGCGTATATAAGGAGCCCAGCGACGGTCTCGAGTTCCTTGTCATAGATTGCGCGATCATCTGGCTTGCAAAGGGCTTTGACAGTCGCACCTAGTTTCTGTACACGAAACAACAGCTCCTCATTATGGTGGTCTTCGTCCTTTGGGTTGCGTTTTATGGGAGGAGCTGCGACCATCGAAACGTCCGAGTTCAGGGAGATAGGACTCCTAGCTCCCCGGCTCGGTGGAGTGTACACAAGGGGGACCGTACGACACGCCTCGATGAATGCCAAGATGCGGAGGTTGAGTGAGAGATGAATTGGGTTCAGAGTTTCCCCGATGTACTCGAACCGCGACGGGTTCGCGTTCTCGTCCGTTATCTCCATCTCGTAGTCGGTACCGTCCTCTGCAAGGACTTTGGGAAAATGTCGGTTCAGGAGGACGATCGCCTTCTCGATGTTTCCCGAGAGGATCTCGAATTTGATGTCTTTGAAAGAATGTGAAATGTTATCCGAGAATGTTAGTTGTTTTCGAGTCGGACGACGTACTTTGTCGTATCAGAATATTCCGGACCATCCCGTCGCTCAGGTCTGTCGATGATCTTTGAGAACCGATGGTGCTCATACCATCCCCCACCCGCCCAATTGTTCGGTCAGTAATCTCATCGCCGTCCTTGTCGAGATGGCGAACAGCACTGTCCTTTGCAAACGCTTCTGCGGTCTTGAGGTAACAGTTGTGACATAGGTAGTTGAGGACGAGGTTACGCTGCGTGCCGAGTGATCAACCGGTGGCTGAGAGCAGACAATGCAAGGTTCGTACAAGATGGTCTTGGCGCGGTTCAGCGAGACTTTGATTGCTCACAGGCTCGGTGTTTCCGTCGCCAGGTTGTCTCCCTTTGCTGGGTACACTGGGCATCGTCTGGTCGGTAGCCTGGACGAAGATGGGACAAAATAAGCCGTGGAGGGGCTCATGTACACGGTGATGCACGGTGGCACGTGCTCACGTTTCAGCCATCTCCTTTCGGTCGTAGTGGTATAACACAAGATACTAGTGAACGTCCACGATATACATAGTGTCGCTGAGAATCGCGTATAGCCGCTCGCCTGCTTCAACCCCGGCTCTGTGAGCGTGGCACCACGGCGCTCTCCGTGTGCGGCCATTCTGAATGAGCACGTGTCGCCGCGAGCATATCTCCCCGCAGCAACCCTGCTGTCTCCTCTGCAAGCGCCGCACTCCGTACAAGAGAGTTTCCCCGACTCCGGATATAACCCCTTCGAGGATGTTTGCCTTTGTAGATAAAAGACTGGGATACGATGGTAATGTCGAAAACGAAGGTCCCACCGCTGCCCAGGAGATACCTACCCGAAGGGAAAAAGGTGTGATCAAGGGAAACGATGAGCTCGAATGGGGCTAACGCACGGGAGGCTCTCGCGGAAGAACTCAGTTGATGCTGGTGGTGGGAGATGAGCTTGAGGAGACGTGAGGATTGAGAGTACATAAAAGAAGTTGCCGAGAAACGCGAAGACGAAAAGATATATCGAGAGGCCCTGTCACGACATGGGTCAGAATCAGTCATCCTGAATCAAGCAATGTCTCGCTGTACTTCAACCGACTTCCTGACGTACTAGGGACATCGTCAATGATGATGTTATGAACTCGCAGCGCGTGTTCGACTCACGTTCTTCCATATTTGCGGTAGTCGTGATGTTAGATAGAGAGTGGTACACAGCCAAGCAAATATACGTCCCAAGACGCGCTCGTAAGACGCGTCTTCGTCGAGTTGTCGTTGCTGGCTGAATCCAGTGTCGTTCGGAGGCAGGGGCAACTCCACGTCGACAGAGGAAGGAGGCGAGTCCGTAAGGTCGTTTGGCGGATTTTCCACGACAGGTAATCGAGTTGCCAACGAGAGGTTCAGATTAGAGATTGGTACAAGTACCTCCCCGGTCTTCAACCCTCTTCCAACCATTGGTTGTGTACCGCCCGTATATCTTCCAACACCAAAAAGTACGCCCATACCTAGCAGGACCATCCCGACACTCCTCCGACTAGCTCTTGAAGCGTTCCTCCTCTCTGTTTCGATCGCCTGTTCTTCGGGTAGATCTTCTGCTTCTTCGCGTTGCAGCGGCCTTCCTCTCGCAAGTAGTGCAGCTGCAGGCGCAGATGTATGATGGAGCGTCGCCGATACTACGGGCGACATATGCCGTACCGAAGAGCCACCAGTGGGATGCTCGTGCCTCTCCCGGCTCCATGACACTCTCTTCCTCCGTCCACTCTCGGAATGAAGACTCTCCGAAAGCGAAGAGAGCACAGCGTCGCTTACTTCATCCCGAGGTACTTCAGACGAGTGTTGGGCAGTGGATTGCTGATCGGTCAAAAAGTCCTCATTGAGTTTCTTTGAATGGCGGTGCTCTGGATAGGTGTCTGAATGAGCGGCGAGCGCGGCTGCGGCTGCGGCGATATTCCCCGCCGTGGTGGACAGAGTGCGGTATTGCGATGCATCGACGGATAGTCTCCGAGCGGAGGAAGTAGTGCGGGAACGCGTGTGCACGTAGGCGAAGGGGGGAGTTTTAGGGCTGCCACCGTAGTGAAAGTACTGGTACAGCAGACAAGTGTCAACGAGGCAGAAATATGTGGCAAGATATGTCTATGCGGATAATCACCATCGATGAAGAGATTTGGAGAGGAGTAAGCTCACCTGGAAGGGTAGCTGATGTGTAAGAAGGCACCCGATGAGATTGGAAACGTCGCCTGCGAGGAGAAGTCAATCCTCGGTATGGACTTGTGAGCAGCAAGGTGGCGGAATCCTGGCGTACCGAGCATCCAGTTGAACAAGAAGGGAAGCGCAAGACTTTCGCAGGATTGCTGCTTCATGTTCTCTACGATTTGTCTTGGGTACCGCGCGAGCACATCAGAGTGTCTCAAGTATGGCGCAATTGTGAACTCACGGGAACTGTGCGCCCAGCCAACAACATATCGAAGTGTAACCGAGGAACTCGCTGAACGACATGACGGGAAACGTTGAGAGACAGGTTGGGTTCGCTTTGCCCACGTTACACAACGGAAACCGGCCACTTTTGGACGATATTTACGACAATCACATTTGGAGCCATCCCCGGCACGCCTTCGAACCACATCTACAGTCGCCTCCTGTCGCCGCCCGCTTCCCCTTCCTGTCCTCTTCAGCGTAAGGATGATAGTCAATCGTCAGCTCCGTGCCTGCCAGGATATCGGTCGATGCTACAAACGCTACATATGGCATGTTCACCTGCGATCAAACGTCAGTGAACGACAGCTTGTCCCGAAGGACTGGCTCACATATGGTATCGTGTCGTACACTACACAGTAAACCTCCATGTTCGGACTGCATGAGTGACTATACAGCACGACTCAGCACAACACGGTCGTGCGTAACATATTCACCTACTTTACGAACCGCGTCCAGTTACCTCCAACAACCGTCAGTTCATGCCGGGAATCACGATCGTCATCGAGCACTTACCACACTCGTAACAGTCCACAGTGTATTTTTCCCCAAAGTTCTCCGAGTCTCTGACTTCGGTGCTATCGAGGTCGAATAAGTATCCCTGGTGTTCCTCAGGTAGCTTATCTACTTCATCCCTCCGACTGGTATCGCTCAGGCTGAGCCCAGGTTTGTGTGGCCACGTGGAACACTCACATCAACGTCCTGCGGTGACGAAGAGTTGTGTCAACTACAGTTCAGCGCACCGAAATGCAATATTACCCTGTGTATGTGCCAAGAACCTTTCCCCGGGGAATGTCATCCAGAGCACGCACGCCCCACCCACATCGGTTCGTGTCAAACACTTCAATACCGATGGTACGGGAAAGTTGGGCCGCGCGATTTCCGCAATCGTTACCGCATCCGCAGTGCTAGGAGTCGTTAAAATAATGGGTGAAAGGAAGCACGGACTCGTTGGGCCAAACCTTGTTACATTCGATGACCTCTACTCCTCGCGGGACTTGAAAGGTGAATAGGCCCTGTACCTTCTTTCAACTCTAATCCCAGCGAAACTCGCGATGGAATTACCTCAGAGTAGGCAGAGAAGTCCCTTCTGCCTCTTACATCATAAACTTTGGACATGTCCCGGCAAGAGCAATCCGAAGCATCCGAACAGGTCATACAATCGCACGTCGTGAAGACATCACGGGAAGCATTGTAAATCTCTTGCAGGTTATTGTCGCTACATAATAGAGGTGAACACGCCACTAGCTCTTGCAAGGGAAAACGTACCGGAAAACGTAGCCTTTCTCCATGTATGTAAAGTTTCGGAGGTTACGTGGGACATTCTCATCAGAGATATCAGGGGATATGCGGACCGTCGCAGCCATCACTTTTCTAGCAGCTTTATGCCACCTTGATGAGATACGCCCTCGTCTGGCACATGCGGTCAGATCAAACGCGACATGCGCGAGGGATGTACTCACAATGTCGGCTGAGAGATGATGACAGATGGAAGTGTATGTACAGTCTCGGGCTCCCTAGAGGACCCAGCTAAACTTGGGGTCAACGCCACCTGCTGAGGACCCAGGGGCGGATGCCGGGTTAACTCGCCTCGTTCGAAGTTTCGAGTTTGCTTCGCCTCTCTTCGGTTCTTGCAACTTCCCATACGCATTTTCTATTTCTGCGTCCCAATCAACGGTCGATATCGGAGACGCGCGACGCCGCTCTAATTTCTCGCCGTAGGCCTGCTTGCGGTGATCAGTGAGGCGCTTGTGAACGGCGTCATCCGGCCACGGGACCTTCATGTCGAGGGAGACATCTGCAAGGGAATTGCGCATGGCTTTCTGTGTTCGTTGCCATTGCCTTATGAGCTTGATCGGTTCAAACGTGTCCGTTTCCCAGGTGGTATTTGAACCATCCCGACGGTGCCAGTTTTCCCACCTCACCTGCATATCGCGAAGTAGAAAGGTAATCAGGAGGGGCGCGAGGTAGATGATGTATGGCGACGTACTTCGTATCTGTGGAAAAGTGCTGAGATCGCCATTACCGATCGTGGTGCAGCGTACTATACCTTGAAGTGCCATCAAGGCGTATCTCTTCACCGACAACGGCCTTGACCGGCCATTCACCGTCCTCGTTCCCGCCCGAAGCATCGCTGTAAGATTCAACTGGTGAAGGAGATGGTTCCCACATGCGTTCCGCCATCCATACTGATGCAGAGCAGTACCGAGTGCCAAACCTGCATGAATTGCGATCACGTGTTGATTTTACGCGTCCACGAATCAGCGCTGAGCGCGTCGCGGCTGGGCCACATCCTCTCCATCATGTTTATGCTCAAGCGGACGCCAACGACGACGGATGGACGCGTCGTAGATCGTCTCCAAGAAAGCACTCGCGTTTACAAGCCCTTCAAACCTCCTACCGTCTTGGCATCCACAGAACGCGTGCAGCCAGCTCGCAAACGCAAGCGCGTTGTGTACAAAGAATCTCAGAACGACTCTGACTCGGACGATACGCGGAAGAAGAAAAAGAAGAAGGACAAGGACAGGGATAGTACGTTCAACGAGGAAGAACTCAAGGCTGCCATCAAGACATTCCCGGTGTACAAACCAAAGCCGTTTGAGATGACAGTACGCAGGTTCTCTATGCCGACCATGATGAACAAGAGCGGGGAGGTTGTACCCCTCGTCCCAACTGGTGTGTCTCTTGGTATACGACCCCAGGCGAAGATTATTCCCCGGCCGTTACACGACCCGATGGAGGACCACGCTATTGTGTTATATGATCCGACCATAGATGTCCGAGAGACCGACGAAGAAAGGAAGGCGAGACAGAAGGAGGAGGCCAAGGAACGCGCAGTCAAGGATGCACAGGAGAAGACGGCTGGGATGTACAATCCCCACAAGAGTCTACGTGCGCTCTTGGGTGAAGGCAAAGACAAGAAAGAGACTATTCATAGGGTACCAGTCGTCATCGATCCTCGTCTTTCCAAAGTCCTTCGTCCACATCAAATCGAGGGTGTAAAGGTAATTATAGATGGTTTATCCCTTGTTGACGCTCACGTGTGGGTTCGCAGTTTTTGTATAAATGCACAACAGGAATGATGGTTGACAATCAATATGGTTGCATCATGGCTGATGAGATGGGGCTCGGAAAAACCTTGCAGTGCATCGCTCTTCTTTGGACCTTAATTAAACAGTCTCCGCACGCCGGAAAGCCGACCATCGAGAAGTGCATCATAGCGTGTCCGTCCAGTTTAGTCAAGAACTGGGCCAATGAACTAGGCATGTCATCTCCCTTGTGTTGATCCAGCAGCATTGTGAGTAGTATTGTAGTGAAGTGGTTGGGAAAGGACGCAATTTCTGTGCTCGCGGTTGACGGCAAGGGCGGAAAAGCTGAATTACTGGTGAAAGTCGGGAGATGGGTAGAGGCCGGAGGTCGCAATGTTACACAACCAGGTTTGTTCTTGTCCCCTGATGCATTCGCTACTTATGAACGCATTACTTGACTGCAATAAAGTAATGATCGTGTCGTACGAAACCCTTCGGACGTTATCAGCTCACCTCGCCCACTGTAGTATCGGTCTGCTGCTCTGCGACGAGGGACATAGACTCAAGAATTCTGGTCTGTGCTCTTTAATTTATCTCCCTTGTCAAGGGAGAGCAGCTGCTCACCATATGCATCCGTCTTTCCTTAATCCAGACTCCCTTACGTTCCAGTCCCTCAATGCACTCGATGTCAAACGGCGCGTTATATTAACGGGCACGCCCATCCAGGTATTCAGTCAATCTGTTTTCCTGGCGCATATATGCATCTTGCTGCCCAGTGTTAATGTCTCCATACCTACGTCTTGGTTTTAGAATGATCTCTCAGAATACTTCTCGCTCCTCAATTTCGCCAACCCCAATTTTTTGGGTACGCGCGAAGACTTCAGGAAGAACTTCGAGAATGCTATTATCCGAGGCCGCGATGCAAGCTCATCGGCCGAGGTGCAAGCCCAATCTGAGAGGAAGCTCAAGGAGCTCGGTGGACTCGTGACGAAATTCATCATTCGGCGTACCAATGATCTCTTGTCGAAGTATCGTGCGTATCCTTCCCTGCTAACGGAATCCAGAAAATTCAACACCGACTTGCGAACTTGCTTGTAGTGCCCGTCAAGTACGAACACGTCGTGTTTTGCAAACTCTCCTCCTTTCAATTGTCGCTGTACCGCCTCTTCATCTCATGCCCAGAAATCAAGGCCCTGCTACGTGGTGCTGATTCGCAACCTCTGAAAGCCATCAATATCTTGAAGAAACTATGTAATCACCCTGAATTACTCAACCTGCCTGACGATCTCAGAGGCTCGGAAGCACTCATTCCCGAGGGATTTGTGGGAGCTTCGGGGGGTAGAAGTGGCAATGGCGGTAGGCATGGTGGGAGAAACCAGGACAGAGGCGTAAGGTGTGAATGGGGGGGCAAATTTGTCGTCTTGGAGAGGTGATTGACCCTTCATGGTACCCCTTGCTTGATTCTCATCGACGTGCCGTTGATTGCGTACACCATCCCGCAGGTTCCTTCATCAGATCAAGACGACTACCAATGACAAGATCGTCCTCATTAGTAATTATACCCAGACACTGGACCTATTTGAGAAGCTGTGTCGAAGTAAAAAGTGCGTCACGTCAGATTCACTTCCCATTGAACTTTCTTCATATCGTGCGCAAGGTATGGATTTTTCCGCTTGGATGGGACCATGACAATCACGAAGCGTCAAAAACTCGTCGATCAGTTTAATGACCCCAACGGGAAGGAGTTCATTTTCTTACTCAGTTCAAAAGCTGGTGGATGCGGTATCAATCTTATTGGAGCGAACAGATTAATTCTGTTTGATCCCGGTATGTGCGCCCCTCGTCGTGTGCGCGCAGGTAACGAACGGGACTGCTTTTGAGATTGGAATCCAGCTGCTGATCAACAGGCTCTCGCCCGTGTGTGGCGTGATGGACAGAAGAAAGAATGTATGTCAAGTGTCAACATGATTCAAAGACCTTGTGATTGACCTATATACAGGCTTCGTCTACCGATTTATCTCAACCGGAACCATCGAAGAAAAGATCTTTCAACGACAAGCTTCTAAGCAGGCTCTGTCCTCCGCAGTGGTAGACGAGAAAGAGGATGCAGAGAGACATTTCTCGCTCGAGTCCCTCCGACAGCTCTTCACATTCAATGAGGACACGATATGTGATACGCATGACACGTTCAAATGTAAGCGTTGCAAGAACGGGAAGCAGGTCATCAAGAGTAGTGCCTTGCTGTATGGGGATGCGAGCACGTAGGTGTCTTCGGGTCAAGAGTAGCCAAGGGAGCTGATTAACATCGAATCTAGCTGGAATCACTTTACGAACGTGCAGTTGAAAGACAACCATGATGACCTTCTTCGAGCGGAGGTCGATTTTCCAGAAGTTTCCTTCGTCTTTCAGTACATTAGCCATTAAACTGCACGCTGTCATCTGGAGCATACTACCTGTAGCCATTAATATTCACAATATTGGACCAAGCCTTGTCCCAATTAATTAATTGATTAATTAGTAAGTCAGCACTTAAAAAGTTTGAAATTCACACGTCCAGTTAGACGCTCTCCAGGATGTCGAGCAGAGCGGGCGGATTGTATGGCGGAATTCAGTTCTCTTCGGGCGTAACACTCAGCTTCTCTTCCTCTTCTTCTTCTGCTCCTGCTCCTGCTCCTCCCCCGCCAGCACCTGCTCAAACACAATCCAACGAACAAAATCAAGTTTCCAATGCTCCGTCACAGGCGCCCGACCAAGCGAGCACCACCACCGGTGTCGACGAAAGCGCCGCGACATCAGTAGGATCTGGATCAGGGTCGGTGGCAGGAAAACCCACAGCCGGTATCTCTTCCTCTCCTGCGCCTTGATGTGTACAGCCAAAATATTGACCGTGTCGCAATCATGACCGTTTTTAACGCTTGCCTACATCTGCTCAAACACCACCTCCCCGGCTCCTCAACCGTTCAGGATGGTCCGCCGCGCTCGCATTCGCGCCCGTTCGTCGGACACAAGCAAAGGCGAAACAGGGACTCGCGAGGTTGCCCCCGGGGGCGACGGCTGTGCCGGTTCCAGTTCCGGCGACTTCCGCACCTCCCCCAATACTTCCCGCCAGCTCGAATGCGACCGTCTCTGCCACTGCCGTTGTATTCGCCCCACCTGAACTGGTCACACCTGCAAATGATCAAGTGGACGTCAAGGATGAATCCAGCACCGGATGGCGGAAGAAAGAGGGTTGGGGCAAGAAAGTGAAGCCACCGTCGATGGTCCTCGATGAAGACGTCAACGGTTTTAAAACCCATCAAAAACGCAAGGGGCCTGGTGGCGCTGGAGGTGGGAAGAAGAAAAGGAAGGTGAGTGAAAAAGCAAGACAGTCTTCACACTTGATTGATTGTGGTTTGTGTCTAGAATAAAAATGTGCAGCCCGCTACCGTTTGGGATCCCGTGGAACAGTACGACCCACTGAAACCGAATGATTATAACGAATACAAGCTCTGGAAGCAACGTGATCGCATTGAACGGGCAGCAGGGCGAGCTGCTGAGAGGAAGCGTGCACGCGATGTCAGAGACCGAGGTAGTGATCAGACCGACTCTGGAAGTGAAGAGGAACGTCCTCGCAAGACTGGTTCGTCGACCTTCTCTGATAACTTTATATCACGTTTATGATGGTCATTCAGGGAGATTTGATGAGGAAAATACGTATGACCGTTGGTCTCGCGCGGATGATGATCGCCTACGTGGCATTGGGAGCACTGATCCTCCCGTAGCCGCTGTGGATCGCAATATGTCCGGCGAGGACGCATATTTGCGACGTCTGGCGATGTCGCAAGGAGCAGCCCCTCCAAGTGCGCCATCTCCTCCACTAGTTCATGTAGATCGAAATATGCTTGGGGAAGAGGCGTCTCAAAGGCGTTTAGCGCTGTCCACTGGAGGCCTGCCTGCTCAAACCGCATCCCCGGCAGTATCTCAGCCCGCTGATGACGCAGATTTCGACGTGGCCTCTGGGAACGACGTAACTGAACCACCAGCAGTCTCAGTAGATCGTACGGAGACAGGAGACGAGGCTTACCAACGCAACCTTCCCATGAGCCAGGGACTCCGGTCCACCGCACCTTCATTCATTCCTTCGCAGCCTCCACCGATGCCATCCAGTGTTGCCGAACCTCCGTCTCCTCCGCGTTTGGCATACAACCCATTTGCTCCACCCACCAACGTTCCCCCTCCTCCGAGCCAAATTCCGAGTGGGTTCGAAGACAAAGTGAAAGCTGCTGCCAACATCGCTGCTAGGTTAAGTGCGCTTGCTCCTCTCGCGGGTGCGAGCTCCGCCGGGTCTGGTGACTCAGGCACCGACTCTCCCGCTCCACCCCTACCGGAGGAGGAGGAAGGTGCACCTCAGAGGTCAGCCCTATTCAATACCAGGGTTTATGAGGCACTTAAGTTGGCACATTTATAGGCAGAATCCCCATGGTTTTGCTGCTCGTCTTATGGCGAAGTGGGGTCATAAAGAGGGTCAGGGACTGGGGGCGGATGGTTCGGGCATTGTTAACGCACTTACCGTTGAACAAATCACACAGGGGAAGGGTGGGAAAGGGAACAAAAAGTCTGCGGCAAAAGTTCAGGGAAAACCGACGATGGGCTCCAAGAGGGGAAGGATCATCAACGACAATGAAGATGCAAGAGCACGTGAGGACCGGGAACGGTTTGGCGAACCCAGTCGGGTGGTTGTACTCACGAACATGGTGGACCCTGAAGACGTTGATGACAGCGATCTGCGCGACGAAATTGGTACGTTTGACTGATTTGTTGTACGTTCATCGCGGCTGAAGCCCGGTCTTTAGGAGATGAATGCTCAAAGAATGGCACCGTTGAGCGTGTCATTGTCCATAACTGTTATCCACCTCCGTCGATTCCCGAAGAGGCTGTACGTATATTCGTACTGTTCGCTGGGCCGTCGGGAGCGTGGAAGACTGTGAGAGAGATGGACGGAAGGTATTTCGGCGGAAGAGCGGTGCGAGCGAGATATTTCTCCGAAGGGTTGTTTCTTCAACATGACCTAGATGCTGCTCTCTCGTGAACTTTTTGTACACTGTCCAACGTGTCTATTCGTATTTCTGTGTCTGCATGTCTTAGAAATCTGGGTCACTGTTGAATGTCAGTCTACAAATGACCAGGTCACTCAATCCGTTGCGGGTTGATTGAACATTGGCCAGTCTAACATTCTCGGGCGCGTTATCAACTCGACACACCCATGGCACGCATGTCCTGAGAGGGGAATGCACTGGTTTAACCCGGGTGTATTTCTGGCGGTCGCAGATCTACGTGACATTCGGACCTTTCGTTGTTTTCGGACCACTCGTTCGTAGCAGATTATTCCCCGTAGTACTTATAAACCATGGTTCTCGGATCCGCGCAGGAAATACTCGGTCGGACACGGTGTTCTCGTGACACTTCCTTACCACCAAACACTCAGTCCCGCGGAGTGTATAATAACTCGAGCCACGGACACGAATTATCAAACAAGTCATACTCATACTGTGGGATGACACGGACACTGCGAACTCGAATGACGGCGTAAAATCATGAATCGACGTGGTATGCATCCAATCACCTAACATCAATGGCTCCCCGTCTTCCAAAGTAACCCGTGGTAATACAGTAAATCCATCTCGGCAACTTGAACGCGAGCGTCGCCTGCTTCTTCCTGGGGATATTCCGCCGTGAGTTTGGCAAAGGAAGTTGAAGGAGTGAATGCGCACCGTGACATGGATGCCCGTCGTGGCCGTGGACTGAGATGCATCGTTCACTTACTGTGCCTAATAGAAAGTGAGCTGTCACGATGTATGATCTATCGTCGCGAGAGAGACGGACTGTCGTTAGATCCGTACGACCCTGTCCGCCCGCTACTGGAGGCGTCCTTGTTCGAATGACTCGCTTCAGCAGCCTTTGTATCCGTTTTAGGCTGTGACACAGAGGATGATCAACGGCGCGAACGAATGAACCTGTTTTGCGGCTCTCGTTTTACGGATACTGCCACCGTTCGCTGAGATCGTTCGTCAGACACGCTACATACTATTGACTTGACCCGAAGAAAAGAACTTACCGGCTTACGTTTAGCTGCAGCCATTCTGGAAGGTCCCACGTTTGTAGTGTTCCCCTTCGCCCGTGATTCTAAACGAGATTGGGGGGTTCACGGGTCGACCGGACTCTCTGGAAAGGTGATTTGGCTGATGTGAACCGCGGCTCTTTTCACCCCTCTTCATCACCGTCTGCAGCCACCTTTTGACCGTCGGGATGCCTCCATATGATTTGGTGGTATGTGTCATGATGTTCTTTTGGGTGTGCCGCCACTAGAGGGGACATCACGGGTGGGCCTGGCGGCATTACGTCGACCCCACGAACATGGGCAGAAGGCATGGGCGATCATGGCGGCTCCAGCGATGTCAACACGAAAGCAGGGGGGGCAGTGAAATCAGCACTGACCTCATCATAATCAAATAGTGGTGCAGGTGCACCGGGCGGCACCTCGGTCTTTTTTCATCATGAAAACCAGCATCGAAAAGGAAAGGGTCAAAGTCCTACCCCCGGCAGAGCATTTTCACCGTCCTCGCCGTGGGTTTCCGACTTCGGCGTCGCAGGTTGTTCCTTGGGTAGGAAATGCAAGGGTCAGTACGATTGCTTTGGTGCCAGGATGACAAACTCCTACCGGAGTCGATTCTGGTGCATTTTCATTGGGTGTGTAACTCGTCCGAGAAGCCAGCATTATTCTGAATGAACAAATGCTTACATGGAATGGCCATACGATTTGGGATCGAATGTCGCTGAGATCACGAATTGTGATATTCCTCCAGTCGCGAGATACGTGCAATCTGGGGAGAGAGCAATGGACTCTACTGTTTGACTGTCCTCAATGACCGGCCCAATTGAAATTGAGTGAGTGTTGAGGTGTCCCAGAACGAGATGGAACTTGATGCATAGGTAGCGAGGAACTTCCCGTTGGCGGTGAGAGCAATAGACACGACATCAACCTGCGATTCAGCCTCTTCTGACTTGGTCAACACGTTGAAAGTATTTTTCTATTACATACCAGTCGGCGCAAACCTGCTTGGATCGGATGAGATGTCCGCTGCACCCACACAATTTGTGTCCTCCACCTCGACGATCTTTTCCTGGGTTTTTGTGTCCCATACCATGCCTCATCGAATAGTCCCGCACACCGGATCCCTCAACACACAAATGGCGCCAGTCGAGTCCTGTCTCATTTGCTCTCCCACCTCTTTGACCATCAGCAACTCGCCATCGCCGAACACCATAGTAACTCTCGCTTACTGCTCACTATCACTTCGCGGGCGAATGTTGTCCACTTTTGCGACCGCTCGTCCTTTTGGATGACTGTACGAGACCGGTCACCTTTCTGGATCAACCCGCGGGCCCTTAGTCTCCCTCGTCGACGGATACAACTTCGCCTATCGTGCCAGTGATCACGAACGATGTTTGGCTGCCCTAGCGCGGGCTGCGCCGGCAGTCGATCTCTACCCAAACTGTTCGTACCAATTGGTATGAGCAGTTCTTACATCAGATCGATCGACCGTCATACTTTGTTCCTGCTCTCTTTCGCCGTCGACGCTGGTCCTACCTCCTGCCCATCGTGGGACTCGGAGAGAGTCTGGGGTTTCTGGTGGTCTCGAATCTGGATTAAATTCGGAGCCCTCGTTTTCTCGCCCGTGACGCTGGTATCCAAAGAGAGAGAGAGGTGGGGTATCAAAATTGTGGGCCGATTCGCCCGGCTCGTAGCTCAAGCCGTGCTTCTTGAATCCGTTCAGGCGACGACACATGTCAGTGGTCTATCGGCCGCAGCCTTCAGGCTCATGGCTTGTCCTCGACCCACTGGAACCGAGCGGATATATAGGACATTCGATTGATTGATGTAGGTGAATTGGACGCATACCACGTTGATGGACGAGTCTAGACAATTCTACGAGTTCACTGGCATCGTGTCATCTCAGATGCAGCATTCGTACGAGTTTTCTTGATACACGTGTTGCGTGGTTGAACTACGATATCGGATATCCCCAGATTCTAAAATACGGGCGGTAGGGTTGAATCGCTAATTAAATGGGCATATGACCGAGCTACCGTCGGACCGCTTGGTTTTATTTCACGGCTGTCTCTGGCAATCAATTAGAGGCAGCTACTGTGGTCAGACCTGTCCGACTCGTACAACATCATTTACTCATGTCTTCAATCTGTCTTCATGAAACAAGGAATGATGGATATATTGAACCGAAAACAAGCCAATGCTCTTGAAAACAAAAACTTACCTCGTCTTTCAACCAGTACGCGTCCCCAATTCCACAGCAAAAAACATCCATTCGCATAAATCAAAAAAAAAAAGGGATCATCGACAATAAACAGGAATGCGCCGAACGATCGTACTGTACGCACTAGCGGTCTTGCAACCGTTCCAAAATGGATGCAATGATAGCGAAAATGTATCAGAGTCCGATGCAAATGGAAGGTATATGAATTCAAGAGGAAACAAGAACATTGTATGTGCATGTGGGACGAAAAGAAAAATAGATGAACAGGAGAGGAAAAGAGTTCTTGCTTGGCGTAGATGGACATAGATAACTGAGCTGTCACAAGATACGCCATAAATAAGAAATGAGAAAGATAGATGTAAGAGGGAATGGCGGCGAGTGAACCGTCCAATGCGCATATGTGATGACAGATGGTGTGGGGGTTGCCGTGGCGAGACCTTCCAGTTAATTGCGAGATAGTCAAACAAATGGAGCGTGGAATGCGGTCGGTTGATTGGCTATAGGTGTGAAGATAATGTTTTCAGATTGAAATGGATAATGCAAGTGGCATTTTGGATGGTTCAAAATGGTTCGTGTGGGACTTTCGTTGATTTGGCCAGGACTGAACCGATGGCGTTGAGGCATAACGAACGTGAGGAGCGAACGTGCCATGCGAGACATAGAAACTCTGCGAACCCGAGAGCAGTCGTAGCGATAGGCGTAGTCGAAAGAATGATCCGATGTGGTAGTGGATAGCCTGCTTGACCAACAACGGACGTTTAACAAAGAAACGAAAGAAAGAAGGGGGAATGCAGCAGCCATCCACACTATGGATATCGAGAGCTGTAGCAAGCAGGATGGATGCAGATAAACTCAAGATCAGTACGCTGCCATGCGGGCTGCATCAAAAGTCTCGGCACGTGCAATGGATCCTCTGGCCAGCCTTTTCACCTTCGATGAAACACCTTTGGTCGGGGGTGGGCACGGGCTATCACCGATGTCGGTTTCTTCGTCATCGGTCAAAGTAAGGTTGCCAATCTCCGTGAGAGTGGAGAGCACGTTGCGACGAGTACGAGCAGCATTTGCGGCAGCAAACAGCTGGGGAGCACTAGGAGCGGTATTGCGTTTGGATTGTAGTTGTTGCTGTTGAGTCATGCTAGAAACCTTGGAACTCAGATCGCCATAAGCATACGACTTCGTGCGACCAAACTTGGTCTTTCGGAACTGATCCAAGTCTTCGCGACGAGAAAGCGCATGGCTAGGGTCGTCCATTGTCACGTAGCCCTGGGGCTTGCAGCGGCTTGCAGAATGTGTATAGTACCCGCAGTACCCGCCTTCCAGGATGTACACCTCCGGATAGTGGATCTTTGGGTACACGTGGTTGTTCATGGCGCGATCTTTGGAGCGCAGGTGCTTAGCGCTATTCATACTTCAGTATGTTGTAATAGAAGCAGAGGAGATGCTTTACATCGTGGGTGCTCTTTTGACACTGAACTCACAGTGGAAGACCAAAACTGTCTTCCTTGAGGCATCACCGCTGACACAAGATTTAGGTTTGTGTTGAGCAAGAAGAAATTCCTCCACTCCAGCTGTGGTATTGATGTTGACGGCACCCGGGATATGACCGCCGTTATATTCGTACTCGAAGCGGCAATCAATGACGTAGAATTGGGCGATCTGAGTGCTGTATGCACCATCCAGCAGGGCATCCAGCTGTGAGAAAATCGTTCAGGATTGCATACCTTCATCGCAATCGGTAACTTACAGTCTTTGGGGCGATTCTCGTCAAACCATCCTCGCGAACGCGATGACATGGGAGAATCTTTCCTAAGGACTCGTTATCACCGAACCCCGCAAGCATAAATTTCGCAGAGGGACTCTCAGAAACCTCTCTATTCACAGTAGGGCTAGCACCAGTGAGGGGCCGGAAGTCTTCTGTCCCATCACGACGACGGATGGTCTTGGTCTGCTGGCGTTTTATGTACGCCTGAGCGGGGGAAGACATGTCTGGTCCATCAAAGGACTCATCGGACGGCTCAACACCAGTAGGTGGAAGCATTGCAGAGACAGCACGGCGGGAAGGGCCTAACTTGGGAGGAGCGAGACCCTGGGAAGGCGATTCTTTAGAGTCCATTGCAGGATACGCGGAGCGGGCACCATCCTGTGTAGGGCGTACTAAGGCGGAAAAGGCGGGGCGACGGGGACGCTTGTTGATATTCGACGGAACACCGAGACCCTGCAATCCCGGCTTGTTTAAGTGAGACAACAGCGGGCCGCTTCCCATACGCTCGAGCTTGTACTGGGATGGTGACGATGGAGGAGGAGAAGAAGGATCGTCCTGTTCAGCACGACTGACGGTTTCGGGCGATAAGGAACGTCTCTTCTTTGGCTGACCAGCGCCAGCGCTGGGTGACTCCAATTGTGCCGCAGATATGCTGCTAAACATGTTAAAACCAGTGATCGTTGGGGTAGCAGATAAGGGAGGCGAGCTCAAGAGAGGTTCATTATGAGCCGTTGGAGCAGGATCTACATCCATTGCGTCCTCCGAAGGAAAAGAAACGGTTTGAGTGGGCTGATAAGATAGGTGAATTAAAGGCCCTAACTAGTGGATGGATGAGCACTTACGGGGAAAAACAGGTTTTCGTCTGACGTTGGTGTACGGTCCAATGCTTTGGCGGAAAACCACTCGACAGGCAAGGCAGTACGCTGAGTGCGTTTCGAGTCAGACTGTGTGCCGGACTTTGAATCAGACATTGAGTCGCTCGAAGTGGTATTGTTGCTCAGGTCTTGACCAAACATACGTGCACCACTCGTGTAAGCGCGGGGTCGATTCGTAGGCTTACTAAATTGTACGGGCTCTTTACGTGAGACACGGGACGGCATAGGAGAAATATCCATTGCATCGTCTTGGGCGATGTCCCGAGTGATGTTCACGTAGTCGCGCGAAGGGGAGTTGAGGGACATGGTGGAGGCGAACGAGAGTTCGAGGTCCGAGGAAAGAAAATCGTCGAGGTCATCACGGGGTTTGAGATGTTGGCTGCGTTTGCGAATCGGCGCAAGAGGCGCGCTGAGATATTGGGAGGAAGCTGATGAGATGGTAGAGAAGAAATTCATGACTTGAGGTGTCAAGGAGTATTCGTGATCTCTCTTGTGCCTCTTGTTCGAATGGCGATCTGTAAGACGGGTCATGAAGGCGAGGGATGCGTCCGGAAGGTTATACACGTTATGAATAAGTTGCGGGTCGTGCAATAATACGCGGTGGGGTTAAGTTGGATGCACAGAATGCCCGGAGTCAGTGACTGTTACTTGGAAGGGATGAAGTTGAACATGCATAGAATAAATACCTACCGAAATATGGTCCGAAAGAGCTTTGATCACGACCAGAACAGGCTGTCGGAGAAATCAAAGGGGTAATCAGTATTGTGCGACTGGGGGAATTTGACAAAGGTGTGGACTTGTGGAACAGAGGTTGAAAGACCATTGTCCGCCAAGTTGGTCGAACACAGACACTGGCCTCGTGGCTCGCTTACAATGAAAGGAGAGCAGGTCTTTGACGAAAAGGATATGTGAGGAAAAGAGTGAGATTACCTTGGACGTAATGAATGAATTGGCGGAGGAGGCCGCGCCTTGATATGTGGAGGTCAGCGAAAAAGTGGGGAGTTTGCTAGCGAATTGTGGTAGTGAACAACTCTCACGGAAATTCGAACACGGAACGGAAGAGGTAATAAGTCAAGTCTCTATGTGGTCTATTGTGGGTCCCAGTTCGTCCCTTTCCATAATAAGTGAGTAACGCACGCCCTCGACGCGGCACCACTCACCAGAGAGTAAAAAAACCAGCTCAAGATGAGATGACCGTCCCAGATTAAAGTCGGACTTGGCCGTCCGAGTCTGCCCTTCGCTCTGGTCAGTTTGAGACCTTTGTTTGGCTTTTTCTTTGGTTCAAGTTGACTTTCGTCACGTGCTTATTTCGTTCAAGAACAATTGTCTCCGTTGTCATAGCATTTCTGGTATGGAACCAAGTCATATTCGATTTACACGATCGCACGTCGCTTGCCAAGCGAGGGACGCGGGTCGTCCACATTCACTTCAGACCACCTTTTTTGAACCATCAACCAGTGAATCACAGCGGATGATCGACATCACATACGGAATGAGCACGGTCTGCAATTTGTCGTGATGAACTTCCGGATATCTCTCTTCGATAATCTTCATGATCGAGGCGAAGATAATCTGCAACCCCACTCAGTCTTCGGGTGTGATGCGCGTGCTCCCCGACCTCACCTCGTATCCCGCATCATTCAAGTGCAAGCCGTCGTGAAGGAACCGTTCGCAAGCCCGCTCATCGCATCCGGCAGCTTCCCAGATCTCTGTCCATACATCCGCGACAGGCACGCCCACCTGCGCTCCAACTTCCTTCACAGCCTCCGCATACGATTTTGTCTCCGCAAAAATGCGATCGGCCCGCTGGTGAGTATTCACCGGTGGTGGTGTTATCAAAATGATCCGGGTATCAGGCGAATAGTACTCCGACGTCGGGGATTTGACCATGTTCACGAGGTGGACCAAGTTGGTCTTGTATCGGTCTCGCGGGACATGTTGCGGACTTGGAGGTGGCGCAGCATCGTTGGCGCCGTACCAGATGACCAGCAACTGTACCTTTGGTACCTGATGTTGCTCGTGCCGTTTCGCAAGGATCTATAAAGTATCCATATCCAAACGATCCCATACGCGTTGTCTACGAATTACCTGCTCAAAGACTGGAATGGCCCAGTCAGTTTGATACCCGCCGAGACCTCGGTTGATCACGTCAAACTTGCGAACATAGGCAGCTAGACGCGTCTTTAGTGGCTGGTCGACGTACAGACCGCAGTGAGCATACACGCCAACCGTTGGGCAAATCCACCCCACTCCCATCCTCCCTGGGTGAGGGAGTCTCCCAGGAGCAAGATAACGTCTTGGGTATAAGCTGCCATACTATCTCTATTTATCTATTGGGACGGAACTGTCAGATGCTACCGTAGTGGAACCAAACGCTGAACCGCTCACTGTCTGATATGGGGTGGGGGGTGTTTTGGGGATCGATTAATAGACGGTGTTCGTCTGATATACGAGTTCCACGAAAAGGAGATAAACTAAAACTCGAAACAAATCACACGCGGCAGCCGCGCCAGTGCGTGTTTTTCTCGTCATTTCAATTGGTACTACTACTGGGACAGGGCGATCGTCGGAGCGGAAACCGGACAGGTCACTCCAGCCGAATCGCTTGCACATACTTCGATGATCTGGGGACCATCAATGGCCTCGAGCAGCTCGATATCACTGCGTGTGTCGAATAAAAAAGCATACGTGTGGGACGTCAACGGTGAGACAAAACATCTCGCCATCCTCTTCCCTCTGATCACGTCCACCAGATATCGCTACGTTGCGTTCACACCACCACATCTGTGGCGTATTGACCGGCACTCTTCCCCATCTATCACAGCAAAATGTATTCTTGGGCGTCCCGCTTTTGCTAATGCCCGAGGAGGTCGTTCTCCTCGTCGACAAGGGCAGGTCAGATCGTCTACCGGTGTGCCAAGCGTAACTGATTTGGCCCGCCTCGTAGGACTTGCGATATTAGTAGACGACCAGAATGCCCATCATGATCCGGACGCAACTGAGCTGGAAAGGTGGGATTCCGAGCGGCTCCGCGGAATCGAAGAGCAACTTTCTTTGGCAGAGGAGCACGAAGCAAGGGAGGCTCTCAATCCGGACCGCGCCATGTCCGAGAAAGCCATCCGGAAGCGCAAGGAACGAGAGGGGAGGAAAGCGCGTGGTGAAACCAATCCTCTCGAACCGTCTCAAGGTATATCCAATGAGAGTCTATCCGCGTCCTTCACCAACGAACCCGTTCCTGACCCCGAGTCATCACGGACCACAAGATTGCATAGATCTGACGTGACTGTACCTCGAAATTCGACCACACCGTACACGGTGCACGTTCCTGGGACATCATCCACATTCGAGTGGTATGACCTGCCCACCCATTCATTCACCACTCTCGCCGCCGCGCGTGACGCTGGCATATGGGATTACCCCGAAACGCCTATCCAACGCGCTCGCTGCGGTGTCTTCCGAGATTTATGGGAACAAGGCTATTTCATGGGAGGCGGCATCAAATTCGGTGGTGAATACTTGGTATATCCTGGTATGTTTCCCCTCGCTTATATCTCTTCGAGAGAAAAAAAAGCCCGCGAAATCGTGCCCGGTTTAATATCGGTCGTTCTCGAAAGAGAATTACGCTATTCTCGTCTTTCGGGAGTACTTTTTGTCTGAGATATACTGATCTGGTTTTGTTGCGGCACCCTTTCATTCAGGGGACCCATTACGATATCACTCCCACTTTATCGCATCTGTTATCGAGTCTCCTGCGAGCCAGCTTCGGCCAATGGAGATTATTGCTCATGGTCGGCTAGGAACTGGTACAAAAAAGGCTCACTTGTTGTGCGAGTGGGACGAGGACAAGAAAGCGGCAACATATTACTCCGTCGAGTGGGCGGGATTTGGATGAGGTCAATTTACAAGGTCTGTACGTCCAGACCATCCCTCTCACAAACGGTCGTAAGAGAAAAAGGCATCACATTGAAAACTACCTAGCAAATGACTGTGGGGTATACAAAGAATCCTAAGAACTGCATGAAGAATTAACCCATGATGTTTACTTGAGATTATAGGACCATCGATAATATCAATCACTAATCTCGCTTCCGCCGGTCTGAAATCCGCGCAGTCTTTCGCTCGACTGGGCGTCCCAGATTGAGGGCCTATTGGTGTGGCTTTCTTGCCCCAGGCGGAACTCTATGGAGTCGGATTTCTGCACCTTCTTCGGCCCTCTCGGACGAATTACTGGGTACACTATTGTGACGCGGTCTCCCAGCGGTTCCCCCGACGCTGAGGATCCGAACAATCAGGTCATTGAGCCACATCACCGTGGCAAATACGGGGAGCCGAATCGGGATGAACGGCGAGGGATAGCGGACTGCATCGTGCTTCTCGGAAGAAAACTGTGGGTTGAACGGATCTTGGGGAACGGGCCGAGCGTGCATGGCCATGATGATATACTGTAATGGAAAACCTCAGCTCTTTGCCGCATTTCGTGCAATGACGATCCGGATGGCGTGATACACACCGCAGGGAATAACAGCGCAAAGAGAGCGGCATTTGCGAGGCTACTTCCCCATGTACAGATAATCGCGGAAGGAAACCCGAACGCGAAAAAGTACGGCCAACGTTCTTCGAGGTATCTCACCCTACTCGAAAGAGAGATACCACGGGCGATCCAGATGAACCTGTACCCCAAACACGGTCAATGAAGGTGCCCATTTTAGATTCGAAATCGGATGGTTACACCATCGCAGCTCACTCGAAACAGTAATACCTGAACGAGCGAGTGATCAATCATTACATGTTCTGGTGAGGGGGCAAACGTTGATGCGGGACTCACGCATCGGCCCAACACATGAAAGCAAAGCTTATCAACGGACCCCCATACGGAATTGCACTCAGCGCGAAAGATACGACGACAGATGTGAGAACCATGACTGCCCGGTACGCCGATGTTGCGAGCATGGTCAACATTCCTGTGTAGGTCACAGGCTGCTGTGGTGTACGGTTCCCATGCTGTAAAACAAACGTGCGTTTGGCAATGATGTTGCACCATGAACTCTGCACGGACGGAACATGGTTCCATGTCAGAGCAGCTTATTATAAGAGGAATGTGGGAAGGTTGGTGCCGACATTAAGATAGAAGGAGATTCCAACGACCGGGAGCAGCCACAGTACTCTGTAAAACCAGCCCACGTTTCTGTGCAGCCAACTTGGGTGGTCATGGACGAGTGGTTGAAGTACTAAATCAAAGATGTAGATTGAGGTCAAAGAGAGCATGTTGAGAAGAAGGGACTTGAGGATGTTGGACCGGATTTCAGGGTCGCTGCATGGGGGGTGGGACGGGGAGACAGACGAGAGGAGAGGGGATGGTATACCTTGACGCTGTCCTTATGACGATGTCCCATCTGAACGCGTCGAACAGGCCGCAGAAGAAACATTTGGTCTGGAGCCAGAGTGCTTCATGCAGAGGGAGAAAGACGGGGTAGGCAGCGCGGTGAACATGTGAGTTGTGGGGCTGTTGGCGGTGTGGCCGTTGTGTTGACATGAAACTTGTTGCGTTCTGCGGCAGCTGGACCACATGACGAGCAGCGGGCCAACCGGTAACTTCCTATCGTCGTGCTCGGCAACCTGGTGTTAGCCGGCCCTTCCGCGCAAGCCCCTGGCGATTTCTCTTATCTGACAGCCAAACAAGTTCCACGCTACGCTTCCCGTGTGCACAACATTGAATCTAACGGAAAGTGTTCCCACTGGATGCGCTCCTCCTCCCTACCAGCCATTGTTGCCCTAGATTCAACGTGTCTGGTGAACGGGAAACGTTATTTCACGGACCCTTGGTTCAAGTAGGGTGACGGTGTCAAGTGCGCGGCAGGACCTTGTTTGTATAATAAGAGAACAGTACAGGAAAGAAAGATACCAAATAAAACGCAGAAAATAATAAAGAGGACCAGACAGAGGCACGAGGACAAGCATATCGAGGGATCGCAAGCGTACAACATTGAGATGCAAACCTAAGGAAAGTGGGGCTAGGAGACGGACAGGCGGGATCAGTCTTGGTTTGAATTCTTCGACGAGTAGTTTCATCACACGTTAGTCAAACCTAGCATCTTAGCGAGGCAAGAGCTTCACCTTCACCTCTCCCTCACATTTACGTCGACCGCTTGGATGGAACTTTCTTACCGACAGGGGCTTTCTTGCTTGTTGGTGCCTTCTTAGCGGCGGCAACCTTGGCCTTGGCGGGGGCGCTCGTGCCAGTGACAGCCTACGGAATGTCACCATCGATATTTGGCATGAACAACTAATGTCACTAACCCTCTTGGCAGTCCCTCGCTTTGAGGGAGCAGTCACTTTCTTGGTGGGTGCAGCCTTCTTACCGGCAAGAACTTTCTTTGAAGCTTTGGCGGCAGCAAGCTTAGCTGCCGCGGACCTTGGGACCTTAGTAGCCTCAGACTTCTTTTCGGCAACTCTCTTAGGAGCAGAGGCCTTGGCAGTGGTGACGGTCTTTGCTTTCGGTACGACCTTCTTAGCAGAAGTGGATTTGACAGCAGTCGCCTTCGCGGAGGCGATCTTCGCAGGTCGGCCTTTCGTAACGGGTTTGGGTACGACTTTCGCAGGTTTGTTCTAAGGGCATGAGATGAGTGGATGATGTCACGTGGTACATACGTGCACGGACCTCCTTCGATGCCGACGTATCTGCAGGTCTAGCATTCTTAGGAGGGAGTTTGACCTTCCCCGCAGGACCTACGGCAATCCGCATCAGTATATACATACGTAACATTGAGGGGGATGATGCCACCTTTGGGTAACACAAAGATACCCTTCTCGGCACCAGTGGCAATGGCTCGGGCCAACTGAGTGTTTTGGGCATTGCCGATCTGGAGATTGTATTGCTCCTCGACGTATCTGGGCATCACTTAGCAAGTAGATCACTCGGGTGTTCGCTGGGAATGCGCACTTCTTGATGTGGGGGCGTGACACTCCTTGACGCGAGTCTTCCGGGTTCGCTGCAATACACTCCTATGTTGGGCCAAGTGGAGTTAGGAGTTAAAATCATTATCAGAACATAAATTGAGAGCAAGTAGATGGCACGTCGATGTCTTGGAACCACATCCCAGGTCAGCCGCATATAAAAAGGGGCGGGGGAACGAGATGTCCCCTGCGCCCTGCCTTTTCGGGAGTACAGTGTCCAGAAGCTCGTATGAGACGACCAACGGCGATGTCGTGCGAAAGAAAGAAGGACGGTGTGTGTCGAGTATCAGGAAGGCGATATACTAACTTTGATCATCTCAATCCAGCTCGGATGAGTAGCGGCAGGACGGGCGGCAGTCTTCTTGGAGGTCTTTGCAGCGGAAGATGATTTCTTTGCGGACATCTTGAAATGTATGAGGCGGAATCGATGATTGTTCTTGCTATTCCTAGCCAAAGGTTGGGTGTCTGCTTGGATAAGGGGCTTGAGGAAAAGTCGCGCGCAAGATAGTAGTGGTTTAAGAGAGAGATGTGTTGAAACTCCGAGGGCGCGTTGAGCAGTCAACAAACTCAATTCGCGGAAGTCACGTGAGGCGTTATTTGAGATATGGATAACACGACTGCCTATTGTTCAACAAACAACAGCGGACCTCCTTGGTATGTGCGACGATAAGTTTAGAGCTCGAACGGGATGTTATGCGCCCCGAAGGACGAAAAACGCGGCTAGAAATGGTGGATGAGCATACTTCAAAAGTTACGCTGATTTTGCATGCGAAACGCCATGAAGAATCCTGAAACTTTTTCGGGAGTCTCACATATCCGCCTCTGTTTGCTTAGAGGCTTTGAAGTTGTAAATTTTTGTCCGCTACTCATTTTTTGGGAGGGGGAGAGATTTGGTATGTTTATGGGCCAGTCAGCGGACGCGCGACGCGTCCAAAAAAGGAGCGCGTCTTGCGCCAGCCGCATTTGGACGATCTCAGATCGACGTCGGGCGTTGCCGCACATTCTGATTGGCTGGAAGAAAAGTATTATTGTTCGTTGGTCCAAGTTGGCGTGAACGTGTCGGATGTCAGTCTCACCTAGCCTTAGAGCGGCTGCTCGCTCAGCCTATCGTGACCTACTCAGGACCTCCGCTTCGACCTTTACCGGTACATTACTCCACTTTTCTAGTGCTTGTTGCCGTCTAACTTCTTGCTAGCTGATGCACCGATACAGAAAGGTCATTTGCTTGCTCGTCCAACGTTCGCCACGCTGACTTCTTCGCAGCCTTCCGGATTCACATGCGCAAAGATACGCTGGCTTTGGATGACGTCGCACGAAACGACCCTGGCCAGGTAGAAGAGAAGATAGGACTAGCCAAGGACCTCGCAACGACACTGCGGAAGAACGTGGTCCAAGCCAGAAGAGTCAAAACATCCTCTGGAGAAGAAACTTGGCGTAGGTTTCGTATCGTTTGGTTGCTCGAGCACGTTCGTTAATACCGTTTGCAGGATTGCGCATCACAAAGGAGACTGAAATTGGAGACAATTCAACTATCAAGAATCCTCCGGCAATCCAGTCCAGTCGTCGAGCACGCAAGATGGAGAAGGATGGGTCAACGTAATCATTTTCCAAAGTATCGAATTGCTTGTTTCTGAGGCTTATACAAGACATCCAGAAAATGCTGTTCCGCCTAATACGCCAATGCCTCGAAACTTCTCAGCACTCAGGAAAGCCCATAAACAACGAAATATCCCGGAACTGCGTGAGGGGGATTTGGTAGAAACATTTGTGCGAGGTGGGTCTGTCGTCAGCTATATCCGAAGCCCGGTGCTGATTCATTGCAGGGAGTGGTCCTGGCGGACAATCAATCAACAAGACGGAAAACAATGTTCAACTTCTTCACAAACCCACTGGCTTTCGTGTGGCGTGTCAGGAGACCCGCTCTCTGGCAACCAACCGAATGCTGGCTAGACGACATTTATTGGAAAAGGCGTGTCATAATATATCCCCGAACAAGCGTACCACGAAAGTGCTGATGCAATTCCGCTGTCTACTTTTTCATACAATTAGTTGGACAAAGTGTATAACCCCGGTCTCTCAAAGGGAGAATTACAGCGTGCTAGGCAGAATGAAAGAGAACGTCAGCGGCGTAAGAAGGCAAGAAAGAAGGTCAAGGTAAGAGCTGAACGGTCAGAGGATCTGGGAGAGGACTAGTCGGCGATCAGGACTTCGGTCGGCGATTTCAGTTCGTATACGAGTGTTGTTGAGAGTTGGTTGAAGCAATGCAGGGAGTGTTGTCACCTCGGCGTTGTCCGGTCGCAGTCGGTAGGGTGGTGGGCTGCCAGTCAGGATCTCTGCGAGTGAACGTGTCAAGCACTCTCAATACGACGGACTGCAAACGTATCGACCACGGATCACAACCAGCTCGTGCCATGTCCACACAAAACCATTTGTCCGTATACACCCTTGCGACCATAGTCAAGCGGTAAACAATCCGGCCCTTGTCTCGCGAACCACATACTCATCCGGCTGGCTGCAGATTGGAAGCGGTCGCCTCCAGGTTTGAAGACCTCGAAGACACGAGACGCGCAACTCGGAGACAAAGCACGAGCACTGTGACAAGCTCCGCGGATGCTCAGCCAGCGACTGCTCCTCCCCCTCCGCCCGCACCACCAGCAATCACAGTCCAGCCAGTGATACCCCCCAGCGTCCAAGCCTTTGATGCGATCGTGACCGAAGCCAAGCTGAAGCCGCTGGTGGAGCTTACAACCGCTTTCGCTCCGCAGGTCTTGATCGATCAAGTATGCTTTCCACGCAGCAATAATCTATCATTACGTCTTATGTGATGTCTCCGATAGGTGTATTTGTTTGCACGAACGATTCAGGCGTTGCGTGACCTATTACTCAAGGCCGCGACATGCAAGAAGCCGGACCAGCAGGCTTTCGGGAGGCTGCTGGAGCCATTGCAGGCCTCACTTGAAGCCGTCAGCCGGGCCAAGGAAGCCAATAGAAAGGAAAGAGAATGGTTCAACCATCTGACCGTTGTTGCCGAGGGTGCGTTGTGCGTCGGTTGGGTCGCTACGGTAAGTGTTTAGCCGCTATTCTGTGTGTCTCTCACCTGGCGCTTCGTCGTAGGAACTCAAGCCGGCACAACACATTGCGGACGTCAAGGAAACGACCATGTTTTACTCGAATAGAATTATCAAAGAATTCAGAGACAAGTGCGTACGATTACGCACTAAGTCTCCCAGATGACACTGTTGATTCGTGATTCAGGGATGCCCGCCATTCTGAGTGGACTCGCGCCTTCATCGCTATTATGGATGAAATAAGGCGATATGTTCTAGAGAACCACCCAACTGGCCTGGTGTGGAATGCCAGCGTCAGTTATGTGTCATTTCGTGCCCGTCATGATCCTGATCACTGTAATAGGGTGTTAATATTTCAGAATATAAACCTCCTTCGTCTGCAGAGGCCCCTCCACCCTCTCCACCCCCGCCCCCGCCCCCGCCTCCGCCACCTTCTAGCGCACCACTACCGGCACCAGCAGCAGGAGGTGTTGCTGCGGTGTTCGCCGAGCTGAACCGTGGCGAGGAAGTGACCAGAGGCTTAAGGAAAGTCGATAAGAGCGAGATGACCCACAAGAATCCGGCTCTACGCGCAAACAACGTTGTTCCAGCAAGTTCTGGTCCGGCAGGTTCGCGCTTGGTGTTTCATAACCGGAACTCGGATTCACGAGATCTTTCCAATAGCAAAGAAGCCAACAAAACCCGCAAAACCTGCTGCGTTAATGGGAAAGAAGCCCTCCAAGTTCGCCGTAGAAGGTAGCAAGTGGTTGATTGTGAGTTAGCAGCACCAAGAGTCGATTTTCGTTGCTTATGTGATGGACAGGAATACCAAGAGGACCAGCATGCACTGGAGGTGACAGACGTTGAAATCAATCAAACTGTTAACCTGTTTGGGTGTAAGAATACCACTGTCATCATCAAAGGCAAGGTCAACGCTGTCACACTGAGTAAGTGATGTGATTATTAGTTAATCTCCGAACTGAGCACCACTCTTACTCCAGTCAATTGTACAAAGACATCTGTTCTCGTTGAATCCGTGATCTCCTCTGTTTCAGTCACGAAGTCGCCGTCATTCCAAATTCAGATCACAGGGACGGCTCCGACTATCCAGGTAGATTCAACCGATTCCGGCCAGATCTACCTTTCAAAGGCGTGTCTGGGAGCTGAGATCACAACGGCCAAGTGCAGTGCCATAAACGTCAGCCTGCCAATTGAAGGAGAGGAAGATGGAATTTTCCGGGAACAGGCTGTGCCCGAAACGCTAAAGTCGGTGATCCAAGACGGGAGGCTGGTTACGAGTGTTATGGAACATGCTGGCTAAAGCTGAAGAGGACCGGTGGGGCGATGGATATCAGCTTGATGGTAGATACTTGTGGATAATCATGCCCACACTGATACTGCCTCGATACTATGAATCAGTGCATTCTCAACTTGAAGCGCTACATTTTAGTCTGGTGACCAGACTAGCTACATTTGGCGTACTAGTATCTTGGCAATGCCGAACTCGAAAGGGATTATCACAGCCTGAGTGGGCATCGCCTTCGATGGTGGCCCCGCGGTCCGTACAAGTACTGTTTGTCCTCTACCTCATCATCGCACAGTCGACGACAAGGATTGAACATGGACAGCACTGGTTGGCGTGCTCATAGAAAAGCGCGTGAAGTAAGCACCCCATCAACAGGTCATTGTCGCCAATGCGACCGTTAACTTCGCATGATCCATTGACCTTGTGACCCAGGATGAATATTACTACCAAAGGCAAGGCCAGAGGGGGCCAGATGGCAGGTTTGTCCCAGTAGAGGAAGTAGCACCCCTGCCAGACGGCAGCTTTGTCGGCGCGCTTCCGTCACATATGCCTGGGATCCCTCCCCCACTTCCACCAAGGTCGCCCTACTCAAGCCCCCCCCAGTTCCCGCAGCCACCAAGCGACACGAAGACAAGTCATGATTCGCGACCGGGAACCACATCAATTGTGCGGACCGATTCCACTTACTTGGCGCAGCTGTCCCCCACCGAACGTTCCCGGATCCAAAGGGTACCGCGCATGAGCCCGTACCTTCAATTCATGGTTGGTCCTCTACTGCGCTATGACACCGTGGATGAAAATGGCCTTTGGCACGGAGCGGTGTTGATAGTTAGTGCGTATGTTGCGAATATCACAATCGCGGTTCGCTGACACTGCCGAGCAGCTGCCGATTCGGGATCTTGCTATGAGCCCCATCCTATGTTAACCTACCAATGGGATCCAGAAGAACGAGCACAGCCGCGGGCTGGTCAACAGGATGCTGAGTTATCCTTTGATCTCGGTCCTCACCCAGCCGACCCGCACTCTACGGCGATCTCCCCGCCCGCGGTTACCCAAGTATCAAAGAATTCTGGTGATGACAACTACAAGTACAAAAGTGGTGCAATAGGCTACCAAACGCAGCGCGTCACTGGCCAGGAGATATATGTATACGCAGGCAATGGGCGGTAAGTTCACCCATTTTCTATGTGAGTAGCCTGAGTGGAGTGACCCTGGTCCAGAACGTTTGCTTTTTGGAGGTTCCCAATACAGATACAATTGGGGAACACGGAACTATGCATCAAATATAGTATCAACAACAGCATGCAACTTTCTTTTTATGTGCCAGCCATAAATCAGAATATGCGTTGGGCTACCTATTCTGTGCGTGGTAGACAAGTTCAATGTTCATTATATAAGTGTTCTCACCCATCAGCGATCTCGCAATTTCCGATTTTCGCCCAAAGTGTAATGGGTTTAGTACCGGCGTCAACCAAGAAGCGTTCAAAGGTCCGGGGTATAAGAGCGGTTATGACCCAATGTGGTTCGACTTGCTTAGAGAGCACGCTAGGGAACCATTTCACGTACTGGTTGGCGGAGGAGATCAACTCTATTGCGACTCGTAAGCCTTGGCTCACCCGAGTAAATGCGATGCTAACATCTCGGGAAGATTGACAAGGGAACCAGAAATGCAAGACTGGGTCCACCAATCGAAGCCATCAGCAAAGTTGACGTATCCTGTATCTCCCGAAATGGCGGCATGCATAGACCGTTTCTTCTTCAACCACTATTGCGATTGCTTTAGGAATGGCGCGTTTGCCAGAGCCAACAGTTCAATGTGAGTACTTTCTTGGTTTACTCTTCCAAGTAACTCATTCTGCACCAGTCCGATGCTCAATATGTGTGGTAAGTGCCTGGATGTACACGCCATCCTTCTGATTTTGAATTGTCGGATTTTAGATGATCACGGTAAGCACATCCTTCTTTCTTCACATTTTTGCTAATGATCTTTTATCAGACCTGGTTGGTCTTCTTACATCATTGCATTTTCTTCTTCTCATGTTCTCCATCGAGATTGACGGGTTTGGGAGCTGTGAGCAAATTATTGTCATTGTCCAACAGCACACTCAAATGGCGCTCAGATCCCGATGATTTACAATCCTCGCCCGTTTTCCTCGCGTACGTCGTCTGCGTGAAGGTTTTATATTGCATTCATTCATTTCCCCCGTAGTATCGGTTCTCGGGCTTATTTCTTTTATCTGCTATTCCAATGCTTCATCAACCGTGCGGCTATTGTTCCAGTCGTCGCAATCAACTTGTTGACAGACTCTACTAGCATCTGTTGATGGCTTGGACGACCGTCGGGGCGCCCACCCCTTCAAATCTTTGATCCTCGGTACTCACGGACCATATACCGGCTTGCCGTCACATTCATACCTTGCCTACATGGGTCTGAATGTACGGATTCTGATGCTCGATTGTCGGTAAGTCCCATATTTTGTTTTGTCTTGTTTTACCTTTATCTCACTTGACCAAGAGCAGAAAGAATGAAGGATAGGGTTTGTAGTGATGAAGAGTACAGGAAAGTCATGGAAGCCATCACTCAGATGCCTCCTCACGTGGAACATCTGGTTATACAACTTGGTGCGTTAATTTGATATCACGAATACAAGCTCTGGTTGTTCTGTTAATTCGGTTCTTCCAGGCATTCCAATTGCTTACCCACGGATGGTATTCTTGGAGAGTGCATTAGAAACCAAGTTGAACCCTCTGACAGTCCTTGGACGTCGTGGTTTTGGTTTGAGCGGGTTTGTGAATAAGTTCAATGCAGAACCAGAGCTACTGGACGACTTGGTATGCAGTTTCAGATCACATGAGCTAGCTGCCTTGATGACATTGAAATTTGTCTAGAATGACCATTGGACAGCAAAACCCCATAAGGTGCAGACGAACGGATATTCCATCTTTGATACTAACGGACTCTGGTTACCATGTTTCCAGAAAGAACGAAACTGGTTTATCCAACAACTTCAAGGTATATCGAAGATGAAACGCGTCCGCATCACATTCCTTTCTGGGGACGTTCACTGTGCTGCCGTCGGTGTTCTGAAGACCCTTTCTCGTAAGGACGGCAATATTCCCCCAGCCACAGACCACCGGTATATGATCAATGTCATTACGAGTGCAATCGTCAACACACCGTGCGTCACATCTACTCTTATGTTCTTGCCAAGTGTCTTGACGTGTGAGCGACTTTTTCATAGGCCCCCTAGCCCGGTTATTCTGATGGTTTCCACGTTGGCTACCAAGACGCATAAGACGCTACATCATGCTGACACGGATGAGACCATGGTGCAAAGATTATCTCTGTGCATTTTCGCGTTACTTACCACACGTCTCCCAGATACCGCTCTTCACACAAGAACCTGACGGTACGCCGCGCGAGGATAATAAATATATCATGGGGCGGAGAAACTGGTGTGCAGTCTGGCGGGAAATGAGCTCGGGAGAAATGGTGTTCGATATTCGGGTAGAAAGAGAGAAGGGGTTTGGTAAGAGTGTTGGGTACGTGTGTCGCTTAATGGTCTCGGGCGGTATTTCAACGTGTTTGCAGGTATCAAGTTCGGACCCCCCCTCCCCAGTGGGTGGCAGGGTTATGATGTTATGATATCCTCCTTTTGTTATTTTCATGTAAATATCCTCTTCGCTGGCAGGAATAGCTGTGAACATTCTACTGTGCGCTTATAACACGGCAATAAGATTCATAGCAAGTCGTTCAGTTCGAGATCCATGACAGGCACGTGAGTTTCCCTGCCATCATCCATCTCCGTATCTCCCTCCTGTTCCCCCTCGCCTTCCCCGCCCCCTTCCAACACCTCAGAATTATACCCACTTTCTGTCTCGGGGACGTGGTGGTAATCGATGCTAGATGCAACAGTAGGTGCAGGCGAATGCGCTTGGTCAATGTCCTCTGGGGCAAGCAGTGAAGACACGGATGGCCCGAATCGATCGTCAACCACAGCCACATACTCGTCTTGTGCAGTAGATGTCTCACGAAGAGGAGAAGCAGTGTGGACAGATGCTTGACGCAGCTCCGCTTCCCGTGCACGTTTCCTTGCCGTGTTTTGTTGCCTCCGCACTTCTTTCTGGGCTTTCTTTGTCGCCTCTATTTTCTCGCTCTCAGCCCTTGATTCTGCCTCGACTTTAGCTTCCTTCTCCTCCCGCGCGTCGAGATCCCATTGTTCTTGTATAAACTCGGGGTAACGCTCGCACATTGGCCGCCAAGTGAGCTGTGACGACGGCTCCACGTCCTCTCCAGATGAACCCCGAAGGAAGGCTTCGATATCAGGAGGCGGTGGGAATTCGAAATTAGGGCCAGGATTGATCCTCACCCGCGCATAGTTGAATAATGATATGAACGGATAATACCCGAGCGTTCCATCGTCAAATGGATTCTCCTTGTGCTCTCGCGGAGCGCCTTCCCTTGCGCGTTTCTTTGAGTTCTCCTTGTCCTTCTTTCGCGATGCGGGGGTCGTTGGCAATGGGAGATAATCGTACAAATCGCAAAAGGCGACGTTTTGACATTCGCCGTTTACAAAGAACGCAATATGCGATCCTTTCAGTTCTGGGAGAGGTCGTAAGACGGGAGCTTCTGTTCCCGGACCCTTGCGTTCTGGTAAACTTTTGGCGCCTGATGCTTTTTTATTGGGGGGAGCCGAGGGCAACGAAACCGTAGCTGACGCTTTGTTGGAGAATTCCATGAGTTTTATCATCTCCTTGCTCTGAGGATACTCGAGGCTTTCAAAGTACTCTTGACCTTTGAACTCGATGGGGATGCGTTCCCGCTTCAAGCGCACAGGATCATGGGGATCTGCACGATCAGGCTTTCGCTTTTGGGGCAAGAAGATGTACATCCCAATGACGTCTCCTGTGCGGAAGCTCCGACCATACGGACGCAGACGAGAGAGTGTCGCCTTCTCACCGGTTTTGTCCCTGTACCCGTAGGAGTAAGCATCGAGTCCAGCAGGCCCATTGAGGGGTGCCTCGCGTCGCGCCCAGCCAAGACGGACATGGCTGCCCTCGCGCATGCTGGCATCTGGAGGATCCGGTGGGCGATCACCCCCGCCGGATTCTATACGTACCTCCATGTACCATGCACCCTCTCTGACCGGTGCGTTGCAACGGGCACTACGGAACCCACGCTCGCCCAGGAGTCCAAGCCCGTCTGGGGTTACCTTGACAAATGCACTGCGATCCTCCCAGCTCACGCGAAAGGACGGCGGTGCGCTCTCGATGGTGCGACAGGGCAACACGGACCCAGGAGGGGAGACGCCGGCTGGGACGTAGCGGAAGCCGATCCTATTCATGGCAAGTTGTTCGGTGGTGTGATAGGTGACGTTGGACGTATCTGAAAAGGTAGGGAAGCGGGAGATCGTGAGACGTGGACGTGAGAAGAGGTCATGGCGGGCAGGGAGGACGACGTTGGCGGCAGGGTTGGCGTTGGGATTGCTATCGGATGGTGCGGGCGATGGTTCTGGTGCGACTTTACGTTTCCTTGTGGGATGATTGATTGGCGTCGGTGGTCGCGACGACTCGGAAAGCGATGGCATATGGAGTCGCGGTGATGGTCAGAGAATGGAGTTTACATTGATCACGTGATTTGTCCGCGTCCCACAGCTTAGAGATGCGGGCTATGCGATCTTCCTGCCATTTGCGGGGCTGGATCAGCAAGATCCACCGTGTAATCCATAGATCGGACCCGCGAAGTGGCGCACACCGTACCGACCAAATCATGTCCGGAAAGGGGAACTAATATCGTAGCGGATGAAGTCCAAGTTGGGGTTCGATATGATGAATCGAGTGCCCATCAAGCCGTGATCGCTTCACTTGTAAAGCTCATCGTGGTTGTCGGAAAAGCGGACAGCGATCGAGTTGCCGACTCGTGCTTGAAGCGTCTTTCAACGTTGTGCTTGATCTCTCGGAGCGACAGTGTAGAAATGAATGAATCCCGCTCAGCGAGTCACGTTTACGATCGCATATGTATCAAAGCACGTGATCTACTACCTCGAGGCTAGGCGCCTCTGCAATAATGAATCTTTGCCCGTTCTCATAATGACTGCCTTGCGGTGAGTTCTGTTTTTCTCAGAAATGAATTCCAGTTGACACAATTCTAGGCGCATTCAAAAAGTGCTGTTTCTTCCCTGGTTCCCAAGGTCATCACTCACCGTTTATCAGGAATTGAGAGACATCATCGAGAAGCCCGTCGATGTACGTACTACACCGATGGCTCGTGCGATTACGCCGTCAATCAACTCATTGCATAGGGCATTTCCGTGGAACCGGAAGAAGACAATCTATTTGTCTGGAACTGCTCCGTGAAAGGCGCCGTCAGCCCTTCCCATCTTTACTCATATGTTCGCTTGACTCATCATTGATCCCCCCAAGTCCGATAGTCCATACAAAGGCGGAACATTTCGCTTCAAGGTCGACCTGCCGTCTAACTTCCCTTTCAAGGCGCCAAATGTAAGCCACATGTATTATGTATGAATGTGGTATCCTCTCCCCCAAAACGTTCCTCCACATCGCCCCGTTGTTTCTGTCTCACTCTCCCCGCCGCCCCGTGTCCTCTCATTGTATTACGTGCCTGATGCTTCTCGCTTATCAGGTGGTGTTTCAGACCAAGGTTTACCATCCAGGGATCAATGAAGAAGGCAGTATCTGTATTCCTATTCTCCGCGACGAGGTGTGTCCGCGGAATTCCTTGATCTTTGGTAATGCTATTGCGTTATTGAGGGAGGTTAACGAACTCTTTCTGTTCAACCTGTTATGTGGTCCAACCAGTGGAAACCATCGATCACGTTATCAACTGGTAAGCCGAGTAAACCACCTTCCTGTTTTCGGTCACAAACAAGACGTCCCACAGTACTCGCAATCATTCAAGAAAAGCTGAATAACCCGAGCCCCGATGATCCGTATGACCCTGACATTGCTGCAGTAAGTGCTTCTGGATTTTCTTCTCCGGTCGCGACAACCTAGATGTGATAATTTAGCTATTAAAGACGGATAAAGCCAGGTTTATGGCCACCGCAAAGGAGTATACGAAGAAGTGAGTTGGCCCTTGATTTCTTTCGCTGCGAATCTAATCGGTTTCTATATTTCCCTCCGGAAATATAGGCATGCCATGTAACGTTCCACCCCGGACATCTAAACTGCTTCATCGCTCGTAGCTCTAGAACGAAGCATAACAGCCGTTCCCTATGAAGAAGGTTGACAATTACATTCCGCGAGCCATCGAATGAAGGGGTCCAGTGGCTGAATTTCACAACTTTGTGACCTTCTTGAGATAAGGACAGGCTTGAGACAACCTGAGCGGCGTGAGTGTAGCCCAAAAGCGGCAGATTGAAAGAGCCTGCGGACCTTGCCCAGGTGGTGTCGTGGCAATGGCTTCAGTTTAAATCAGTTGGACTTGAGATTGAGACACGAGGACGGTACCACAGGAGTTGCGATGATCACGATATATATTTGTTCGTTCCCCCGTGGGGAGATGCGTTCTTGTCTTGTCTTCTCCCAAGACTACAACAACAAAACCTTGAAACACAGGCAAAGTACACCCGCTGTCGTATCGAACGCCGCTCTTTTTAATTCGCGTATTGCTTGATATCACGCCTGGAGTTTTGAAGCAGGACTACAACCTGCGATCTGCTGCCTGACCGTTTTCGTAAACCGCGGCCAGCGAGTCGTGTTCAACACGTTGCCTGTCATTCGGTTCCCCTCCCACTGAGACTTGCAGAACCCGAGATCTAATCGAGTCGCCCTCCCTTCGCCTGTGTCAGCCAACGTGTTCAAAACGAGGGAAACCACTTGCTCATATGCTCCGCCTTCGGTGTGTTCCTCGCTAAACTTCGCGTGTATCACCTCAATTCATATTCTCTTTCTTACTCTCGATCTTACAACACCTCTGACCCTGGTCACCCTCCACAGCAAAAAGTCCGACCCTAGTAAGCCTCTTCCGGTCCTTCACAGCAGTTCCTTCCCGCAATCATCTGAAGACGACCATTTTTCTGGACTCCCTTCTGCGGACGCTTTTCGCACGTCCCTCATCCTTCCAGAGTGTGTCTCTTGTTAGTTCACTTCCAATGGCATCCCTCATGGTACAACCACAGACTTGCACGCCGGTTCACCCTTCTTCGCACCTCGTCCGGCAACCCAGTCTCCCTCGTCGATCTCAAGCTCAAATTTGCCCAACAGAGAGCGAGGGGGGCGCCGAACCAAATCACAGAGGCCGAGGAGGATATGATTTTGCAGACCCTTGGTCGCATCCGCTCTAAGCATACCACATCAACCAGTCAACTAAACCGAGGCGATACCAGCGCAAGCATCGCCACTGAGACAGGCGTAGAGGCCGAATATATTCCAGAGCGCTCTTCACATCTCTCGAGCAACACCGCTTCCACTACATACCCTGCGTCCTCCATCACTTCATCGCCCCGATCCATTAAGCGGTATAGCAACAACCTCTTTTCGTCAGGACGCCTTCGAGATTACGGATATCTTCGCACAATTTCGCAGAGGACTCATCGAAGTGCTGCGTCGATCACTCCCACCGAGTCAAGTCAAAGTTTGAGAGAGGTGACATCGCTGCTCTCTATTGAGAGCCTACGACCCACCACCCCAGACGCAGGCGGTCTCGTTTCTCCTCCCTCAAGCCCCAATGACAGGACGCCAGTTGCGCGCACGGCTTCCCTCGTATCCTCCAACGAAGACTTGCCGCCACAGTCTAGTGTAGACAATGGCAGTGGCCTTCGCCTTTCGAAGCGAGCTTCTGCTGCGTTGGCGCAGGTTATTAAAGTATTTGAAGAAGAAGCTGAAGACGAGATTGTCATGCCGCGAACTGCACACCCAACCCCTCGACCCAGCGACTCTGATCATTCACGCGCGGTGAATGACACGAAGGAATCGGCGGAACCAGGTGCTTCGGTAAGACATATTAGCTTCCGCTCGTTTATACGCTTCTTATGTGTGATCTGTAAATCAGCTTACCCACCATCGATCGTATTCCGACTATGAGGCGGGCACCGCAATATCATCCGACGGGGAAATTATAATAGAGTCTGATACTCGGCAGTTATCGCCCACGCCGTACGGTCGTCCTGGTACAGTCTCACCAACTCCTCGCCTACCAGGATACATACCAGGGATGCCCCGACCCATGACGCCGCGCGAATCCTCTTTCGATTCTGAGGATATCCGCTCACATTCTACCACGCCACGCGCTTCGCCATCCGTTCCAATTGCCAACGGGCAGAGCGCACATATGGCTACGTCTTCCATTTCGTCCAGCCTGCTTAGACGAGGCTCCGACGCATCCAGGACTACCCCTCGCCCCACCTCCCCTCAGACCCATGCAACAGTAAACTCCTATTTATCACGGAGCAATAGCGGAAGACGTACGCCAGACACTCAGCGTGACAGCACGAGTGGCACTGAACAGGAAGGCTCAGTTACATCATCCGTATTCATCCGACGCCGGCCAGTGTCCCCATTGTCTGGTCCTGCATTCCAGCCGATGGCTGTTTCCCCTCGACCCAGTACGCCTTCAAACATCACGTGGACTGTCGGGGCCTCAGCGAGCCCCGAAAAGGCTCGCGTCAAATCCGAGAGTCGATCAACACACAGCAGGAATGGGAGTCAGAGCACCGAAACAGACGTTCAAATCAACACGAACCGTTCCAAATCACCCACAAGGTCCTTGCGCTCTTCGGTGCCACCCGAGTCTCCTGGGCCTGCCCAAACAACGTACGTATCAAAGTGGAACAATTCAGTCAGCCCTGCAGATTCTCGTGCGGCATCTAGCCTATCCACGTACGACTTTGGCTCCACGCTGTCCTCTGGTAATCGTGGTCTTCGGTCCCCAACGCCAACTCAGACCCGCAACGCGGTATCTCCCACATTCTCTTCTTCCGACTCCAATAACAATGCAGCTCGTTCCTCCAAGCGACACTTTAAATCTGCCTCCAACTATGCTTACGGCGTCTCACAACTTTCTTTATCTCCCATCGCGAACTCTTCTCGCTCTTCCTTAGAATCAACAGGTTCGAGTTACCGTTCTTGGGAGGCCAGTCAGAGAATCGGCAGTGCTCTTGATATCTTCAATGGTTCTATCGGCCAAACACCACCTACACAGCATGGCCTCGACAAGTCGGATTCCCTAACGGCTGGCAGCTCCGAAGAAGAATGCGATTTTGAGGGAATAATACGGCGTTACGCCGGACTCACCAAATCCGACTTCGTCGCAATACAGGAGAGGCTTGTTGGGGCTGCACTTCACAAAGCTACCCTACCTGATACTCGTGAGAGGTCAAACTCATTGCGTAGGCGACGACCTTCGACCTCTCAGTCAAATTACTCGACAAACGGCCGGGTACGTTCTCTGGCCTTACGATATGACAGACGCTGATATGACATGTAGATATTGAGTCCAACGCCGACTCAAACTGGTCCCGCTGGTCGGCGGTCCCCTGCTTTGGATAATAATGCGAAAGCCAGCGCACTCCTAGAGTCGGTGGTAGACAGCATACCCATCATCACCCACATAGAGACCAAAGTTGACAACACTACACCTGAGATCTCTCCCACAACTCGAAGAAACAGAGATCTCGCGCGCGCTTTGGGCTTTGCGAATGATGACTCGGACCATCTTGTCATGCCTCAGATGTCCGATCAGGATTCCTCATCTACCACGGTTTCACCCACTGTTGAAGCCATCTTACCCCCGGAATTTCCACAAGACATGGAGAGTATTATTTCTCTGAGTGCACAACAGGCACAGTCCGAGACAACATTGTCTACTGGTTCACTTCCGCAGCGATCCCAGTCTATGCGAAACCCTCGATCAACGCCCATCGACCAGACTGAGCTCGCCAGAGAAGTTCAGCGCAAGGCGGATGCGGCTACTGCCGCCCTCATGAAGCCATCTAAAAGAGATTTTGCCGATGTGAACGCATCGACGTTATCTGTGTCTCGTAAGAAGATTGACCCGAGCCAGATATCTGAACCTCGACTACTGTCAGCCCCCACCAGCGTCGAGACAATCCCACTACCTGCCCCAACCTCACCACCTACAGTTAGCCCCCAACCTTCATTTGGTATTACTCAGCGTATGAGACGCTTTAGGAACACACTCAGAGTAAAGCCAACTGCCCTAAGTGGTGAAGAAGCTGCATCTCTCCCTATCGATGTCCAACCGCAGCCTGTTCCTACTTCACAAGGTCTTAGTCGGCGGCCGACCCTTCCGTTGCCGAGATTCGGTCCTGGCAGCTCGACTGAGTTGGCCAAGCTCAAGACACCAAACGCCAGCCCTCCTGCGTCGGCCGCCCCAGGTTTCAAAAGCTTAATAGCACGTTTCCGGAAACCTCGCACGATGGACAGCGCAGGAGATAGTCAATCTAGCGTGCATTCTCGAACTTCACCGACTACATCTTCACCCACAGCATCGTCGCATCAAGGACACGCCCGGGGGAACGTTGCACCCCCCGGTTCTTCGACAGCTACAAATCCGCAATCGGGTGAAGCAAGTACTCGTCCGAGTCTCGACGCTTCGGCCGCTCTCGCCAATGATGTTGACTCCGCTGCAGTTAAACAACTATTTGAAGCAGCATCAAAAATTGGACTAGATCAGGCCGCTCTGAACGACTTACTCGCGCGCTCTACCTCCGTTTCTCGAGCGACGGGTTGGGTATGGCCTGGAGGATCCTCCTCCACAGTGGGCAACACAACTCTCACTCCCGGCACACAGCCATCTAGTATCCTGGACCAGAATCGTCTAGCCTCACCCGCTGATAAGCCCCTGAACGACGACGATCCATCCAATGTTGTAGATGGCAAAACTGTGAGAAAGCTGTTTGTGCGGAAAGCAGGGGAGCCTGGTCAAATCCGCCAGAATTTTCAGATTCCTGAGAACGCTGCCATCATTCGAAGAACTCTCGTTTTCCCCTCGGAGTTTCGAAGTTCCAAGGCGGACCTGAGTCAGGTGAACCGGAAATCATTGATGCGACGACACCGCCGCTCAGGTAGTGGAACTTCTGTTCAATCGACTCGTTCTGTGCATGATCGAGCACCGACGCCTCCTCCTCCGAAAGCCAACGGTGGCCGTCGTTTCTCTACTGAGAGATCGCCTCCGGTCCCCGGAGTGGCAACCTCCATTGGCACCCAAGCTGAGGTGCTCCTTCGAGCGTCTCCTTCGAATGCTACCGCTGAGAAAGCAAATTCCGCGTACGATTCTGTGTGGGTAATAATTACCCCATTTAAACCGTGTCCTGATCTTTATTTGACCAGCTATGATATGTACTCTGGTGAGAGCAAACACACAAGCGCCGTAGTTGACGACGCGGGAACGGAGCGCGACCCCGACGACACAGCCACTCAGGAGGGTCCTGCAGTCGAAGTGATTGAAATGGCCAATGGCGAGACAATCTGGTAAGTCCTCGTACGTATTTGGCGGTACCTTGATCGATCTTTGTTTCTAGGCAAATCGTCAATGGCTTGAGGGACGATGACATCGATTCTCTGTACCCTGGTAGGACGAGCATGGGATCGAATCACTCGACAGGCGAGAACGGGGATGGTGTACAAATGTTCGTCAAGGAACACGCCAAGTCGAAATCAAAAGGGAATTCTTCGATCAATTCCCGGAAAAGGACTTCCCAGAGCAAGTACCGTCCTGAAACAAAGGTAAGTTCGTGCCGTTGTCAAGATTGCGCTGCAAACCAACATCCCGCGACTAGGTTTTTTATAGCTCCTCTGCACAGATCGGACGCCTCATAGAGAACCTTTCTCAAGGAATGGACGCCGGCTCGTTCAACTTTATCTTGAATCATCCTCCTGACCACTCGTCTGCGAGTTCCTTCCACTCTGATGCCGATATGCAATGGACTGTTGAAGAAAAGTTGGAACATATGCTTGGCGCTATCGATTCTTGAATGCTGGATTTATTATGAACACATTTCCTCTCCTTGATGGTTTCCCTTTTGCACTCGTTTCCTTGATTGCCGGTTGCATTTACATCTGTCGTCCTTGCTATACCCGTATTCATACAAACTATGGGATATAAATAAATGGTATTATCGGAACCCTCGTCGATCTTAGATTATTCCATATTCCAATCCAGCCAGCGATTGAGATTGAGCGCGAGAAGTGCTTGAAGCAGAAATAATCCGTCAGTGAAGTTGTATTCCAAGGTACCATGGGAGGGGCCGATGGGCGTCGCTTGGGAGAACTTGCGGTACACAGCAATTGGTGGGGTATTTGGACCCACGTGCAACTGAGTAAATTTAAATTTAAAAAATAAACACCCGGAGGGTCAATAAACGGAACGGTACCTCATAAGAATGGGGGCCGGGATAAGAACGCCGCCATTCATAGAACCTGCCATCGGCTGCCTGGAAGCGGCGGGCGCTGCGTGGAATAAATAAAATAAAAAGATCAGCGCTTCCTTTTTCATTTCTCCTTGTTGCCTCGAGGAGAAAAAGAAAAAGAAAAAGAAAAAGCGGGGGGCGGTGCGGTGCGGGGGGGGGGGGCAAACGGCACGGTGGATTTACTTACTTTGGACAAGAACCAGGGAGGACGAGATGTTCCATTAGGATTTCTCTGTCGCCGATGGTAGCTACACCGAAACTATCACCGCTGGCGCCCCAGTCGAACGCGGCGACGGGAGCTCCGTCGCTACAAATCTGGAAAAAAACGAGGCGTTGGCCCACCGGTGACCCTCGCGGTTACGGCGTGGTTCTGGCACGCCCGAAGAGACGCAACGTACCGTCGTACGCATCAAGGGCGGGGACAGCAAGGCACTGTCGAATTCGAAAAAGACGGGTCTTTCGTCTTCTCCAATGATGATGCATCCGTCACGGGGGTCGTCTCTACCAGTGAAGATAACCTCGAAATCGAAGCGAGACATTGCGAGTACTCGGAGGGGGGGGGAGGGAACTGCTGTCTAAACTGACTGAAAACGCATGGCTTCATATACGATGGAAAAAAAAAGAAAAAAGAAACCGGTATGAGCAACAGATGAGGGAGGTTTTTCGGTCCTTGAACTTGCTCCGCTCTCGTGATGTCTGGGAGGATTGCCGGTCGGACAGAAAATACCTAATCGATCGTGGCGCACTCGTGTTCTGGGAGGATGCTACTGAGAGAGGAAAACGGAGATCTTCGCAAAAGCCTCCGGAACAGAAATGCGGTCGGTGCATCTTCCTTGCATGTTTCAAGTCCCTCGAGGCTTCGACAAAGCGATCAGTACCACGGAAGTACAGCTAAAAAGGTTAACTAGTACTTCCGGAGAGGTGTCCGATTATGGGGTACGAGACGGCGCGAACGACCCCAGAGGTTGCTTGTTTTTGTACGGTCTGAGAGTTATCGTTCGGACAAGTATGTAAAAATGGGAGGGGAACAAGCAAGCAGACATCGCAACCAGTGGCTTCACGTAATATGGATTGTGTCGGTTCATGAGTTTACCTTCCAGAGTTGCCGCTTGCGCATTTTGCGGGTGACATGAACCGCACTTCCACTGATGTGACCTCCGCCAAATGCAAGCACCACCGTCTCCTCTGATCCATGCCCTCGCGCAATACCCTTTTTCCTCAGCTCTATAGCGTCCTTGGCAAATTTGAAGCGACATTGATCGGAACCTGTGTTAATAGTGGGTCAGGCAGTCGTGTCGCAGTGATACCGTAAGCACCTGAAACACGCACCAATTTGGAAAGTAGGTGATTCCACAGCCGCCTTGAACATGTCAAAGGGTACGAGTGAAAAAATCTGCAACAAGGTGTCGCGGCCAGGGTGCCCCTGCGAGGCACCAGATTCAGATCCTGGGGAAGAATATATTTCCAAGGTGTTGGGAAGTGTAACCACGAGAAAATGAAAAACGTCTTCCCGTAGTCTGCGAGCGTATTGCCCAAACACAGACGTCAGAGGTGGTTGGGGGGAGAATGACCCATCCGATGACAAAGGGGTGTTATTGATGAAATCGAGCCATTCAGTAATTGTGTCCACACTGATGGATTGCCTGCAGACTCCATATGCATATCCACACAGATCCTCCATCCCACCAAGTAAACACCCAGCCGCGAGAACGCCTCGTGCATTCTCGGGCCGGATTAGACTGATGGAAACGGGAGAATAAAGGTATCCCAGCGCTAAGAAGAAAGCCAGTTATCAGTGATCCGAGTCTGCTGACGTACAAGGCAATACCTATGGCGACCCCCTGTAAATGGAATAAATCAGTGCCAAAGTTTACAAGAGAGAGCAAAAGCTCCGTCCAATACGGCCTCCGAGGCGGCACTTGTACACGACGAGAATAACAGCAACCGGTCTTCAAATGACGAGTGTTTGCAGACACGGTCAAATTCTGGCCAGCCACTGGCCGCACACGGTGGCAGAAATGAACGGAGACATGACCAATATGTGCAGAAGACGTACCTCATGTGTGACTTCCGGTTCATGGTCAAGCTCCACGTATATTACACGCTGCCCACCTGTTTGTGGAGAGGTGGACATTAAGTGGGCAAGAAATGGAGAACGTGACAAAATTATCGCATGAAGGCGATAGGAATTTTGATGGACATGCTAGCTTTGGTTCAGTGACACTTGGAAAAAGGACCCAGTAGTGTATTTGCTTACAAGGATCGTATCCGCGTAATTCTAATGTCATCTGAGATTAGTAGGCACTTTCCACGAAGATGTAGGCACCTACGCCGGTTTGAAAGCCCGCATGATACAAATGGTTTACAATCTCTTCATTGTGCAAGTGGTAGGGTGTACTGGAGTGGCACCGAGTCTATCGGTGGTTGAGATATGAGCAGAAAGGATGCTTACTGCGAATATCCGTTAGATACAGGGAGTGGAGATACAACTGAAACGTTTGCGTCCTCGCCATACGAGTTTTCAGATTGAGGTGAGATGGATGGTGTCAAGCTATCAGTTCGAGTGTGGCCGTTTGAACCGACGCAGGAAGGAGAGGAAGCAGAATTCATGACAAGTTGCCGACTCTGACCAACTGCAAGTCTCCAGTGGCTAACCAGAAAAGATTCGCTCATCGACCTGTGACAACTACACGTGTGACCGTCACTCAGTCACTCGGTAGTTCGCTGTGAAGCCATCGAAATCCATCACCGTTCCAAAGCCTTGTTCGCCTCCAACCCTCGAAACGAAACGACTCATGAGATTATGCTTAACTCCGCACTTCTCTGCCTCTGGTCCATAGATAGCTGGATAAGGTGACGGTTTCACAAGATACCAAGGTGCCTCGCATGCGTTCGACCGGGAAACGTCAAGCTTTAATAGTCATGAGGAAGACAATACATGCCCGTGGAATAGGGGGACTCGCCATATGAGATCTGTCCGATTGGCAAAGTTATCGAGATACGCTTGGGCAGGGATCACCCTAAACACGCTGATGCGAACGGCGAGTTTGCCACCGAGATAAGAATCCCTCTGATATTATAATGGCGTACCAGCGCCGAGTGGGAAGGTCCCATCAACATATATCAGACAAGATCCGGAATGAACTTGAGAAGGGACCATACGATGGGAATCACCTTCCCGGTGACACGGCGCGGGGAGATAGGTGTCGAGGTCATAGATCCAAGTACCCCGTGCGCTGGCGATTGGCTGCCCACTCGCAAACGCTCACACAGCGCTAAGACGACGTCACTGTCGTATCTCTGGACGATCCCATTCGCTGGTTCCATAGCGTCACCTGTGCAATAAACTTCAGAATCCTGGCACATGAATTCTCGTTACCGTTCTCGTCGGATTAGAGATAAATACAGAAAAAGCATCCCACTGCTCCTCGCCCCCCGATGGATTCAGAAAACGTTTTAGAAGTAAATAGATGTTCTCTTCGCAATAACGACCTGTGCACACGCTCTGGCTGCTGTGGAAGCAGACGGCATTGATTAGAAATTAGCACTCCGCCCGCCGTCCAGAGTCAACTTGAACTTCTCAAGACCACGCGTGTCTTTGCAGCGTGGACAGACAGGGACCAATAACTAAACTTTCTTGCGAATCGGAGCCGGTACCACGTCGTCATATTTGTCTGTCTGCGGTTGTAAAGCGTCTGGGGGTTAAATTCTTCGCACCTCCTCTTGGGAGACGGCTTCCCGCTCACTCTCTCCATCTTCCTTGGCCATGGCTGAATTCTCACAGTGCGCTCGGGACGAGAAACACACCGTTAGCACCGATTGGCATAAGCACCGCAACTCCTCCGTGGACTATTAAACCTCTTACCCAGAAGTTCTTACTCTGGATCAGGCCGTAGACATGCATTGGGAGTAACGGTGGTCGAGTTACCCTGAGAAGTTGCATTAGTTGCAACTCATTTTGTCTCATCCAGGTGTTTCCAACGTCCCAGTAGATTTAGGGACACGTTCGTAATGACGTTCTAGACCCCTTTACAACGCGAGAATATCCATGATCTCAGTAGCGCTATAGGTTCATGCATTCGTGCTTTTGAGTGGACGGCCAATGGGTAGTGGGAGATTATCGATATAGCCAACACACCTTTTCACCGAAATATGGCGCTTAGCTGCGCACGACCCACCAGTCTCGGCGGTCAGGCCTTCAGGATTGGGCAATTACAGGGTGAACCAGTCGCGCCTCGTTCAAGTGCGCTGAGACCTGAACGTTTGAACGGTCGGAAACGAACAAAGGAGAAATGGGAGAAGCACCACCACATATTCGCTGCGGAGATCCGTACAACCGGTTACTAGACTGATATCGATATCTTAATGTCTTTCACACAAGGCAGTGTGAACCCTGGTCTGAATGCAGCCACCGGGTGCATAGTTCTTCAGTTAACTCAATCAGGCCTGCGAAGGCTGTCAGAAGAGGTCGGGAATGGTTAGTGAGGGCGAGAATATACTTGGGGCTATGCGGGAATTCCTCCGGACACAACGTGTACATCTACCATAAGGTTTGATATCAGTGGGGATATTTACACACGTCAATCATATGCCCTCCTCGTTCCAGTGTCCAGAGTCAAACCTGACATAGAGAGTTAATAGGAATAAATCAAGGTGGAAGAGGTTCATTGCATGCGAAATGTGTGCAAATATCGTAGCCGAATAACAATTGTCGCAATCTAGGGCATATTAGTGATCAAGCAAGCGGCACTCCCTAACTGCCGGCGAACATCGTGATAATCTACGTCATGGGCTGCGAAACGGGACTGATCAGTAAAGATTCCAATGTCAGGAAAGCAGGGGCAAACTTCAAGCCCCGACAAGACGGTCGGAACTCACAATCCTCAACTTCTCCCCATCTCTCTATCTGACTTGCCACCTCAACTTGAGCTGCGAGAGCTGCCTGCTCTACGGTCAAATGGCGCTTGACAAGGGCCAAGGCAATGAGGAACGATTTTGTGATGTAGGTGACCCGCTCCATGGCTTCAGAAAAAGGCATGTTTAGTTTGCTGGTTCAGTATCTGTCGCCCATGACACACCTGCCATCTCCCAAGGGTCCATCTGTGCCAAGACATCGCTGAGAATCTGTCGCGTTCGCTCGGGTTGTGAGTGAAATAAAACGGAACGATGAACATGTATTTCGATATCAAAAGTACTCCTAGCCCACTCTAGAAGTGGATCCCAATGCTTTTTCTGCAGCTTAACGAGTTGCTCGGGATCGTCGTGGTGAAAACTAAGCACGGATGTAAGTACCACCCAATCGCGTGGTGTGCTGGCGTACCAAATAGTGTCTGTGTCTAGGTAGTCTACCAATGCCTTCTGGACTTCTGAGCGAGTTTTCTCGTCACGTAGAGTGTCGAGAGCCCTAGATGCGACGGACGTCTAAAAAGTCCGCAACTCCATCTCCAGTACTAAACGAAATTACCTACCAACGGTAGTGCGTGTGGTTTCAACAACGTTTCCTGGTTTTCCCATTCGTTGGCGATAAGGGTGGCCACCAAACGCTTGTTCTCTGGAAACAGCAGTGTCTGCCCGGCTGGCGTCTTCAACGCACGCTTGTCCAATGTGACGGCAATTCCATCCGACCTAGTATCAATCCCAACAGTCTTCCAGAAACGCTTCAGCGTTTTCTCAGCACCTTAGAATGGACTTGAGCACACGCTAATACCAGATTGACTAATAACACACGGGTAGTTTCCGAAACTGACGATTCTTCTTGGGTTGTGGTCGCATAGTTTCGAAGAGTAAATGTTGCGGGCCTGCAAGAGACCCGCACAGAAGCGCGAGAGACGAGATTTGGCTGAATCCAATAGACCACATGACGGTAGGACATGTTCGTGAGCCTTCGCGAGGGTATGGAACTGGAAACCCGAAAAACTATGATATGCACGTGACCCATTAATGTGACGTCACATAACTAGAACTGTCTCAGAGAGTTAGACCAGTACCCGCAATGAAACAGAAGACAGTGGCCGTCGGGCTTTCTGCTACAGACAAACAACCCAGGATTTCCTCCTTCTTCTCCCAACAACATTCTGTGCAGGGGAAGCGCCCACACTCCCCCATCGACTTGACCCTTGAGGATCCAGAAGTCGACAGGCAACCACATATCAAGAAGCTGAAGGTAGAAAAGGCAAATTCCCTTGCAGATCAGTGGCGTTTTGACAGCACGCGAAAACCTTCCACTGAGAGACCTGTCGCGGGGGATGAAGACGACAAGAAGAGGCGTCACGAGACATTCAAGCGCGTACTGCTTGCGGGGAACAGCAGCTTTGCACGTCAAAGATGGCACGGAGAGCAGGGTGCTCAATCATCTGAGGGCGAGTCTCTTCAGGATCAAGACGAAGCTTCCGAGTCCGATGTCTCGGATGAAGCATTCAAGAACCTCGCGCGAGTATTCTCCCACAAGTCTAACAAAGCAAAGGGTAAAAAACAGATCGCATCTTCAGCAAAGAGTACGGGAACGTCGGAAGCGCTTGGGCCCAGTGGGCAGCCGTACACACCGGCCGAATTACAGGCAAGCTTGATCGACTGTTTGCATGCTGCTTCTGACAATGTTCTTGATCAATCATAGTCATTGAAGTTTATCAAGGATCACCCCGGCGTGGTTTTAATGATTGAATTGGGTTATAAATACTACTTCTACGAAGAGAGCGCTTCGGTGTGATATTCTTGCTCATCAGACTAATAGCCTTGTTTATTCTCATCGTCAGATTGCCAGCCAGGAACTTGGCATCGTCGCGTACCAGCGTCGTAATCTACTTACCGCTTCAATTCCAGTCCATCGCCGTGACGTACATCTCAAAAAGTCAGTGCTCCGCTGCCTCCCTCTGAACGAGCCTTATACAGGATCAGGCTTCTCTCGCAAGGACACAAAGTTGGAATTGTTGAACAGGTCGAGACTGCAGCACTAAAAAAAGCCAGTGAAACTAGGAACACGCTCTTTGAAAGAAAATTGACTCATCTGTACACGGCCACGACGTAAGGCGATGTGGAGCACCCATTTTTCCGTGTGGTGACAAATTTTCACAGCTATGTTGATGAGCTCGGTTCCGTTGATGGTCTAGACAACCATGCGGCTCCGCCTCTCGTTTGTTTTACGGAACTTCCCGCAGGGGGTGAGGATCATGTGTTGGTGAGCATGATTGCTATCACACCCAGCACGGGAGATGTTGTGTGGGATGAATTTGAGGGTGAGTTCGGGCACATCTAATTGCTCTCCCTTTTCACGCGGAATGGGCTAGAGACTGTCATGCGTTCTGAGCTTGAGGTCAGTCTAATATGGTTCTTGCAAATCGATCGTGCTCACAGGATTTAGACCCGCCTCGTGCACACTCGACCAGCCGAGCTAGTGCTTCCTGAACAAGGTCTGAGTAAGCTCACCGAAAAGGTTTTGCGCCACTTTGCTGGGTCAATATTTCCATCATTCACCCTTAAAAGGCTAAATTTGTTCTTCAAGATCTATCCACGACGGACAGAAAATACGAATTGAGCGCTACAAGAATGGGATGAAATTCTCTGTGGCGTTTGACTTTGTGACGAAATTTTATTCTGACAGGACGAAAGCTAGTTCTAAGGATCTTTCAATGGGTGAGTTAGCCCTTGCACAGGTGGAGAACGACTTGTCAGTGACACTTCGCAGCCAGCGTACTCGGAGTCATTGCGGGCCTTCCCCAACAAGTTGTAGTTTCCCTGGCACATGCTATCAACTATCTCTCGTCGTTTCACATTGCAGACGCTTTCCTGGGCGCCAGGTTTTTCACGAAATTCGCAGATAGAGCCCACATGCTTCTGAATGCCAGCACATTGGCGAATTTGTTCGTGCCTTGAGTGTCGCTAAAATCAAGTCTAATTGGACTTTATAGGGAAGTATACCAAAACCAGACAGATTATACTGCCAGGGGTTCTCTGATTTGGGTGCTTGATCGTACTGCCACTAAATTTGGTGCAAGGTTATTGAAGAGTTGGGTTGGTCGACCACTCACGGACAAGCGGTTAGTCTCCAAATCATATCTGCTCTATTGAAATAACACAGCCGGACCTTAGGTTTCTCCAAGATAGGGTAGATGCAATCGAGGAGATAATTACTAGTCAGTCAGAAAAACTGGTTGCCCTTCGACAAGTCCTGAAGAAGCTACCGGACCTCGCCAAGGGATTGTGTCGGATTCAGTATGGCAAGGTCAAATTTTCCGCACTCTAGGCCCTTGATCAATTGGTTTATATACCTTTGTAGTGCTCCCCCCAAGAACTTGCCATCTTGCTGCCTGCGCTAAACAGAGTCGCCACGGCGTTCGATGGCTTCGAGGAGAACTCCTTGGGGGATTTCTACTCTAAATTGTTGAACGAGATAGTTCTTTCTTTACCAAAACTCAAAGACCCAGTCCGGGAATACTTGAGCGCAATTTCCCTCAAGAGTGCTAACGAGGGGAAGAAGGAATCTTTATGGAGAGATACGCAGAGATTCCCGAAGCTCGCAGAGTATGTATTAGTGAGTCCTCTCCGAGTCGTTCATATTACTTCTTAACTCGCCCAGATGATTCAAACCGTTGAAACTGAGCTTGAAGAGGAACTAAAGCGAAGTATGGTACCTTGCCCCCTTGATGTGATCCAGGCACTGATTTAAACCCAGTCCGCAAAATTCTTAGAATGCCGTCTCTCCAATGGACTAGTGTGCTGGCGATTGAAGTACGTTACATGTCCCACGATTTATGCAGACCCCTAATATTACCTAGTTCCTTGTAGAGCTCAAAAAGTCTGAAAACAAAGATCCTCCAGTAAGCTGGGATTTGATATCAAGGTAAAATACCGCTTCATACAGACAAAACACGTGCTCATGCTCTATTCCAGTACAAGGTACTACAGGCGATACCACACTCCTGAAGTCAAAAAGTTGATCGAAGAGCGGGCGAGATACAAGGAGTTGCTCGCCACCGAAGCGAACAAAGCGTATAGCATCTTTCTGGATGAAATTGCCCAATCTCATTATTCCCTGCTGCGAGACGCCATTAACAAACTTGCAATCGCGGATTGTCTCCTCAGCCTTGCCCACATTGCATTGCAGGATGGTTATGTCCGACCTGAGCTCACAGACGAAGATGTACTCGACATCATAGATGGCCGTCATCCCATGGTTGAAGCATTGAGATCTGACCCGTTCGTCCCCAATTCTCTATCCATGGGTGGGGATTCTCCTCGTAGTATCACCATAACGGGTCCGAATATGGGAGGCAAAAGCTCTGCGGTTCGAATGGTTGCTCTGATCGCTATCATGGCTCAAATTGGGTCATACGTTCCCGCCAAGGCTGCAAGGGTTGGAATGTGCGACGGAATCATCACAAGGATGGGTGGTAGGCCCCTGTTGCCTCCACTTGAATACATTAACTGATACTAGTGCCTACATTAGCATCTGACGAATTGGCGCGTGGCCGCTCGACATTTATGGTCGAAATGGCAGAGACGAACGATATTTTGAAGGCAGCAACCCCGAAGAGTCTCGTAATTCTGGACGAGCTCGGAAGAGGTACCTCAACTGCGGATGGAGTGCGTCTACCCTTGTTTACAACACCGAAAAGAGGCTAATTCGGTCATAGATGGCAATCGCGGATGCAGTTCTTCAGCATCTTGTGGAAAATATCAAATGCAAGACGCTGTTCATTACGCACTACCCCCTCGTTGCCGTTGATTTAGAACGGCGGTTCCCAGATGACGTTCAGAACCTGCACATGGGATACACAACGGATAGCCGCATTGATGGCAGAAGAGACGTAACATTCCTCTACCGGTTGACCGATGGCTTTGCTGAAGAGTCCTTCGGAGTAGAATGTGCCCGCCTTGCGGGAATTCCAGAGCACATCCTCGGCGTAGCCACAGAACGTTCCGAAGCATGTCGGACTGCCATTGAGTCCCGCAGCAGGCTTAACAGGTGGGGTCACAAGTACCACTCAACGTCTTTGTGTCAGCTTACGCGTTCGCTTCCCAGAGCACGACGATGTGCACAACTTATTGAGCAATGTTTCACAAAGCACGATCTTACTGCACTCCAGGCACTCCACACAAGGATTGCATCGTCGCCACGGGCATAGATTGCGACTTGTGTGCGCTTTCCTCGCCTGTCTTTGCTTTTACTGACCGTGTTTGGAATCCCGGATCACTTGCACAAGTAGATAAAGTAACACAGACCATACAACATATTCAGGCAGGAAGCTTGGTTCACAAATGCCCGACTTGTCAATGTACTCTAGCCAACTCCAGGAACGGAATTGATTCTGCATTACATCATAATGCTATGTTTTACTTTTTCTTTTGTTTCTTCCGATTGGACTTTTTCGACGGCTCAGTTTCTAGTCCCTCACTCGACGCCGCCTTGCGTTTCCCCCCAATTGCCTGTTTGGATCGGGTGGCAGTAGACTCCACCTGACGGCACATGTTCAGTACTGACGATGATGATTTGAAACGATCGCTCGAGGATAATCTGTCATGGAGCGCCTTCCACGCAGCTGGATCCCAAACATCGATGGTCAATGACTCGGAGGCGTTGCGGGTCTGACGGATGCAGAATAAACCGAGCTTCAAAAGGTCCTTTGTTTGAGTCGGCGAAAGACCACGGTCGTCGTCGATGGAATGCGTGATCAGGTCAAGTATGGTCTTTTGCAACGCCTTTTGGAACGCTGCAGTCGCCGCTGGTTCTTCTCCCTGTGGTTCAGTGAGCGACCCGTCGACCGTCCTTGAACAACGAAAATGTATACACACCCTGTCTGGCTGGCTCAATATGACATGCAGGAGTTGGAATCCTTGACATTTCCGGTACAGATTGACCGCCTTGGAAGACGCTTCCAAGACCCTCTCTCGTACTTTCCATCCCAGCGTCGGGAAACGACGGGCCCAATCTTGAAAGAAGCTGAACGCGAGTTGCGATGCCTTTCGCGACATGTAGTCGTCGAGCGATTCTTGGTACGCCCCAACGGCCACGTCTTGCTCGTTCATGGATACCAGTATCCGACAGAGGTAAAGACTGGCCTGACTAAGTACGGCCAGGGCATGGGAGGACGCATGCGACCTTTGGGCGCGTTGATGTACTTCTCGGAGTACCGTCTCGACTTCGTCCAGCGCCACGGTCGTGGGCACGTCCTTTGATTTAGCGAGTCGACTCTTGAGGATACCGCTCGCTTTGTCGGATAGCTGACGTTCGTCCGTGCCGCTCTTAGTTGCGAGTTCGATCAAGGGTAGGACGAGTCGAACGTTGAGAGGACTCTGAGTCTCCCGTTTGACATAGATATCCACGAGGTCGAGGACTCTGTTCTTGAAATGCGTTGCTTCTCGTTGAGCGTCGACCCCTTGATATGCACTTTAGCATCCCCGTCCCAATAAAATCACGTCGAGGAAAAAAAAAAAGTCAACGCACCTTGTTTAGATTTTCGTTCGTTCGCCCTCGTACGGAAAATTTCTGCGAGGGTGTGGTCGAGAGCCATCATCTGCTCATCGTCCATGAGTTCTTCGTCAGAGTCCTCCTCCGAATGGTCTTTTCCGACGTCCATCCCACTCGTTTTCAGTGCGTCCTCTATTTTCTTGCGTACTTGGTCAGCAGCCTCGTCGTCTCCTTCCTCAGAGTCGCTCTCTTCAGATTCCCCTTCTCCTGAGCTTTTCTCTTCCTCTTCGCCCCCACCCTCATCCTCGTCCTCTTCGTCGCTTCTGTCGTCATCACCATCACCATCACTGTTCATCTCCTCGTCTTCGTCGACCAGGTCGCTTGGATCCCGCCGTTCCAATTGCTAATGAATCCCGTTCATGAGAGCCGTTCGAAAAGTACTACAAAAAGCCGCATCACTCACGCTCAGAATCAGATCTACGGTTCGGCCTTGTACAGCGCTCGTGACGCGCGAAAAGGATTCGTTGGCGACTGAGCGCGTGAATGCGCTCGCATTTTCTAAAAAGCCTATCATCACGTCTACGAGGATATCTATCGACGATGGCTCGTCCCCAGAAGGTGGTGTGGGCTGAGATATAGACTTTTTTGATTTCTTTGACGTTTTCTCGCCCGGGAACATCTTGAAAGTCGCTTCGAGAGTGGCCTGGATGTGTGGGATACCGTTGATGAGTCATGGCATGATCTTCGTAATGGAACGTTACGGACCTCGAGGTTCTCGAGGCTGTCAACCTCACCGCAGCGGCATTGAAGCAGGAATGACGAGAGGATTAATTCATATCCTCTTGCGACTTCCCGTTTGTCGTCGTCAGCATTAACCTAGCATGACAACAAATTCGAACTTGGGAGAAACAGAAGGGAGAAAAAAGTAGGCTATACCTTTCTCAGATGATCGATTGCTTTCTCTGTTCTGGAGAGGAGAGCTCGGACTTTGTCGTCGATATCTATTAGTGGCTTGACATGTTTGCCGTCCCTGTCTAACAATGCAATGGTAGCATGTGTTTTGGATGTCCAGAACTCTCCGTCGGATGCAACGCCCGTCTCTTTGTGTGTGTGTTCACCTGCCAAGTGTGTGAATAGAATTAACATTGCGGTCAAAGGGTGGACAGACCTTGCTTCACAACCGTAAGATGAGCGCTAAGAATACCGAGGCAGCTAAGTAATCTCTCGCGACAATGTCGTTGAGCAGCCTCCATGAAAGGCGGTGAGGGAGGTGCACGCAACTAATCCCGTCATCATCAGTTATAACCAACAAATCAGCGAAACATGGATTCAGACACACCGAGTGAATGGAATTGTTGTCGGACTTTTTGCGAACGACGAAAAGGCCATTGACGATGTAGAATTCAAGTACGATTTGTATCCATTCGTCATCTTTGGGGATTGAACCATTGCGCACGAGCGCTGCAAATTGGTCCGCGATCCATGTTCGCCGGGAATTGATTGCAGAAGGCTGCCTGTTGCTCTGTATCTCAGATCTTATTGTACGCGCCAGAGGGAGAGAGAATACTGTACTCTTCTGTATCCTTTGGCGAGTTCACCTGCTCAAGTAAGGAAAGGACATAACTCTTGATGCCCGCGCTATCCATGACCGTTAGTATTGACTCGATCGTTTTCGTCTGTGTCAGCTTGTCAAACTGTCCACTTCCGTTGACGCCCGTTAATTGGAGAATCAGTGGAAACCCAAGCGAGGGAGAGGTTTGGACAAGCGTTTGGATATGCTTCGCCTACCACACATGTCAACGATCCCGCGAACGAGCGAAATGACCCGCGGAACATACCACGTCGAGGGAGATTTTGTGCAGATAACGATCCTTGTTTGAAAGGTGATTGATCCAAGACCGCATGAGATTTTTGGTAAAGAGCATGGGGAGCTCGGTAGCTCTGACCCGTGCCAGAGCTTTTTTGAATACTTGAAATCCCCAGTATTTTCGCTCAGGGGAAGACGAAGAGGAGAACAAGGACTCTATCTCGTGTATGAGGCGTTACGGTGACTGAAACGAGCATATGTGTATGCTTACCATCTACCACTATTCGGAAGAATTCACTAAAAGAGCCTTGTGGAGCGTGTTCTGAGCCAGATGGAGGAAGCAGTCGATCGAATATAACATCCCATGCAACGTGAAGCTGGGCTTTCCATGACCCAGCGCCTGGGTTGGAGGAGCTGTCGTCATCCACAGGGGCTTCCTATATGCGAGCAATAAGACATGAACAACCCTCACCCCCGAACCGCAAACATCACGGACCGACCTTGAGTACCTTACCAAGCGCCAAGAGATTGTTGGGAGCAAATACATGCTGCCCCTTGAACACTGGAGAAAGCGTTTTGTCCCAGTGATGATTCGGTAAAAGGGGTTGCAGTTTCAAAGTAATCGCGACTTTGTCCGGCGTCCAGAAACCGTCTTCGTTTCCCGAATAAACAACTCTGATCGTCGCGTGGAGCGCCTCGACCTTCCACGGCACCGAAGAATCTTGAACCGCATCGATAGCCAACCCGATGGTCCACCACGCACTCTCCCTTAACCAAGACTTTGCCTCCCCGATCTCTAACAGGTACGTCAACACAGACGTGTACGTTTCCAAGCTGGAGACGGGCGCGTTTGACGAGGAGGTGCTGGGCAACGGTTTTTGGCGGACGAGCAATCCGGATCGTACGACTGCAGTGATCCCAAACAATCGTGCGAACAAGACGTCCCTCTCTTCCTGTCCGCTCATGGATCCCTGCCTTTTTGTAGCATCGACGATGAGAGCGACGACTTGCGCACAGGTCACGGTGTCTATCCGGGAAAGCAGCTACAGAGAAAGACCTCCATGGGTTGATTGCGGACGAGAGAGAGGAAGGGGACATACTTCGGTGAGGGCTACGCTGAACCCGAGTCTGCTGCTCTCTCGAGGACTTGCAAGACCTCGTAAAAGTCGCCGTATCGAATACGAAACATCCTGCGAGTTTAACGCGTCCAAACCATCTCCTCCCTCATTGTCAGAGCCATCCCACTTGGACTGTGGGACATGAAGCGCCTGGAATTGTTCGAGAGCACTTATGAGCTTGACGGACGCGTCGACACGATCTTTTTTCGAAGCCGAGGATAACTTCCAGAACAAAGGTAGTGTCGTGGACATCTTGCTTGATTTCTCCCTCCCCCGCACGCCAACGATGAGTAATTTTTCGGAAAATCGAGCCTAAATTCGGTTTGTTATGCTCTGTTGCTTTTCACTCGAATCAGGGGTTATTTTACTTTTTTTGCGTATTAGAGCAACATGTCAGCGTCAGAGTACATGCAGCAACGACAGTGTGAGTATCAGGCATGCGACCCCAAAGCGACGATGCAGACAACAGAATTCTACAACCTCGAGTCCCAACGACTCTCAATCAAAATGCATCCAGTGCCCTCTAACGCCCGTTCTACATTTCACGCAATCGGCGCGCGGTCCCATCGTCACCCGATGTTTTCTACCAGAAGACGCGGGCATATCAGGCGCCCTCGACGGTCGCGGCGACCCATCTACCCGATCTTGCGCTCGAGTAGGCTGAGAAAGGTTCTGATTCTGCATCCGAGCATGGGGTCCGAGTTCGCTTTCCCCAGCTCGCTGTCCGTAATCGGTTACGAATGGATGCTGGTGAGGTGGGGTGGCCGGTGGGGACGCAGGGAAGAGGAAGATATCCGGAGGACAGGGATGGTGCCCGTGCGCACTCGCGCTCGTCTCCGTCGCAGGTATTGATGACGTCGAGGATGCGGACTCGGTCGAAGACGAAGGTGACTCGGTGAGCACACTAAAGGGTGCAGGCGACGGCGCATGGAGTCCACTCGGTACGGGCACGGACGTCTGTGTGGGTGTCGTTGTGATATGTATCGAAGGCAGATGACTTTTCGTCGTCGTCCACGGTCGTGAGCTACCAGGATGTACACGTACACGAAGCACTTGGGACTCCTCGTAATCAACAGCCTGTTACCAAGCCTCGTTTTGAGCATCGTATACGGTTTACGAAGATCATCTACGCATGCGCTTGAGAGAGGGACTTACCATGTGATGCTCGTCGACCCTGTTCGGAGCCACGGTGGCACTACCGTTCAATGCGGACGGAAAACCAACCGGGACCGACAATGGACTCGCAATCGAAAGCTCCCTAGCCTGTCTAACCCAGTCATCTTGGTTGGCCATCCGACCATCCATTACCCCGTCAGGTGCTGTAGACGCGCGACGGACACATTGCCCCTCCAAACCGACGGGGGCGAGCGAAAGCCGTTTCTGCAGGAGATCGTCCAGACGCAATAAGCAAACGCACAAAAAAACAGCACCTCTGACCAAAAGAAAAAAGTCAAAGACGCACGGTTTGCCGCTCCTGAGTGGGCGAGCCAGGCGAACGGGGACGTTTGATGGCAAAAGGCACGGGACGGAAAGTGGAGGGTGGGGATTGCATGTCGACTTCCATCATGGGAGGCACCGAGGGTCTGAGAATTGACTTGGATTTACTTAGTGGTGAATCTTTCGGGGGTGGACCGGCGATGGGTGTGACCATGCGGAGTGAGGAGACGAGCCAAAGTTCTCAAACGCACTAGAGTCGGATCGCCTTCTGCAGCGGCACGGCCACCGCGTACAGCCCACTCAGCAAACGCACCACAGCAACTACGGTACAAGGACACGACAAACTACGATCGCGGTCAAGAATACCTGGAGACTCCATCCCATTCGGTGAGACGCCAGGTGCTATGATGTTACATAAAAACATCCATCTGGGACGCCTTTGATGAAATATCGGTGAGTGCAATTCCCGGACCGTCGAGTCGACCGTGTCTCTCGTGGAACCGGCCAGAGTGGGGACTGAGCGGACGAAACCATCCAGTCTCACGCGACCTCCACTTTCGGGCACTCGCAGTCGCACTGTTTGTGATCGTGAGCCCAAGATCAAGTATACCCTTTTACAGCTAGATCCAAAACATCAGACCTTTTGGGTTTACCTTGCTGGACGAAACCCTCTCGATAGCGCATCTCCGACTTGGTGGAGCAATGAAGCCGCCGCCATCATTGTCTGCAGCAAGTATGCTCTGATACTACCGCTAGCCGCGTCACAGGTGGTTTCATGAATATGTCCCTGGTTTCCGACCATTTGTCCGATCTAGTTTCGGACGATCCGTTTTCGCCCCTTTTCAGAAGCTTCGGTCCTATGAATAACAATGTTCCACACACTAGCCGGTACTTCGTAGAAGCCTGAAGGACTGGTTTAAGACTAGTGAAGATCCCTTCAGCAGCATAGTAAACTGCGTTAGGAGTAGTATTACCTGCATCAGGTATAGTACTATTTGTCCAGTAAACCCGAAACTGAGTAGCACACGGGCGAAACGGTCTAACGCTTTGGATCTAGCTGTATATGCGCATACTCGTACAATATGGTCTTCTATTAACGTGACTAGTACAAGATCAAGGCAGTGTGGCGACAGCAATATATCATACAACCACGTCTCCCCTGTAAGTTCTATTCACCCTTGCAGCTGTAAAGCACCACGAGGCAACCTGGGTTCTCCCGGGAGGTAGGGCTCTCCAGTTTCCTCCCTGAGCAAATCATTCAACCACGCTCCATTAGGCTGAATCTTGATTCCACGGCTACACATGACAGCAAGGTACAGCCATGCCGCAGCGTTCCCGACCGTGCCAACCTCATCTGAAACATGCGTTGCCGCGTATTGGCTCATCTTGGTGTAGAGCGCTTCGTCCGTGTAAAGATCATAGAGATATTTTGCGACAGTGTCGTTATCGCCCACTTCAGTCAGGTATCCAGATTTTCCGTGTTCGATTTGGAGGGGTATACCACCAGTGTGAGAGGCAACGACGGGTATGCCTGCGTGAAGCGCCTCAGATACTTTGACTTCGAAACCCTCGCGCAGCGAGAGCTGGAGAGCAATCTTGGCGTTCGCCATAAGGGCGTTCAGGACTGTCGTCACAGTTAATCAGCGAGTTGATAGCGATGATGTCAATGGAAACGTACGCTGGTCACTCGGTGGGAGCCTCATGACAACGATATCCTTCGCGTACTGTTTGTAATCGTCGGAAACAATCAGGTTCATGATCTGATCGTAAATGATGCTAGCATCCGGGTCGTCGACGGCACCATGACCACAGATCAAGAGCTGAGGTGTCTCTGCTTCGGAGGTCTTGCCAGCATTCTTCAAGAGCTTGCGAAGGCGAGAGTAGGACTCGATGACGTTGGGAATACCCTTGGCGGGATCGAACCGTGCGACCTGGACAATATAATCGCGGGCAGGCCACTTCAGTTCGTTCATCTTCTCTTTGATACACAAGTTGCGGAACTCTCCCATGTAATACTGCGAATCCCATGGACTGAGGTGCTTGTTCAATCCGTCGAGCCTGCGCCGCGAGCGCGTGTGAACGAGGGTGGTCATCGCGACAGTGGATCGACTACTTACCAGTCAGTAGCAGCACCGAGAAGGGTCAGCTTCTCAGTGGGCACGTCGGTGGGGACGAACTTGTTGACAGGGTGACTGATGAACAAGTCTGCGAGCTGAATGTTCTTCCACAGGTATTGCCAGACTCCTTCCTGCGGGGAACCTTTCTGTTGAACGAGATCGCTGCGGATCTCGATGTGCGAGCGGTAGATAATGGGAAGCTCAGGTCGGACTTTCTTGATCAGGGGAATGAGACCAGGCATCTGCGGGTCATCTATAGCTGCTGTCAGTGAGGGTACCAAAGAGCCAATGACAGAAGTTTACCAATGAAGGCGACGTCAACGCCACCGGGGGCGAGTGGTCCACCGTCGGCAGTCCATCTTAAACCGTTCTTCAAGATCCAGGCATCAAACTGAGCCTTGGCTTCGTCCGTAAGGCGCAAGTCAGGGGCTGCGACACCTTGCAAGATGTTGTGGTTGTTCTTTGTCGTACGGAAAACGCTTGGCGATGGGTTCGGGACATACCTAATAATACACCATGCGGCGAAAAAGGGTCCAATCAACATCCGAGTTGAACGCGATGAAGGTCGGAGATAGAAAGAAAAACAGGGCGACACGTACCATGCGGCATCGACATCCAGGGCGGTCAAGAACCTGATGAGGGCATGACGCATCTGTAAGACAATCGTGAGTGAGGGACAATGTCACTGTCTTTCGGTGTGGGGTGACTTACAAGAGCGACTCCACCTAGATCACATCATGCCAATCAGAGCGGCGCCATGAAATAAACTTTGATCACCCACCTCCCTGAGGGGTAGAGGAGAAGAAACCGATCTTGACCTTTTTCTCACGGAGTTCATCGGCAAGCTTGACGACAGCATTCCAGGTACCTTGTCCAACAGACTTGCGGTATACGTCGAGATCATCAATGAGATGGATCTTGCCAGCCTGGTCGACGGTGACTTGGTTGCGGGGACCGATGCTGAGACGGGGGTTGTTGTTGGGGCCATAGTACATGAGACACTTGCGAGCGGCAGAATCGGCTTGCTCATCGAGCGTGCGAGGGATCGGCAACTTGGTAGCGACACCTGTGTGGAGGTTGTTGTGATCTAAGAGAGGCGAAGCATCGACGTAGACGGTGGGGGTCTCTGTGCCGGAAGGAACGTAAGAACCAGTGGTGGAGGAGATGCGGTGCTTGATGTTGGGGCTAGTAAGGGAGTCTGTGTGGAAAGGCTTGATGTTGAAGACGACGGGAACGATGTCAAGCCCGAACCACAGGCGAGTGCAAAGGTTGGGGGACTGATGATCTTGATAAGCACGCGATGATCGATTAAAGACGAGACGAGACGATCTATACCTCTTTGAGAAGGCCGAGAGTGACGCCGGCGCCGAGGAACTTGCACAAGTGTTCCTGGGAGAACTTTTTGAATGTATCGAGGACGTGATTCTCGATCTCTGTAGCGTTTTTGGTGGGATTGGCTGGGTTGTACGGGATCACGGCAGAGGTAAAGTCGGTGCTATAGACCGAGTCGTGAACGGAGATGGCGATCTCAAAAGATTTGCCTCCGACAAGGACCGCGCCGGCGACACCAGCCCACATCGGCTAGAAAGCGGATGAATTGATGAGGTTGTCGTGTGGGTGGCGACTTACGGTGAGACTGGAGTAGGCCGGAGCGGGCTTCTCTCCAGCGGTAGTGCTGGAGAGCCTGCGCTTGACGTGGGCCGAGCCTTTTGATTGAAAGCCCTGGTTGAGGCTGGTGTGGGTGGACATGAGGGGACGGAGTGAAAGAGAGGGCAGGAGGGGGGGCTATTTATCCAACTGGGAATCGATCTAGGGCCCCGGGAGGTGCGTGCGATGTGGTGGAGAAGGCAGAGAGATCTGGGAATCTCATAACGATAGGAGAAGACCCTGAACACGCTATCGGGTTGCTGGCGTTACATACACGAGGTGCTTGTGCGGACGACGTCGACCGCCCTGACACCGGAGCAGTGAACAACGGATCAGGCGTTGACAACGTTGACCCATGCGCTGTCGCGAGTGCGGCGCTCCCCACCTCGTTCACGACGATGTCGGCTCCCTCGTCTGCACCGACTGCGGCACTCTCGCAGACCCCGACCAGGCCGTGTTCGCCGACCACAATGACAACCCCTCCACCGTCTCGTATTCCGCTCCCCGCACCAGCAAGGGCTGGCATCTAGCACAGACGAAGCAGGACCGCGACAGAAAGAACACGGTACGGCCATGTGGACGATCATCTCATTTGCTAACACCACCTTCAGATCGCCATCAACACCTTCATCACCTCCGTACTCTCAAGGCTAAACAACCCCGGCCTGTCCCCACGCGCGCAAGCCATATTCTCACAAGCCATGGCAAAGGGCCATTACAGGTGGGGACGCAAAGCGAAACTCACTGCCGGCGCATCGATCGCCATCACCCTTCGCGAGGCACACAAATCAGATTCCCTCCGTGACATTGCTTTCCTTCTTGACGTCTCCCCAGTTTCTCTCGCGCGTGCCTTTCAGTCCGTGGTTTCCCTCCTCGATTTCTCTCTCGCTTCCACAGATCCTGCCGTACATCTTCCCATCCTCCACGCCTTCCTCCAGTCGATCACACATCCCGAAACCTTGTCTCCCTCCCTCCCTTCTCAGCTCCCCAAATCTCTCGTTTCCATCCTCACACAACTCTCACTACAGGCAGCCGTTCGCACAGCAACCTCGTTGTCCCAGATCATATCACATCATCCACCACCTTTGGCCCTCTCCAACCTTCCCACACCACCAACAGCTTGTGCGCTCCTTATCCTTGGTCTGGAAGCTGAAACACGCACACCGCTCCCACATCTAGGCGAGCTCACACGTACACTTGCTTCCCGTTTCACCCTCGCTCCCGGCGTCGTTTCTTCCCGGTACAGAATTCTCTACGATCTAATTGAAGAACGGATTCGTCATGTTCCCTGGTTAGATCAGTTTGTTTACAAGAATAAAGGTCGCGGCCACGCTGCCCGTTCAAAAGTTCCAAAACGAAGCATTGTCGCCAAGGGAACTAAAGATGTTATACAATTCCACGAAGGAATATGGCTGAGTCGCATGCAAAGTCAGCAGAAAGTAAATTTGGACTTGGAACCCGACCCGAGCGACTTCTCGAATCAAGAAGACGAAGCCCAGGGTGATAACGAGAGTGCGAACACGTCGATGGTCGCGTCATCGAGCAAGCGCATCGAAGAATCTGTCATCGCGCCGCCACCCGGCAAACGGCGCAAGGTCGAGAAGGGTAAAGCGATGCAAGTAGCCTATCAACTGTTACTCCGCCCATTATCGTCTGGCTCTCTTGACGCAGCGATGTCCAATGGCGAATTGTCTTTGTTGACTCACCTGCTGACATGTTCGCCCGACGAATTTTCCCGGGCACGAGGTACTCCTCCAACTCGTCTCCAACTTCTCGCAGCAACCCGCGGAGGAAGCACGGTGGAGCACGTCGCTGATGAAGAACTTTTTGCCAATGGCGAACTAGAAGGGTTATTAAGGAGCGAACAGGAGCAAGAAGCGCTTCGGCCACTATTCCAACTGAATTGGGGCGAAGAGATATCAACGGAACAAGCTGCCGTGTGTCACCGTAAATCAGTCGCCACCGAAACGAAACGAGGTGCTGAGCGTGTTAATATGGACGCGCTGACCCACCTCTTGGTCGGAAATGTTGATGGTGATAGCTGCAATGAGGAGGATGTGGCTGGGTTTCCAGATCCAGATAACGATGCTTATCTGTGGGGTTGGGACGGTTATACGCAGCGATCCTCGGGACATCTAACCACCACGGAAGGCGATGAGCTTGTTGGTGACCACAGACCTACATCTCCCGACGACGACGATAGTGATATATTTGGAGAGTTTTATAATACGGCAGATGATAGGTATGAAGAAGAGCTCTGATCCTGTGATCCTCCAAGGTCCGATCGTTCTTCTGCCGGTGACACTAGCGTCATGTGTACCACTTCTGCAGGTGCATGTGAGTCTTTGTTTTCTCCAAACAAAACACGATATCATAGATTGTTGATTTAGGAGTGATCTTGGAGCGATGCCCAGAATTGCCAGTCAGGAACGTACCATCCATGCATCCCTTCAGGGTTCCTTCGCCTCTTATGACGCGGTGTCGTTGGTTCCGTCACGACGTGATCTTTGGTTTTTAGACTGTTACAAGCAATCAAAACCCCTGAACGTCTCTTGCGAATGAGATACTGAATTCTAACAAGGCATATGCTTCGGACCTGACTCGCTCAGTAAGCGGATCGATAGATAACAAGATAAGTCGAATGGCGTATTCTCCCGCCTTCTCATGTCCTGCGTTCTCTGTCAGACTAACTGGGTGTCAAACAACTTGTCTCCGATGTCATCACGAGGAACACCCCCGTGTGAAAGAGGACTACATGCATCTGTCAACTTGTGGTGTCTTGTGTGTCCGGGTCGAATCCTTTTGGAAACACCTGTCGAACGTTAATATTGATCCGAGCGCCGCACATGTAGTCTTTGTAAGGCTCCCAATCTACGGGCTCCCAATCGCCCTCGAGAGGCTGTGAAAAATGTTCAGAGAGTGTGGTTTCCAGTATCCTTGGGACCCCTCAAGGTTGACTTAGTTGCCATCGAGTAATGACGTTGGGACGACCCACCGTGGTAGGCGCGTCTGCAAGCTGGACCAGACATGATCAAGGCGTCGCCAGATCTGAGGAGGATTGGGATCGGCTCGGTGTCTCGAGCGAGACCGCCGATAAGGAATATGGCCGCGTTCCCTAGCCTGTTGGGGCATATAAGCGCAAGGGGGAAATGATAGTATGTCGATCGCAACTCACGAAATCGATACGAGTGGGGAAGTTGCGCAGACCTCTGAGCGGTCGACGTGAGCCATGAGCGTATCCTGCAATGACACGCGCGTTGATCAATACCCATGCTACGATGCGAACGTGCCTACCTTTGTCTGATAAAAGTTGACAATGCCAGCGTCGGGTTCTGAGAGACGAGTTAGTCTCATTGTGTGAATGATTTCGGTACGAACCGTAGGTCTCCTTCCACGTTCGCCAGTCATCTTCTCCCCACCCGTTGAGGTCATCCTCGTCAAAGACCTCTTTCCAGGGCACAACACTGACTGCGCATCTGCAAAGATCTCGGAGAAAAGGATCTATTTCGCCCTTTCCCTTAGAGAAGTTATATTGCTTGCTTCCCCAGTGATATGACCAGCCGATATTTGCCCATCGCAATTTTGATACGAGATCGGAAGCAATACAGTCTGAAACCGTCGTCGATGGTTCTGGGGGAAGTTTTGGGAGTGATTGGAGAGAGGAGAAGTTGGTAACAGAGGCAGGGTCATTGGCGATGAGCTGTCGTGGGCCTGAAGACGAGGGTTCGCGATCGAGTGAAACTCTCGTTCGAATGAGCGGCGATTCGGTGCCTGCGGTGCGGGACTGGAGGTGGGCATTCCAGACGCCTTCTGGCGGAAGGAGGTAGTGGGCGTCGAGGTTCGTTTCGTTTGGATGGCGTGCATGGTCGCGAAGCGACCATCTGACGAGGCGACGTTGATCTTGCGGAGAGACAAATGCGGGTAGGAGGACCAATCCTGAGAATTGGGGATGTTAGTGCTATCGAGTGCTGGCCCCTGCGCGTCTCACCCGGCACGTCGGGTAGGATGAACACGTCTGATCCGTTTGCTGAGATTCGAGTAGGCTGATGGAGCGTTGGTGGGTTCGCGTTCAGGAGCGAGGCGAGATCGAGTACAGCAGACAAGTCGGGTGGGGGGAATCGGGCCTTGTATTTCTTCTCTGCTGCTCTGAACGGGGACCAGCTTGTGTCTACATCGACGGGTCTGTTTTTCGTCGATTTCCAGTGTTGCCTCCGGGCTTTCTTGTATTCTTTGCTCGCACTGTCGTAGAGCGGGGAGATCATCTTTCTACAAACACGACCACACAGGTGCTCGCCGACCGAGTGCATCATCCTCCGAGTCGTCCTGGCCGTCAAATTTATACACTTGCACTTTTTATGGTCCTCCCCGTCGTCGTCCTCGACGCTCGCAACTTCCGCCATGTCTCTGTGGCTTCCCCGCTCGCGAAATCCCGCCGTATTCCGTGCAGTTAATTCTCGTCATCTTTCCTCGCTTCCTCTTCGCACGTTCTCTCATCACGTCCTCTCGCGTTCTTCCACTTCTACGTTCCTCCTAACTCGTCATTCCCCCGTACTCTATCATGCACACCTCCGTTTGGTTAGATATGAGTCCAGCAGTGCCGCGGTCTCACAGGGCTCGTCACAAGACCCAAAACCCTCCCCGCCCGCACCAAAGGAAGACGCACCCCTCCTCACGCGCGCCTGGAAGAAAGTAAAGCACGAAGCCCAGCACTACTGGCACGGATCAAAGCTCCTCGTCTCCGAAGTTCGTATCTCTGCAAGACTACAATGGAAGATCCTTCATGGAGAGAGCTTGACTCGCAGAGAGCGCAGACAGGTGTGTTTACGCTCTTCCTCTCGCTGCTCGTCTGACCAGTCCAATTTGCATTAGCTCAGAAGAACTACTCAAGACTTGCTCAAGCTAGTCCCCTTTGCCGTCTTCATCATCATACCCTTCATGGAGTTCCTTCTTCCGGTCGCACTCAGGTTGTTCCCCAACATGCTCCCATCGACGTTCGAAGACAAGTTTGCTGCTGTTAGTATACCTTTGGACTATCCAGATAATCCCTAATTCTCGTGTGTTTAGGAAGAGAAACAACGCAAGCTTCTCAGGGTTAGGCTAGAAATGGCCAAGTTCCTCCACGAAACCCTCCGCGAATCGGGTCTCAAAGCGAACGCCCATATCCTCGGCACAGATGCCTTCAATGAGTTCTTCCGAAAGGTTCGTTCAACCGGTGAATCTCCCTCCGCGACCGACATCATCAATGTCGCCAAACTGTTTGATGACGACCTCACCCTCGACAACCTCTCCCGTCCACAACTTGTCTCGATGTGCCGATACATGGGTATCCACGCTTTTGGAACGGATAACTTCCTTAGGGGTGCTATTCGTTCTCGTCTCATGAACCTCAGGAGGGACGATCAGGTCATTTATGCCGAGGGTGTCGATGAGCTTTCCACATCGGAGCTTCAGGCTGCCTGTCAGTCCAGGGGTATCCGGACTACCGGGGTCTCCCCTGCGAGATTACGAGACGAACTCTCGACGTGGATCCAACTGCACTTGCATAACCGGGTTTCTGGGGTTCTTCTCATTCTTGGACGGGCATTTCACTTTGACAAGAAACAGGGCGATGACGTGGATGGCAAGACGACCGTCGTTCAGGGCCTGGAGAGTGTCATGTGTGGTCTTCCCGACAACCTGGTTCGTCTTGTCATTGCCTTTGAAGGGACGGCTTACTGAGAATACTTGTTGTGGTAGCTGAATGAAGCTGAGCTCGAAGTTGATTCGGACAACGCCAGCTACAAGCAGAAACTCGAAGTGTTGCAACAACAAGAGGAACTCATCGAAGACGAGCAAGAGCAAGAGCAAAAGGAGGAAGACGCTCGGCGTGCGAAACGCGAGGCAGACGAGTTGGAAGCACGGCTTGCTGAATCGCTTTTGCCTGACAGCGAGGTAAGTCCAGTCGTCGGTGGCTCACATGTAAAAGAATCATCGGTCCTATCCAAGCTGCACCCCGTTCTTGAAGAGGAGAACGCCCGTATGACTACGGAACAGCTGAAAGAACTTGCAGAAGCGCTGTCCATCATGTCGGCCAAATCTAGTGTTCTTAAGGAGCGTGACGAGCTTCGTGCGCTCATGGAAGAGAACCTGCAAGCTGAAGAGGTGAGCCCTCGCGTTTCCCACTTTCTATACGACCCACACTTTCTCCCCCTCTCATAGGACCCTAAGTCTCCTTCCGGCGCGCTGACCAAGCGCATCCGGACGATGCTTACCAAGATCGACAGTCAACTCCAGGAATATGATTCACGCGTGGGCAGCTCTCTACAGATGATTTCTGCAGACGCGCAGGGTCGTATCTCGGTCCAGGACTTGGAGAAAGCACTCGCTGTGATCAAGCATAGGCCGGATGATGAGGTGGGACAGGCTGTCATTCAAAAGTTGGACGTGGACAAGGACGGATTTGTTGAGATCGAGCATGTGTTGGGGCTAGTGCGTGAGGAAGGTCTTGGTGAGCACTTGCTGTTTGGTTCTTTCGGTGTGTTGATACGTGACTTTTCTTTATGCAGGTATCGAAGTGGATGATGAGGCAAGGACTTTGATTGGTCAAGGCAGAGAGATCAAGGATTCAAAACCACGAAAGGAGGATATTGTGCAGGAGTGATTAATGTCATGTTTGACGCGAACATGCCTATTAATCAATAGACTAGATTTATATATTCAACCCCTCTTAGCTCCCCAGATGTTAATAATATCATATGGTGGTCAGATGGTATCTTGAGGTAGGCCTGCTCGGCCAAGCGCTTCCGCCAAAATGGAGGCAGCCAACGTGCTCGGTACCGTCACCAAAGAATCAGATACAAGCAGTGGATACCACTCCTTTACAATTTTCCTCCACCTTCCTCGTACCTTCAACTTCAGTCTATCCTATCCATTGCTCGCAATGCCTAGTAGCGAGGGCACCAAGTTGGCAAAATTATGGTAGCTGAGCTGCGCGTGCAACAGGAAGCCGGTAATTAACCAAGCTGGCAATGGCTGAGTTGAGCTTGCCTACTAAGTGGGAGGTTACGGAGCGCTAGAGACTCGAGAGTACTTATCTTATGTATGTACTGTACTACCCTATATATGCAAGTTAATATCGACAAAGAGAAGCGAGAGCACCAATGAACGCAAATAGAGTCGAGGTGAACCTTGGTCATCAGATCTCGGAGGCCACGGCTCCCTCAGCGTCAGAATCCCCCGATGCCATGTTACACCTCGTCGGCCTCTTATTCGTCCATGTCCCTGACGGGGATAGGTAGTTGATCCGGTAAACGCTGGGAAAACACAGAGAGGTTCCGTCAACATGACTAAAATAATCGAGCGGAGCGCGGGCCGACTCACCACAAACGCGTATTTACACACCAAGAAACCGCCCTTGTTGAGCCCCTTTTCTCGCCAGTACTGTGTCCGTATACCACTCAATTCCCATTCAGACATCATTCTTCGATGAGTGCTTACCTTCTTCACGACGTACAAGCCGTCATAGCGGTATCTGTTGGCGAAGGGCGGATTGGAGAATGTGAGTGGATTGTGAATAAGAAAGAATGCTTGTCCTTACCCTTCGCTTGGCCCGTACTTTGACCGAAGTTTGAATCCTCTGACGACACGTACAGGCTCGCCTGTCTCCACGCAGCGCTTCAAAAGGACAACGTTGAGTGACGGAAACGGCACGAGGATGAACGTACCTTCAGTGCCTTGTTGTGGTTATGTTCGAATGATTGGTCAAAGCTTTGTTCAGCAGTTCGGAGCTGTGAACGGGTCGGATTCAGCCTCGTAGAGTTCGGCTAGACCACTCACATTTTTGGGAGCTGCCTTCGTCCCCTTGAGATCTCTACCACCTGTCAGCGATGAGTATCAGTCATCGACATAATATTTGCAGCATGAATCCAACTTTCCTGCACCTGTATACGTACTATGGAATTGAACTGCATGAATGGCGCACAACAGGTATAAGCATCAGACTTACAACGCATAGCCGTCGTCAACGTCATCATCGTAGCCCCCCGAAAGCGCGATAGAGTAAGCCCCATCAGGACCTGGCGCAATGCCTCCCACCCATGGACTTTATGATTATTAACACCGAGGGAATATAGCAACTGGAACTATTACGACTCACGCGTGAACAGCATCCTTCGAACATTCCTCCCTGAATCACCCAGGTTATCAACCAACTCGAACCGGTCGCGAAAGGATGGGATCATACCTCGACGCCCACCACGACCCAACTTCAATCCCAGGAATCGGCCCGTACGTTTTTCTGCAGGTCCGACATGTGGCTCAGTGTCAACGCCGGTCGACAAAAGGAATACCCTGCTCACGGGTTGTATCGCCTCTCCCGTTTCACTTGTCCAGACGCGTCTTCGACGATCGTTTTCACGGAGATTGGTTGCGGTGTGCCACGAGAGTGCTGGACGCGCGCTGTCGCGTCCGCAGCTGCGATGCGCGAGCTGCGCCTCCGACCTTCTGTCGACTCTCCCGGTGGAGGTACCGCGTTTTCATCGTTCGTAAAGCGTGCGGTCTTGATGCGTGACTTCTCGTCCGCGTCCGTATCCGAGTCTGAGTCTGCTTTTCTTTTGTTGGCACCGGCAGTACCGGTGGTGCGTTTGGGTATCTTCTGGTACTTATGGCGCGTTTCCTTTGGTTCTGTCGCGGGCTTCAGTTTCTCTATGTTGAGTTCCGCGAGTATTTGCTTATTGCGCGCGATGTTCGCCTCACGTTCTTCGGCGTAGCTGACCATGGATAGTGAGAGTGTAGTGCGTGATGGATTGTCTAAAAAAGTCGCGTCCGGTACGTGGTTCAAGTCAGCTGGCGAACAGTTTAGATTGTCTTTTAGGCGCTCAATGGGGTGTTAATTTCCTTCGTATGATCAGAACGAATTGGGTCGGGCTCAGCAGACTATCGATCTTGAGCTTGAACCCCACCAAATACAAATGTACATAGCATTGCAACGCAAATTCCACGAACCTGTTCAAACACTGACAGCCATTTTCAATCTATCAGATGGTGAACAAAAACTTTGGGTATAAGGCAGTTGCCACTTTGAAGTTCGTCAAAAGGAAAGCACTGTAGCAATGCCTGACCGTTGATCCTGATACAAAATGACAAGAAAGGATGAACACGTAGCGCCAGGGGGTGGTGTGGTGTGTATGGTTTAGGGTGGCATGCTCGGAATGCGAGATATCAAGATAGCAACGACGTAAATCGTAATAATCGTGAGTGGGACAAAGAATAGTCCCCTTACATGGTCGTGAGGATTTTTACACGAATCTGTGTGACTGGGCTAGGGTGGGGCACCGCACCGTGTTGCTGCAATCAAGGACGTGACCAAGCACCATCAATGTTGATCCGGTTGCGTGGCACCTGATGCAGCAGGTGACTGGGTTTCGACAGTCGTCTCGGCATGCTTTTCCTGCAAGTAGGGTTCGTCGTCTTCGTCGGAAAGTTCAGCCCACCACCGACCGGCTTGGAGAATCAAGACGCCGGTGAGCGCTACGCTGCAGACGAGGTGATTGGACGCGAGGTCTAACGTTGGTGAACGGAGGGAACGTGGAAATGCCTCCATTGCCGAGGGTAGTGGGATAGACGTAAATTTTTCGCATAGGTCTGGAGAAAAGGGTCATGTTGTGTGTCAGACTAGGGTGGAACCGAACAAGGACGAACTTGGAAGGACAGAGTACATGTACATGATGACGGTCGTACCGTAGAGGACTGTAAAATTGTTAGACATATGTCTGGATCTTTGAGGTGTAATACGTACAAATACTTCCCCCATCAAACATGAGGTTTCCTGCTTCACCATCTCGGAAGCTCCAGAAGATGGTTGAACCACCGAGGATAACGATGGCGAACAGGATGTAGAGGACTTGAACTGGCCCTTTCGTCAGTATCGAGTAATATAAGGCGGCAGTCCATAGATGCTCGTCGGTGACGGGTGACTTCCACAGCGTCAATGAGTCCGCGATCCAATGGGTAAATAGAGAACCTGGAAAATCGAGGAAATGAGATGAGGAAGAGGAAGAAGGGGTGAAGACGGCCACCAAGGAGGAAGGACGTGACGCATACGACGATGCTGGCTCGTACACCCATGGCGTTTGTTGTGCTCGTGTGCCAAACTGCTAAGGAATTGTCAACCCTCCGCGCTGAAATCACGGGACACTTCGTCTTCGGCACCTTCCGGCCCCTCTCAGCCCAAAATGCTCGTTCTTCGCCATCGAGCACAGCGAGCAATCCTCGCGTCCGTCGCACAACCATCAACGGCAGCGCTCAGATGTCGGCGCTTTCTCTCCGACGTCGTTCCACCACCTCCACGCCCTTGGTTCGTAGATCCCGAGCCGGTCAACACCAGGGAGCTTCCCCCTCATCTCCTCCCAAAGTCGCATGACATTCCTCCAGACCTTCCCGCTCCAGTAAAGGAGCTCTTCCATACACTCAGCCAGTCACCTTTTCTCGAGCCCTCGACGCTTGAAGTTAAGAAACCTTCTCCCATTCCTCCCGGACCACCATTACCAAAGACGATACCCAAAGGCCGGCGGGGTCGCGGGCGAACCTATTCCGGAGAGGGCATTGCAGACCATCAAGGTGATATATGGAATTGGTTCGTGATCGCACAGGTAAGGTCACCTCTAAGGTGCTCCCTCCCCTACTTTTGCTAAATTCCGGCAAGGTCAAAGAGGGCACCGAAAATCGAGGTTCCGTCGAAGCCATCGTCAGACTAGTGCGAAAAACGGCAAGTTCAACTTGGCCCATCTCTCTTATCCACTTCCTCATTCGTATTAGCTGCTGAAAATGCACCCGCCTGTGCCTCTGCCTTTCAATGCCAAACGGCGGGGCCACCATGGTTGGGCAATGGTCGATGCTGGAGACTTCGCAGTCCATATACTCAGCCGGGAAGCTCACCAGAAGTATTTCCTAAACCAGTCTCAGTGGTAATTATTATCCTTCATTTACGACCGCCGACACGTAGACAAAGCCACCTGGAGCATTGTGACAAACTCCAGAAGTTGCACAACACTATTTGTTAGTTATACCTCGGTCATCATGAGTCTATAGCTTTACTTCAAGGTCTTTGGCCGTGACTTTACCGACTTCTTGTCTGGGGCAATTAACTATAATTGTATCCCCATCCTTCCCTTTCAGAACACTTGCCCATACATAAGATCGACGGATGACCGCGAACAGACAATGCCTAGATCTCGGGAGCACCTTGTTGGGTCTTTTGTTTTATTGTTGCATACCCATGCATCAATCATGCCTCGGTACCGGGACAACGGGGAGGTGGTTCAGGATAGGGTCCAGATGGTGGTAAGGAGGGCCCCACAAAGTCACTGGGTACCCAGATAGCGCTTGTGAATATATCATGTATACGATGAGGATTGGGACATGTGGGTGTTATGAGCGCTCGACCCCGACGAGAACGATGATGAACCGTCCTGGGTAGAAGTTCAAGTATCATCACGGACTGAATTGTGCAGCAAGAAATTTATGCGGCATCGAGCAAAATGGGAGTAGTAGAGATAGTGCCGTCCCGACTCCCGAAGTAGGTGAAGAGAGCGCGTGCTTTTCGGTTTGCTTCACATCCTCGAAGTCAAGCTAGTGACTGACACCAACACTATCAATTCATACCTATATTATACCTACTCTCAAACTACGTCGCACGTTGAATGCCGTTGTCAGCTCGTTCCCGTAGCCCAACTTCCCCCATATCAACCTCTGGCGAACATTCTCCCCTCACATCCCTCCACCCAACTCGCCACTTTCGCTCATCATCTAATGACTCCACAGGATCCCTACGAAACCTCGAACTCACGGATGGGCCCATGTTAACGCCCACAAACGCCCGACCACGATCTTTTTCCTTCTCAGGGTTCGACTTCCAGGCCGATTTACTCCCACTCAGTACGACCATCAACGAAGCAGACATGTCGTTCAGGGAAAGCCCCGGCGCGGAGAAGAGCATCAGTTTGGTACATGGTACGTGTCCTTTGTCGCCCTTTGCGTTTCGGTGTTATTGGACGGTCGAGTGTCAGGTATCGGCCTCGTCGTTGGATTGCAGGTGTGTTAAAACTTCGTGGTTGGTCCGATTTGATTCATGGGAGTGACCGTCGCGCTAGATTGGCTCCGGAATATTGTACGATTGACACACTCTTTTGTCTCCTCTTTAAAGCTGACAGCACCGCGCAGTTCCTCCCCGGGTATCATTGTTGCAAACACGCATAGCGTTGGGGCAAGTTTGGCGGTATGGCTTGCATCTGGGTTACTCGCCTGGACAGGCGCAAGTAGTTTCGCAGAGCTTGGGTATGACGACTCTTACTCAAGCGACGTTCGCTGCAACTCAATCGTTCTCAGGTCAAGTATACCTTTAGACGGTGGTGCCCAGGCCTATTTGTTATATGCTTATGGACCTCTCGTATCATACCTCTTTGCTTGGACAGCCATTGCCGCGCTAAAACCAGGTTCGCAGGAGTAATCTGACCCCCTCTCACTCGAATACTCATCTTTTTGATGCACAGGTAGTAACGCAGCCATCAGTCTCATCTTTGCTGAATACATTAACCGACTCATGTGGCACATAACTCGTGACCAGGTGTCACCTGACAGCATCCCGCAATGGTCTATCAAACTCACTGCAGTTATAGCAGTGCTTCTTGTGGGTGGCATATGTGCAGCGACACGGGGTGCGGGAACGAGAGCTTCGGTCTTGTTTACTACTATCAAGGTGTGCGGGCTTTTGGAACAGTGAAGACGTGCGACTCATAGATCATTCAATTTTATTGATGGTGATAGATTTGTTCATTGGTACGTCGTATTCCTTTTTTCGTGAAAAGAATACGAGGCAAGCCCCCCTGGGATTATAGATATCGATCGCCATTTTGGGTCTTGTACAACTAGGTAGAGGACGGGCATCAGAATCATTCAAGGAACCTCTATTCGATAGCTCGAGCGAAAGCCCGTCAGCATATTCTCTCGCACTTTACTCTGGTCTATTTGCCTTTGATGGATGGGATCAAGCAAACTATGTTGGTGGAGAGATCCGCAACCCAGAGAAAAACATACCTAGAACAATCCATCTCAGCATGGCGATCGTCTCCGTAAGTGATTTTTCTGCAAAAGCTCGAGGTGTATGGCTAATGTATACAAAAGATATTGTTCATCCTTGCGAACGTGTCGTATCTTGTGGTACTCGACAAGGCAACCGTAGGTAGCAGTAACGTTGTCGCACTCGATTTCGGTCGTGCACTCTTTGGACCAATCGGCGGGGTCGTGTTTGCGGTCTTTGTGGCAGTGTCCTGTTTTGGTGCTCTCAATGGTAGTATTTCTCCTCGGCCTGCCGTTCCGTCGCTTATTCGAAATGAAAAGGATCGACCTTCACGTCTGCGCGGCTCATCCGAGCGGCAGGACGAGAAGGATACGTCCCCGCTATATTTGACAAGCTAAACAAATCGCGAGGGACACCGATCAATGCCATCCTATTACAAACGGCGATGACGATTGGGTTCATCGTCATCGGGGGCGGGTTCCAATCTCTGGTCAACTTTTCGGTGGTGGCGTCTTGGTCATTTTACTTTTTAACTGTATGTGACGACCGCTTTCTGGCATACTCTGTAGCACTGAGTATCGATGTTAACAAGGTGCTTGGGCTAGTTATACTGCGGGTAAAAGAGCCGAACCTCGAGAGGTATGAGTGGCCCGAGTGTTGTTTGACTGTTCCTAACGATGTTCACGGTATGACACGACATCAGACCATACAAAACGTGGATCATCACGCCCCTTTTGTTTTGCGCTGTTGCGATATTTTTGTTGTGCATGCCGATTATTGCAGCACCGCTTGAAGCAGCATCTGTTCTTGGTGCGTAGCTTATCTCATGAGGTGTGCGAGCACCTAGGTGATTGATATCGTTCACAGCCTTTGTACTTGCTGGTATACCGGTGTACTACCTGACGAGTAGAGAAGAACAGGCCAAGCTTGCGTTTTTGCTGAGTAAGTGACCATGATTGCGTACGGCCTAGGACAACGCTGAGGAAGCACATCCGCCAGGTTTCCTAGGGTCTCTTTTCGATCGAATACGAGGACGACCAAATGCAGGTGCTGGATGGCAAGCGGTATCTACGGAATCTGACGAAGTTGAGATGCGCACGAGCAATAGATGAGGGGATTTATGAATGGGGAACAGGGATCTCCGTGGACACGCAGGAGCGGTTGATATCACAGTTTGGATATAATGTCAAAGGGATTGAGCCGGGATATCTGTCACTCTGCGTGAGATATCGGATCAGTTCTGTGGCTGTACCGAGAGGCTACGGAAGTGCGTGAGATTTTGGACAGAGCGGAGAGGAGAGGGATTGGGTGACCACCGCTAATTTTGTTCATTTGGGCCGACACGCCCAGCATATAAAGCTTGGACAAGGCCGCCGCATCAACTGAATCCAACTCTACCACAATGGTGCGTGGACACGCGGAATGATCTGGATTGGGATGCTAACCTACACAGGCCAAATACGAGTTTAATGTCAAAGTACGGTATACCAGCGCGAACAGGGTGGAGATGCTGACGGCACTGTCTTCAGATGACTTGTGCGGGGTGCTCTGGCGCCGTATCGCGAGCACTTTCGAAAGTGGAAGGTACGCGTGGTCGTTGGGTGGTAGTGAAACGAGAGCTGACGGCTCTGCGTAGGGATTACTTATGAAGTGAAGCTTGAGGAACAGAAGGTGGTGGTAGATGGGGAAGTGTCGTACGATACTGTGTTGGAGAAGATCAAGAAGACAGGCAAGGAGGTGGGTTGTATCGTCGGTGGTGCCTTGTTTTTCGGCTGATCTTGTTACGTAGGTGGTGTCTGGCAAGACACTTTAACGGTGGCATCAGCATAGTTGTGTTAAATACACACCCAAATGAAGTTTACGGTGTTAACAGTGGTATATAGGTAGGATGCCGTGTGCATGTCTGTACGATACCTTTGGAACAATTTGTACACTGTCTATGGTACGACCCGGAGGAGATTGGCTCTCTGACGTATTGTAGATTCTGAGAAGGACATATGTGTTTGCACAAGTGAAGGATGAAAAACATCAGTCACACTACCATTGCCATGGCCTGGATCAGTCAATTTTAGCGTCCATGGGATACCAGTGGGATGTTTCGTTGAGAGCGTTCAATTTATCATCCGTTCATTCTTTCGTTCTCTACCCACGCCCGCCACACTTATCTTCTCAAATGTCGTACCAGCCTTAGTTTCTCTCCCCTCATGGACTCAACCCCAAAGTACCTGGACACCCTGCAATGGATTACGGCCTATCTTACCATACATTCTCTCAGCATCCCGAGTCGGCGCTACTCCTTTCTCCTCTGGCTAGCAGTCGTTTTCATATCCCTCGCCTTCGCCGTCCTTCACTGGGCCGGTTCCCGCGGTGGTTTATTCGATGCCATCTGGTCAAAATGGTCCATACGCCGTCGAACTTGGCGGAAGAAGAAGCATACCTTGGCTCTCGCCCAAAGGACGAATCATCCCACTTCGCTCCCATCGAATGCACAACTCCTCTCTTTGGCCGTGCTCATTTCCGCATCCCTTGCACTCGCTTTCGTAGGTCCAGATTACCTGGCCCCGACTCTAAAGGTCTGGCAGACCCACGCTCGTTCTTCATCTCCGTCCCAGCTGTACGACACGTCGACGTTCGTACCGCTCATGCCCCAGTATACAATCTCAAAGTCCTTATGGTCATCGTCTGCCAGGACTGGTCAGATTGCATTCGCCCTCCTTCCACTCTGTGTCCTCTTCGCACTCAAAGCCCCTCCCTTCGCTATATTCGCCGTTCCCTTCATGACACAGTTATACTTTGACAAGCTCGCTCGGTTACACAGATGGGCTGGAAGACTCATTTGGTTTCTCGTCTTCATCCATGTCGTCCTCTGGAGCATCCAGCTGGTTAAAGATGTCAACCCATCCACCGGTCGCGTAGCATATGTCTATGCCTGGTCTTATACTCCCTTTATATACGGTTGGATCGTACGCAGACTTGTCCTCCTTTTCCAGCCAGCGTGCTTATCCCACCACAGGCCTTTGCGCTCCTCACGCTAATCATCCTTCTCTCTACACATCGCATCCGCAGGCACTTTTATGAAAGTTTTTATATCCTGCACGTCCTTCTTGTCCCCTGTATGCTGGTCACCGCGGGGTTGCACCACCCGACCGTTTCGTGGTGGTGTTGGGCAGCTCTTTCTGTCTGGCTTGGTGAGCGTCTCTGGCGAGCAAGTTGGTGGATCTACGCCAATGGTATCGTGAGCGGAGTAACCCACAGACCATCACCTGCCCCATCAAAGTTCAAGAATTCACCATGCGATACCTGGGAACTGGACGATGTTCACAGTCTTAGTGTCGAGTCTACCCTTTCACATCTCGATATAGATGGACGGTTTCATAGCCCGCTCGACCCTTATTACTTCCATAGTCCCATCTCTGCCGATCGTGACACACCTACATCCAATGCTCGATCGCCGACATTTCCCTCGCATCTAGCCGAGCAGAACCCTTTTGGAACCTCCATCTCCCGTACACCACCCCCTTATATCCCACCTTCTGGTTATGTGCATGTTGAACTTTTGCCAGGACGCACGATGCGCCTACGCCTCATCACGCCGGGCTTCTTATCATGGTCACCAGGTCAACATTTCCTCCTCAACATTCCATCTGTTTCTCGGTTCACTTCCCACCCGTTTACGTGTGCCTCTGTCTGTGATGAAGAAGCCCCGACAGATGCAGATCGCATAATGTTGTTCCTTGTACGCACGAAAAGCGGTTGGACGCAATATCTTTGGAATCTCGCGTCCCAATTGACAGCGGAACAATCTAGGGGAAACGTACCTCCTGCGTTTGCATCGGGGAATTTGCCGAAGAAGGGTATCCTCTTACGCGCGTACGTCGACGGGCCATTTGGGAGTGCAAAGCGTACGAGATGGGGGAATTATTCAACCGGGGTCATCATCACCGGCGGTTCAGGCGTGACTTTTGGTTTGTCTATCTTGCAGTACATGTGTATGTGCTTGGCAGGGAGGGATGGAAGACATCTTGGGGGGCGACCCGGCGGCTGGGGGTGGAAGGGTGCAGATCTAAAGCGCGTGCGGTTTATTTGGCTCGTCCGCGAATACAGTAAGTTTAGTTGGTCGAGATGGAGTGGATCGAGCTAAGTTGGTTCATATCAGGCCACATTCAATGGTGTGCATCCATCATACGCCGCTGCATGTCCATCGTCCCTTCGTCGGTTCTTCAAGTTGACATTTATGTCACAAGTTTCAAACCTGTCCTTCTCAAACATCCTACTCTCCTTCTCCCCCCACGTACGCGTCTCGGTCGTGAACCTACCAAATCTGACGAAGAACTTCAACCCCCTCATCCGAATTTCGTTCGCGAGGACTCCATACATCTTCGCTCCAGATCTACAGAATCTGTGGAGAGCCATGAGAGTGACGTCGATCTCAGTTACTATCTCGGCGAATCTTCCGATGACGAACCACCCGCGGATGAAATGGGTATCGCACACGAGACAAATATATTAGATCTCACTAATTTCGATGGCGATGTCGATATGGCGTTGCCTGGGGAAGCTTATTTTAGCCGCAGACTGAAGAAGGAGGGAAAGCTTCGGCGAATGAAGTCTCATAAGCGCGCTGTCACGGAGAGGATGGGTCAAGGCGCTCAGTCATCACAACCCTTGGCCTATGATGAAGCTCGGACTCCTCGACGTGCCCAAGACCCACGTCAAGCCTACCCTGACCAGCATAGAACACCATCGCGATCGTCCCATGCACTTCAACCACGGAACGTCCTGATGTTGTCCACTCAGTCGACCGATAGGCAGCTCACTATTACACCCCTCTCTGAACGATCAAACTCGCCTTCGTCCGAGACAGACTCGTACTCTTCACTCCGTCCATATTCGCCGTTGAAATCGATGCCTCTGTCCTCCGAATTCCCGTCGGCTGGTGGTCGGAGATCACCCGCGTATCCTGCGCAAAGCTGCCAGGGTGTCAAGTCAGAATCTGGAAAGTCAGGGGTGGGTCAGCTACCACTCTTGACGACGAACGTGTACTCTGACGAGTTACATTCGGCCATTCTCTCGAGTTCAACGCTGGGTATCTCGGACTCCCAACACCCGTTCCAGATGGATGAACAAGAAGCGACTGATGTAAGTGTCATTTCTGAGCATGCGAGGCCCGGGAAGCCCAAGTTGGATAAGGTGATCGCGGACGAGGTGCAGGCATCCAAGGGGACTGTCATCATCGCATGTCAGTCGATTTTCTTGTCTCAGAAGGTTGCTGTGAAGCTGACAAGGTGTCTTGCTAGGTTGCGGGCCTACGTCTCTGAATGCAATGGTACGCGAGATCGTTGCCGCGCAGATCGATCCTGGGCAGATACGCAGAGGTGATATGCGTGGATCTATCACGCTCGTATCGGAAGAGTTCGAGTACTGATGCACGTCGTGTCGACGTTTTTCTTTTGAGTCCCTTCTTTTCGACGTTCGCTTTGTGACCAACCGTCTATGGACTTTTGGCAGAGTTCGCCATGAAATACAGGACAGTACATTGCACTACACTTTTTTGGGATGTTCTTGGATACGTCGCGTTGTAGCGCTTGTAGGTATGCATGTTGGCGTCGCACGTTCTTTTGTAGTGGGAGACGAAGGCTGCATCACACTCGTTTTGATCATGTCATCACTGGCCCCAGGACTTGTTTGACTTGATAGTCCACGCGACCTCTGAGTTTCCCAGTTCATCTGGCGTCTCGCTCCACCACATGCGATGGCCTTGGAGGTCTCTTCATTCCCGGAGGCTCAGGCCCACCTGCGAACCTTGACTCTCCTTTCGGTGCTCAGTCGGGTCCTCGTCGCAGCGCTCATCATATCGTCAGCGTACCTGCTAACTTTGTTCGACAGCTCTCCACGACTCATCCTGAGTAGTCCAACACCCCCATGGATCTCTTCGTTGCTTCGTTGGGACGCGTTTCACTTTGCACTCATCGCACAAGAAGGACACGTGTATGAACATACATGGGCGTTCTTTTCAGCCCTCCCATATATCATGCGCGCATCCGGGCACATCCTCTCGCGCGCAGGACTCAGCTTCGGTTCCCCAGGCGTCGCCGCACCACTCCTCGGCGGCGCCATGCTCGCTGCGCTCTCCGATTCCACGCGGGTCCTCTACCGTCTCTCGCTCCACCATCTCCGCTCGCCGTCCGCTGCGTTCCTGGCCACCGCGCTCTCCCTTTTACCAAGCAGCCCCGCTGCGCTGCGGTTCGCGTCGTATAGCGAGCCGTTCTTCACATACTGTTCGTATCGGGGTATGTGGGCCTGTGTGCGCGCGCAGTGGTTTTTGGCGTCGGTTTGGTTCGCGCTGGCGAGTGCGTTTAGGTCGAATGGAATCTTTCTCACTGGGTTCATCGCGTGGGGGATGGTCGTGGCGCCGTATGTGTCTGCTCAGAAAGATCTCGTGAGTGCGCTCGTCTGCACGCTGCGTTTTGAGACGTAACCCCCCGCGTTCTAGCTCACGCCAGCTCGGATACTCTATTGTGCCATCTTGGTCGCGATACCACTCGTTCCGTTCGTACACCACAACTACGCAGGTTACGTCCGTTTTTGTACCTCTGCGGGGCGTCCAGAGTGGTGTGACCGTGGTGGTGCGTTCCCCTCGATATACACACATGTGCAGCGCCAGTACTGGGACGTCGGGTTCATGCGCTACTGGACGACGTCCAACGTGCCCAACTTTATCCTCGTGTTGCCAGTCTTGATGAACGTGTATGCGTTTTGCGCGTTTTATCTCGTTCGGTTGACTTGGGTGGGTCCCTTCATTCCCCCATTTCCCATCCGGCAGAGACAGGAGGTGGGGCGGTCGCTGTTTCTTGCGCCGGCGCTTCTTCCGCACGTTCTCCATGCGCTGGCATTGGCGCTTCTGCTCACGTTCAATGCACATGTGCAGATTGCGCTACGGGTGTTGCCTTCGCTTCCGGTGGTGTATTGGGCGGCGGCACGGCTGCTGGTCGAGCGTCCGGGGTGGGGGAGGGCGTGGGTTACGTGGAGTGTCGTGTGGGGTGCGGCGAGTTGTGTGTTGTGGGCGGTATTTCTTCCTCCGGCGTGACGCATGATAGTAGTTAGGTGCTGTCCGCCGAGTCGTTGAACGAGACAATGTACCTAAGATCGTATTCCCAAGGGTATTAAACAAGTCCAATGCTACTTCTTTCTGGACAGCACCACCAGGGTCTTGTACGGGTATTGAAACACACGCTTGCTTTCGTCTATCCAAACCCTTCCGTCACCCCTTGCCACGATAGCTTTGATATCCTCGATAACCCTTTGCTTCTCGTCAGGCGGAAGAATGGAGATGTAGCTTTTGCTTAACGCGCGGTCGATAGGGATCTTCTCCGATGTCTCAAGGTGGTACGCCCATTCCTTTTCTTCGGGAGGCTTGAAGTGCTCTTTGTAGGTCTCTGTGGAGAAGGCCTGACGCCAGAGGCCCAAACGAAATTGGGGCGTGCCTCTCTCGAGGATTTCTATGCGGTCGCGTATCTGAGCGACCCAGCCAGCGGCGTCTCTGAATATGTCTAATCAAGACAGGATCATCACGGGGAGATATCGGGTCACCTGTCCTCCAAGTTCCAGATAAAAGCAAGCGTTCCAGTCGGTTTTAGGATTCGGGCGAACTCGGCGCACGCTTTTCCGTAATCGGGACACCAGTGAAAAGCCTGAGGAACACGATGCGTACTTATTAACGGTCCGATGGAGCAAATGACAGACCTGCGCGACGATAACCAGATCCGCCCACCCGTTTTCGACGGTGGGAACGTTGTCGAATGTGCCGTCGCTGATGGTCACAGACTCGTGACTGACTCGTTGTTTGAACAGCTCTCGCATGCCGGCGCTGGGTTCGACCGCCTGTAAGGAAGCGATCTTGGTTTCATCGTTCTTGTCTGCCAGCAGGGCTCGCGTGAATAAACCCGTTCCGGCGCCGATCCTAGCAGTGAGCTTGATTCGTTGACCGAGGGGGGGGTGGATCTGCGATGGCTTACTCGACGATGTTGAGTGGTATTGCGATATCGACGGCCTTTTTAATAAAGTGAATACTGTCTCGGGGGTAAGAGGGCCTGGCACTGAACAGGCACCGTGGCGTTTCATATCATGAAACTTTGAAATCGAGCTTCGGATCTCACCTATCGTACAGCTCGTTTGTCCCAGCAGCGAACCCGACCTGGGCGACGGTGTGTAGCTTTGTGGACATGCTCGAGAATTTTGTGAGCCAAGGAAAGCACCTGGGCACGAACAGCGACATTCGAGTTGGTACTGCGGAGCCGACGGGTGTAAGAAAAGTATATTTGAGATGCCGATGCATTAAAGGAGCAAGAACTCATATGGCCCTGAGCGAGCAGATATTCCATCTCCTTCAAACCCTGGCCACCTCATCGCCGGTCTTACAGCATGTCCGCTCGAGAGCTCGTTCTCGAGCCTTCCAATGGCGCAGTCACCACCCTCACATCGACCGAAACATCACTGACCGTCCTTGCTGAACCGACCACCACAATTACCCCAAAACAACGTTCCTTTTTCTTCTCTTCTGGTACCAAGCCCAGTCGTTCCGAAATCCCTATCCACAATGTCATTGCTGCCACCCTATCTGGCGTCACCGTCGAGGTGTCCTACCTGAAGCGCGCTGCGAGACAACATCCTCTTTGTATGCAGCAGGTCCGAGGTGACGTGACGGAGAAGGACGTTCCTTTCGCGACGGAATGGTGCACTTTGATCACTCGGCTTGCATACCAAGGTTCGCCGACCGTCGATTCGCTTACGTTCTCCCGTGCTTATCGTCTTCTCCTTCTCCTTCCTCGACCAAGGCGCGAATCCTTCAAAGACTTTGAAGGTGTTGATTAATCCTCATGGTGGCCCTGTAGGTCCCATCGTGTCTATCGAATCACTATCTCACGATGTGCGATTTCGCAGGGTAAAGCATGTAAGATTTTCGCTGAAAAAGTGGAACCGATATTGCGAGTGGCTGGATGCATCCTCGACGTTACGCGTTGGTCCATTGCATTGTTTTTTCCCGTGACCCACGTGTGACGCCCGTGTCGCAGTTACTACGCGGGCCGGCCATGCCATCGAAGTCGCACAGAAAATGGACCTCAATTATGATGCAATGGTCGTCGTTTCGGGGGATGGTCTCGTTCACGAGGTCATGAACGGCCTTGCCAAGCACGCGACGCCTGAGAAAGCGTTTGGTATCCCTATAGCCCCAATACCCGCAGGCTCTGGAAACGGTCTTTCCTTGAATATTTTGGGTATTCACGATGGATTAGATCCTTGTGCAGCTGCTCTCAACGTCCTCAAAGGCACGTGCCCATCCACTTGAGAGACGCAGAGTACACGTCTGAGTTTTTTTCTAGGTCAACCGATGAAAGTCGACCTGTTTTCCTTCACACAGGGGAATCAAAAGCGTATATCATTCATGTCACAGACTGTTGGTCTTATGGCTGACGTCGACATCGAAACCGAACACCTCAGATGGATGGGTGATCTTCGCTTCATTTGGGGTTTTCTTCGTGGAGGTAAGAAAGTCCTGTGCTCCTGGACACAAGCATGACTTTCGTCAGTTGTAACGCGCAAGACATGTAAGATGGAGTTGTCCATGAAAGTCGTCGAACAGGACAAGTCACAGATGGTGGATGCATTGTATGCACGTCGAAAGTGCGCAGCAAAAGGTATACCTGCTACGTTGCCAGCGTCCGACATTACCCCAAGCAATGCCGAACAAGCTGATGGGACGGACTCTCTGGAGAACTGGGTCAAGTTTGATAAGCCGATTTTGTGGATGTTCGCTGGCAAGGGTCCGTATGTTAGTCGGTACGGTTGATCTGGGTCCATCTTTTTGCACGTTTTCTGACACGACCTCAGGTCACTGATGCAGTTTCCTGTTTCCCATCCTGATGATGGCTTGATCGACATTTCGATACAAGAAATCGTACGTCCTCTTCCGCACGAAGGTGTCTGTCGTCGTTTTTTCACACGGGTACCTTAGGTCGGTAGGAAATTCTTGCTCGACGCGATGGAGGGCGCTGAGGCCGGTCGTTGCTATTGGTTCACCTCTGTGTGTCTATGAACTATGTATGGGAGGCGACTTGCTGATCCTGTTCGGCAGAACCGGTACTTCAAAGCGTCTGCATACCACGCGAAGCCCCTCACAGCGGCTAGTGGCATGCTGATGGTCGATGGGGAAGCGTTCCCATTCGAGGAGTTCCAGATCGAAGTTCTGCACCGTCTCGGGACACTACTAAGTCCCTACCCATACTACGCGGCAGACTTTGACGTGATCGACGCCAAGGGTACCAGGCGAGAGACAACCTGACCACCCACAGGTCGATTTGTGGTTGTTCCTATGTCATACGTAGTAGGTAATCTTGGGATGAGACTGGGGATCGCTTTTATGTATTCTAAACTGTACATTTGGTTGTCTGTCGTTTTTGGTTGCTACATGTTTGATATTTTGGCGACTGCAATAGGCCTGTCAGTGGAAGACACGCGAGGAAAGGATGTCGTATAAAGTGTGACCGTGACAGACGCGTGACGAGCGCGGTCTGTTGAATCACGTGGTCCACTTCGCAAGCGGACCTTGAATGGGGTTCGTGCCCATTCATAAAAGCTGAGGTCATGCCTGTCGCGTCCATCCAAACACTTTTCCCCCTACCACCACCACCTCGCCCTACCAAGGTTCGCTCATACAGATAACACTTCTGGTGTGTGCGCACCAACGTGCTCGTGCATGAACGACGCTCATTCTTGATTTCTACAGTCCCATACTTTGTATATTCTGTAACTCCGCAAATGGCACCCAAAGTAAGCTCCGGTTGTTCTTATCGCTTATCGTATGCTGACGAGGACCGTAGCCAGCATCCACCGCAGGCAAAGCTCCAGCCTCTACCGCATCCAAGGCACCTGCTAAGGCTGATGCCGGTGCAAAGGCTGCAAAGAAGACTGCCAGCAAGTCTCAACCACCTGCTGACGGTGAAAAGAAGAAGCGCCGAAAGGTCCGCAAGGAGACGTACAGCTCTTATATCTACAAGGGCGAGTCGTTATCCCTGCTAGGTGTTGCTCGGCACTGACAGGTCCCTTGCTGTAGTCTTGAAGCAAGTACACCCTGATACGGGTATCTCGAACAAGGCCATGGCTATCTTGAACTCATTTGTGAATGACATCTTTGAGCGGATTGCAACCGAGGCATCCAGTACGTGACGTTTGGTTCTTGACATCACCGTGGCCTCACCAACATGCAGAGCTCGCTGCTTACTCCAAGAAATCCACTATCTCGTCCCGTGAAATTCAAACCTCGGTTCGTCTGATTCTCCCTGGTGAGCTTGCTAAGCACGCCATCTCCGAGGGTACGAAGTCTGTCACTAGTGAGTATCTCGTGCTATTGTCAATTGGTGCGGCACTGATGCATTGTCTATCAGAGTTCTCCACTGGTTCGAAGTAAATTTTATATCCCTCTGGTGTATTGCTATGTCGCTATTCTACTCTGCGTATATTCGAGATACCTTTCCTCATTCTGAGTGTGACAGTGCAATCCTCGGGTAGTTGTGAGTCTGCCGTTCAGTGCATGAAGCTCTGCCACTCGATCGTATCCTGAACCCGGTCGTGTGTAATCGCTCAACTTTACTTTCACAAAGGGTCCTCCGACGTCACCGACGATGATCCGCTGTCCTGCACGCAAGCAGCACAAGTCCTACTAACCACAGCAGTGTCCCTAATACCTGGCTCCTACCTCACTCGGTCTCAGCGCGATGGCGGAGCGTACCCCATAACCACTGAGTACATGACCTGGTACTTTGATCCCCTCCGAATCCACGTTCCCGCCCCGATTCGTCACATATGATAACACGATACCTGCATCGACGTCGACAGCCCCGAGCCCCAACCTCGACTCCAACCTCAACCCCACATGCACATCCACAAAAAATGATCCCACCCAAAGTGATCGAAACGACCAAACGACCGAGTCCCCATGTTTCGGGTCTCGATTCATCCGACGAGAGCTTGTCAAGGCCCCCCGACGCCCAACCCAACGTTTGTTTTTTAATCGTTTCTATAAATTTACTTGAAACGATCTCTCTCGAAAAATCTCACCACGCACGCGCGCAAATGCACACTCGTCTTTTTTTTAAATCACAGCAACTAAAAGTAACTCGTACCGAATATATATGTAGAGCGTCTGTATATGTTTTGAGATCGCACGTTGGTGCCCCCCCCCCCTATATCCAACCCCTTGCCTTTTTTTATATATATAAAAAGAACTATATTTCTGAAAAAAAAGAAAAGAGTCCACCGTCCAAGCTGCGATAAATTCACTACCGAGTGGCAGCATGAGAGCACAGGAAAAAAGCAAAAGCAAAAGTCTGTCGAGGCATGGATGGCAAGTGGATGACCAACATGAAAACCAAGAGAAGCAAAAGTCCGGTTAGCAGAAATTGTATATGTTGTCTAGATCATTTGTATTGGCAGTGCGAAGAAATGCAAGACGTCCAGCGAGAGAGACAAAGAAAAAAGTTGATCGACGTCCGTGTTATGGGCGGGCTTGAAAAGAGCACACAAGTCAACGACCGCGAACAAAAAAAGCGACATGCGGACATACAAAGTTGTTCCTTGCGATAGAACCAGAAATACCCAAGCACGATGACAATCTGGCAAATCAGCGCAATCCAAAACGGCGCGGCGGCCATCGGACTGCCCGAAATACCCTGCGAGAAATCCCAAGTGCCGATGTTGGGGAACACGGTGCCGGGTCCGATGGCGTTCGGTGCAGTCGCCCGAGCGACCATGACACAGATCGCACCAATGATTTGAGCGAGAACGAGCGTCACACACACGTGTAGACGGGACAGTGTCTGGGGAGGGTGTTTAACTATGAACATCGAACTTTCGTCATCATCCAGCGATCTCCGTACCTGAAGCAAAATCATCCCAAGGCCGACACCCTGCACCGCATCCAAGACACCAAGCCAGAGCCACAACGAGAGGCCAAGATAGGGGCCCGCAGACCCTGCCCAAGGAATATAGAGTGCAAGCGAAGACGTTCCCCACAGGGTCTATCCAAAACGCTATCAAAACATCCGTCCACTCTCGTCAACTAACTCAACGCACCTGACACCATCGCGGAGCACCCAAACCCACAGCGAAAACAGGGAGAAGCCACGTATGCGTCTTGCTAAAGTGCGTCAAGACGAGCATCGTCAAGGCCCAGACGCCGATAAAGAACGTGATGACGAGCAACAGGATTTGCCACTTCGGAATGGGCACGTTCCAGAGAAAGCTCCAGTTTCGGCCATATGGCTAGATCCAACGTAGTCAGCTCTGTGATGTGTGAAAGGCGTCGAGACACATACGCCACTCAGCCAATAGTCTCGAAGGACTTCAGATGCGAGGAACCTTGGGAACCGTCAATGAAATTCAAAAGCTCCAGACCAAGGGAGCAAACCATACCATAAAACCAACTTTCTCCGAAACAGCGTCCTGAAGAAGTTGGGCACCTTGGGCGGCGTCTGACGATAGTATTCTGAAACCGGTCATTAACAAACGACACTATCCCGCCACTCTAACCAAACATACCTGGGAGGCCATATAGCAAGAGGTACGCAAAGATAAAGGACATCAAAGACAATGGCCAGAGGACGAACACGATCCACCAGGGCGTCAAGTTGCCAGGTTGCGCCTGGTTAAGCGTGCTTCCCCAGTACCACAAGGCCGCAATCCAGATTTGCTGGGAGCCCTGTACGATACATGCGCGCAGCGTCCAAACCTCGGTGGCAGCGCCCTATCAAACCGAACACGTCAGATATGTCAGAGGTCAACAAAAAAAAAAAGAACGCCCACCGCTTCCTCTCCAAAGTTTAAGCCAAAGAAAACAAACGCCGCAGCCGACGAAATAGCATAGGACCAGGTGGCGAAATCCGCGATGATAGTGTGGGCGCTTGCAAGCGACGGGGATAATGAAGGAATGGCGATCAAGAAGAAAGCAATACCAAAGAATACCCAAGGAGCGGAGAGCACGTAGACGGATGGTCTCCACCAGAACAAAGAATACCACACAAACGAGGAAACCAGGAATATAGCACCGAGAACATATAGTTGAAGATTATCCTGATAGTTTTGTCCTGTGAGCAGCGTCATTTGGTAGCTGTTGGCAGCCAGCATCTACAATGCACGTCAGTACGTGCATCCCCCTAAACAGCTCAGAGAAAACACTTTCCTGTCCGATGGCGATAACAATAGTATACAAAGGCCAACCGAAAACTTTGCGGGCCATGGCAATCTGAACCCTGTTCATAATCACAAAGTCGCCACCATACGGCAACATTTCACTCCCGTCCGTAAATGCATGCGTGCTCTGCGTGCCTGGTGCTGCATGTCACGTATGAGCACAACATTTCGATGAAATCAAAAACACGTACTGGCTGGTCGAGAACGGTCGTCTGCCATCGATAACGTACCAGGTGAACTCCACATCGACTCTCGGTGCGACGAGATATAACTCGCGGCACTCGACAGCTTGTCCTTGCGCACCCTGTCAAAGTATGCTTCCTCGGACTTGACCAAAAACCGCTCGATCGACAACTCCCCCTTTGAATTATCGGCACTCAATGACTGGAGCTTTTGCACAAAATCTTGTGCAACCCCACCGTCGGAATCGGTAAACTTTACAAATCGTCAATTCCTGAAACGAGTGACTTGCACAGCATAAAAAATCACGCACCGAAGTGGTCGCCTTGTTGAGCGGCGAATTGGTCTTCTCCTCAACAATAGACGCGATCGACTCGCTCGATCCCGCCCGAGAAAGCGTACCAAATGGTCTCAAATGGGCTTCTGGTTGAAGGAACGGATCAGGGACGTGCCGTTGCTCCTGCGCGATCGCCCTATTCGCCTTCTCCAGGAAATCGTCAAACCCTTGTCTGTCTCCCGTCGTCACACTCCTCCGCGAGATATTGTCATCATCCGACTGGTCCGAATGCATTGACGACGATCCAGGATCAGCATTAAGGCGAGGTGGGGCAACGAGAAACGTCTCATCATTCGGCGTCGATATCTGCGAATGCGCGGGGGAAATGGGTTGATGTCTGGGTGAAGACGACATCGCACTGGATGCATCCCAATCCGGTTGGGAAGGAATCCCTTGGTGGACAGGGTTCCAGTCGTCCGTGTCATCCATTAATTGACCCCCCGCAATACCGCAATCCGACTCCCGCCACGCGTTCGGCCCTGCCAATCGACGACTCGTCTGGATGCTCCGGCGGTGTATGTCTTCCATGCGTTGACGCCATTCGACGACCGGGAACCGTTGAACCGCGGAACGCGCACGGAGAATCGCACGTTCTTCTTGCGTCGATTTGAGCGCCAATTTGATCGTTTTCGATAATTGCGACAACATGTGTGACGTCGAGGTGGATTCGACTGGGAACCACTACAAGGGAACCGTTAGCGCGTGTCACCACCACCACCACCACCGTCAATACGTCATCTACTCACCCATCCTGGCATTAAACCGAGACCCCCCAGTCGACTACCCACCCCCAACGCACCCTTTCTGCCAAACTCGACAGCAACCAAACCAAAGGGCTCATCACGAGAAGGGATCAGCGCAAAATCGGCCCCGCTAAACAGATACGGTGGCAAAGCCGTAAACTCAGGCTTCGAGTACACGCGATCGGGATACATTTCCATCAAACGAGCAAGCTTCTCTGCGGCAAAACGGCCATATAAATCGATAACAGGGCCAACACAAACAAGCTGGATCGAAGGGCGTTTTTCCAGTCTGCAATGAATTGACGTCAGCCATTATCGCGGCATCGTGGCAGTGGCGCATCTCTACGTACAGCGACGGCATGATATCGGCGATGAGGTCAACACCCTTTTGCTTCGACCAACGGCCGACGAATACGAACAAGTCGGCATTCGGATCTTGCTTGATACCCGCCCATTCCTGAGCCTGCCGTTTGAACTCGGGTCTTTGAGCTTCTACAGCCTGATCGACCTTGACGTCTCGAATGGACACCGGGTTTTCGTCCAGCGCGGCGATATCCGTGGGATCGGGGTTAGGCAACGAATCGACGTGTTTCAACGTCCACAGTGCAGGATACCGTGCCCAACTGCGTTTTCCGTACTTGTCAGAGACACCGGCAACACCAAGGCTCTTTTGGTGGACGCTGATAAAAGACGCGCCAGCATGAAGTAGGTTGAATGTGTTCCCGAATTGGACGTATTTCGTGCAGTTCTCCTTACTGATGTTGAACGCGGAACAGACTTCCTTCATCTCTTCTTTGGTACGAAGCGGCCACAAGCCTTGGAACTCTGCGTTGTGCAAGGAGAGGCACACTGGGACGACCTTGGGCAAAAGGTAGATAGGAGCGAGTGCGCCATGGTAGTCATTGATGTGGTAGATGTCGATCACAGGGAACCTGCGAATGGTGGCTGCAATCGCCTGGTTCCATGTGGAATAAAAGATCGCTGAACTGAGATCATCCATACGGGCGGGGTATGGGTCCGACTTGGTCTGTGCGCGGAAAACGGGGCTGTCCAGGAGCACGTATGTCATATTGTCGAGGGTGTGCGTCTCCACTTCGATGAGGTAGGGCTCGCCAAAGATGACGACCTCAATGGGCTCTGTGGGTTCGCCGGCGGGGTAATCAAGGTCCTTGACCTTGGGGACGACCCAGATGAGATCAACGTCCGTCATGGCCTTTCCCATGAGTGACGACATGACACCCAACCCACCAATTTTGACCTTGAGCTTCCAGTCAAAGATCTCATATTCGAGCGTTGCAATGAGTACTTTGCGGCGCTTGTCCTTGTCCTCCGGCCATCCAATGATCTCCGATGAATATTTCGGACGGAAGATCTTCTCCGTGATGGGCGTGTTGTCCTTAAGATCAGTAGTCGACTTGTTACCTAGAGCACCAAGTATGGGAATATATTTGCTGGCGCCCTTGGGCCGGACTCCGTAGCGGTTGTGCCGGATGCCATAGAAGGACCACATGAAGATCACCACCGCAAGCGTACCGGTGATGAGTGGAATCGATAACAAGAGCGCGAACATGATGGCGCCAACGGAGGCTTGACCACGGGGTTGCAACGACCACTGAAGTGTTTGGTCGTCGATCACCAACGACCAAGCCAGTGCTGGATATGGCGGAGCCGACATGTTCAAGAAGTTTGGCGCAATGGTGTTCGGTGGAAGGCGATCCATAATGCCATCCCCGTCGACGTCACCGTAGTAATAATTGTCATATCCAAACACGTTGATCTGAACGTACGTTGGCCAGGATGCCATGATTTCGAGTTCCCAAGTGCTATCGCCAGCTTGGTTCATGACGGCCGAAATACCTTGGTCATAGCCCCATTGATTGAACGGACCACGTGCAAGAAACTGAGGAACGCGGCGCTGAGTATTGTAATCCAAATCAGAGTGCACGACGACGCTTGCACTCCCAGCTAATCCACTCCAATCTATCAAAGGAATAAGACATCAGTCTCAAGCTCCAGAAATGGAATGATATGCAACATACAATTAACCATGATATGCTGTCCAGCCCACCAAGTGTCCACATTGCTGACGACGTCGGAAGGAATCGTTGTCACGTTCTCCCAGTTCGTCCAATTCGACCAGCTCTGTCCAAAATTGCCCGAGTATCTAAACATGTCCGCTCCGTATGCCTTGTGCGTGAAAGTGTACTGGCCATTTGAGTACTGGAACGCGCTCTTGTCGTAGTCCGAGTCAGGGAAAACGATAATGTTATCGGCAGCGCCCTTGCGCAAAAGCAAGTGATCGATGACCTGTCAAGACCACGTTCAAGATTCAGTCAATCACCGGGTCCAAGACGTAGACTCACTCCAGTGGACGCAGTCCCATCATTGGTGATGGGATTGTTCACCACGATTTCCAAGATCCCGTCGGGAACGTTGGTCAACGTCGCAGACCACGAGAAAGTAGAAGGAACTGCAGCGGTGACACTCGTAATCACTGGGTTCGTGACCGTATTGCACACTACGGAATTCGCGTCCAACGCCGGTGGACCCCCTATGCCCGAAGACGACATGTTAAAAGTGATCTTGTCCGTGATGCTGGTACAAGACATGGCAGTACTAAACTCGAGAACAACGTCAATCGTCGTCGCATTCGGGTCCCCAGGCGTCGCAGTGATGCGGGCGTCATGGCCTGGGAGGAAGCGCGTTAGCATGGGAGGAGGAGGCACCCAATCACTGGTTGGCACGAGGACTTTCATCCCATATGGGTCCAGGGTAACATTAGCCAGACAACCATAAAACACGGCGGTACCGTTGTTGGAGTATAACGACCCCGAATCCTGGAGAGTAAACTGCTCAAAGGGCGACAGTAGGTTGCGAACCGTGGTACCAGATGGGTAAGGCGACGAGATCCACAAGGAGCCTTGGCAGTCGTATGACCACGTCGTCGTCTCATTCAAGTTCGTATATAGTAACCATATTTGACTCCCCGTGAGAGTCTGCACACCTGAGAGGCCAGCCCGAGATACAGAATATAGACCCATCTCTGTGACGGTATCGTTTGAGCCAGGGCGTTGAATGTCGAACGTCCAGTTACCACGCTGCACGAGATCAAATCCGTCTTGGAGGGTGTCGTACGTGCCGCGGAGGTATAGGAACTGTTTCATCAGGCGACGCATGTCGGTAGTGGGATCGAAGTGGTCGAGCGAATTCCAGTCATCGTAGCACCCGAGTAAGGCAGATTCGAGTGGCCAGTTGAAGTATTGGTCCGATCCAAGTCTATAACAACCGTGGCGCTGCCACGCCTTGCTGCTCATCATGGCTTGACGTCTGGATGTGTGCGTATCGGTCAACGCGTTTTGGATGCTAGTTCAGAATGAAGCATACCCGAAGAGGTAGTTGGCTGCAGTGGAGTCATAAAGGTAAAAGTTCTGCTCTTCGCCATAGTACCACTAAACTCTCGAATAATTCATACCTTGATCTAGACTGTGTAGAAGTGACGCACCAAAGTGATTCCAGGCATCACCAAGTTTGTGATGAATAGAGCCAATGCGGATCTCATTGTTCCATTCTCCAAGCTAGGCCATCGAAAGACGTCGAAATTGCTTGCTCCGAACATTTGTTTCGGATCGAGGAGACCAGTGTTAGCATTCAGGAAGTCATCATAGAGCATCATTTGATTCCACGACGTGACGAAATTGGAGTTGAGATCATATGCAACTTCGAGATTTCCGTCCATGCCAAGAAATCGAGCGAGCGCACGGTAGATAGAGTAGTGGAACGCATAGCTATCAAGAGCGTTTTTCCCCTGCGAACGGAGAAAGTATTGATTGTCCGACTCTGTCACATTTGCGGCTTGGGCAAAGCCGGGTGGGTATTCCGTCGGTGTACGGCCACGGCCCCTGTGAATATTTTAAGAAGTGAGGAGATCACAAATAAAGCGGACATACAAGTATAGAGACCCAAACGTGTCACCTCCAGTGACCTCGCCAGAGATGAGAAAATTAGTTTTGCCGAGATTGGCAGCACATGCACGTGTTGCTGTGGACCACTCAGCCATACCGTCGACGGTGACCTGAGTAGATTTATCGACACGAATAGCATCGATATCGAGGGCAGTGATGGCCATGCAAGAGAAGACCTGAAGCTTGGCCATTGTCTCAGGTTTCCATTCGCGAAGACGATCCTGGACGGAAGCAAACTTGCACAGCTGACGCTGCCAGTCGGGGTGAACACCAAAGGCCTCCATGTCACCGAATTGATCGAAATCGGAAGTGTAGCAACCATTAGCGGAGGCGGATTGAACGGTGCCATCTTCCTGCCAGAAGACAGGTAGCTGACACGAAGAATTCCAGTCATTGCTGTACTAGTGGGACAGGAGGGGGAGTTAGATGACTGTGGCGAGAAAGAGGAAAACAGGGCGGACCTGGAAATCGGCATATTCGGTAAAGTTCCAGGGGATGTAACTGGGATCCTTGTAGAGGACCGGATACTGGTTGAGACTGAATGGGGCGCTAACGTTTAGGTACCTGGGCAACGATGGCCGATGAGGGAAGGAGGCAGTGCAAGATGGAAGGGGGCATACCCTTGAAAGCCGAGGAGGTCGGAAAGGGTGCCGACGGTGAAATCGAGCATAATGTACATTCCCCTAGCGTGTATGGTATCGATGAACTGTACCCAGTCAGCGATGACGCCCCAGTGGGGGTCGAGGACGCTGAAGTCGAGGGGAGAATAACCTAGATATGGACATGTGAGCGTGAAAGGAGGAAGAAGGGGAAAGACGGACTGTCGGCTTGCCAGATCATGTTGAGGAATATAGTACCGGAGAGGTAAATGCCCTTTATGCCCATGCCTTGGATGTAGTCGAGTTTTGAGGTGAGACCTTTGAGATCGCCACCATAGCGGAGCTGCGTTTCTCTCCAGTCCCATTCGTACATAGAATCAAAGAACTGGTTATTGGAGGGGTCACCGTCTGCGAACTTGTCCATAAGGACGGAGTAAAAGGGGATCGCGCGCCAGTTCTTGGGGGAGGGGGTGTAGGTTATGTTGGACCTGTTGGTGTAATACTGGGTTGGGTCCTGGGCATTTTGATTAATGTTCAAGTTGTACTGGAGGAGGTCGGACCGGTAGGGCGACGCGAGGATGAGGGGGGCGAGGAGGAGGAGGAGGAAGTGAATGATCATGACCCGGGTCGTCGATAAATAGCGTATTCACCAGCGACGGGTGGGGGGGAGAAGGAGGATTAGGTGAGAGAAGAAGCAACGGGACGCATCGAGGCACTTTGATGAATTTGCGTACGCCACGGCATCGCCTCGAACTCGACTCCCCTGACCGTTTTCCCACAGTCGGTTCGCAATGAAGACAAACCGCCGAACCGAACCAGACCAACGACGACGATGATCATAATCTCATTCCATTGTCCTCCCAGTTAGACGTACTCGCATTATCCCCTTCTCATTAATTGACCCATTTGATGCCCGTGGTCGTGGCCAGTTGGTAGTTCTCAAAGTATTGACTTCGCCTCTCCACCCCCGACATCTCGCTCCTCTCTCCTCTCACCCATGAGTGGCACCCTCCTCGATCCACCCACAGGAATAGCCTTTCCCGACTTTCTCAAATCCTGGTCCGACACACACGTCGCCCAATGGCTTTCCGACCTAAAATGCAATCCACACGCAGACACCTTCAAAGAACACGATATCAGAGGTGACATCTTGTTGGAGTTGGATCACGATACCTTGAAGGAGATGGGCATATCCACCGTCGGTGATAGACTGCGCATCATTAATGCCGTCAAGGCTCTGCGACTCAAGTGCGCTATCCGCACCGCCAGCTCTTCTGCCGTCTCTCTCTCGCACGTATCCTCTCGCTTCCATCCTAACAATGATCCTCTCAACTCCCAAAAACCAAATGACGTACAAGCCTCACATTCCCGAGATAGCTCACGCGATAGCAACGCTAGAGATCATTCTCCCAGTTCCCGAGGTCCTAAACGTCTCGAAAATAACAGACCTGCCCCACTCGTCTTACCTCCAAATTCGACAAGGTCAGATCTACCACGACTCATACGAGAGCCACACTCGGCCGATTCTGCACGCGCGCCTCCTCCCATACGTCCTCTACCTCAGCCAACAAACGGCTTATCCCCAGCATCAACTACGTCAAATGGTACACCTTCTTCAACCCGGCCCTTCCTGCCTCCACTGCCCCCCGCCCCTCGTGGCCAGCCTCCCCAGCCACCCACCGCACGCACCGCTGCACGAAATCTCCACCCGCTCTCCGGGCCACGCTCACGAACACCCAGCCAAACAGATGCCACCCCTTACACCAACTCTCCGCTTCCTCCAGCCCCTGCTGCTCACTCCCAAAACTTGCTCACTCCTTTATCTGGTAATTCATCCAACAATTGGCCTACGTATGGCCTCCCCCCTGATCCTCGATCTGGGCCTTCTTCCACTCTCAAACCAACCATACGTTCTCCCTCTCCCTTTGGCTCACATTCGTCATCCCGTACCGCCAACGGTGCTGCGCATGGGCGAAACATTTCTTTCGGAGGTCTAAGTTCTCCCATGGGTTCGGATTTCGGTGCCAAGTTGCCTCCACGACCATCCACATCAGGGACTACCCAACATCCTTACGCATCAGCACTACCCCCTCTGGCCGCCGCCGCACTTTCTCCCATCATCGAGACGCTTCAGAGTCCATTAACTAATCCCTCGTCGCCTGCGTTCACCGTCGGCCGTGGTCCCTTTCACCCATCGTCTCATAATCAACAGCTCTCACTAGACGACCTCCGCAGGAAACTCGTCAAGTTTATGCTTCCCGATGAAGGTCGTTCATGTGTCGTCGATGTCGCAGATTGTGCAGGAGGGATTGAGGTGATGGAGAAAGTCTTGCGCAAGTTTGACAGGCTAGCTACACGGAGAAAAGACGACGCCACGAACATCATGAACCGAATCGAAACTGACGATGGAGGACTGAGCGTGGATGGATGGTGTGTGTACTTGGAGAATGACGACCAGCCTGATAACGGTAGTGTGGACTCTCTCCTCCATCACTGGCGCTGACGAATTGGTTGGTATCTGATAGGTAAATCCCTCTCCGAGGCAGAGCTTTTGGCAGTATGTCACGGCCCACCAGATTCCATCAAAGAGCAAGGTCTGACGCTTCGTCGGAACGGCCTGACGAAGCGTTCCAAGGCCCTTGCGCGGATATTTGGTGAAGATCCACCTATCACCTCACCGCGTACTTCCAGTCCTACTTCCCCTGCACGAAATACTTTCCCATTCCCTGCTCCACGACAGCCTGCATCTGACGACGAACCCGATGCCAACATGTCATTATCCGAGTATGCAACTATGATTGGTGATGGTCAGAGAACGAACAAATCGATCAAACGTGCGAGCACGATCAGCATTCTGAGCGGGCTTGGCGTTCGCGATCCTGAGAAGGCGCTTGAGACACTGATCTCGCCCACACATGCATCTGCCAAGAAGCCCTCGAAATTGCTCAACTTTTTCGGACAACGACCGCCGAGCGAGTTGATCACGACGCATTTGACGGAGTACTTCCCGTTTGCAGAGAAGAAGGCGCTCCGGACGGCGAGACACAGCATGATGCTGCGGGCGACGACGGTGGGGGGGCAAGGTAAGCGGGAGAGCACGATGTCACTGAACCCGCCCTTGCCGTCGCGGTTTAGCACGAGCACGCAAGGGTCGCATGGATTGTCTTCCAAACGGAACTCGGTGATGTCGACGGGCAAGGCGTCGACGGTGGTAAGCGAAGGTACGGTCGAAGACCCTCCGCGGGTGTCGATCTCGACTGAGGGTGGAAATTCGGTGATCCTCACGGGAGACGACGTGGAGAAGCTGTCTGGTATCGATTCGAAGCCACACTTGTTGCCACCGGTGACGTTCCCGACTGAATCGCTGTCCGAATCGATGGAGGACCTGACGGGGAGCAAGCGACTGTCACGGACGAGTTCGAACGCGTCGAAGCGCACGAGTTTCATGACAGAGCTGAGGAGCAAGCGGGACCGGTCGGACACGGCGAGTCTGTTGACGGTCGACGAGATCACGGCAGAGGTGGAGAACCGGAGACAGAGCATGGCGGTCGATATGGGTGTGGAAGGGGCGGAAGACTGGACAAAAGTGGAACCGGATATTGACGATGTGACAAGTCTTTCGGAGGAGACGTTCGAGGAGGAGGAGGACGATGATGATGATGACGACGACGAGAACGAGGACGAGAATGAGGAAGAGGACGAGACGGGTCGGGCGATGACGTCGAGTGGAGGTGAGCCGGGTCGTCGGGCCTGCTCGTCCGATATCTTGCTAACTAAAAAGTAGGCACAAAATGGATCAAGGGCGCCCTGATCGGCGCCGGTTCGTTCGGTAAAGTGTACCTCGGCATGGATGCCATTAATGGCCTCTTGATGGCCGTCAAGCAAGTCGAGCTGCCGAGGGGATCCGCACCCAACGAGGAGCGGAAGAAGAGCATGCTGAGTGCACTCGAGCGCGAGATTGACCTGCTCAAAGATCTCTCCCATCCCAACATTGTGCAGTATCTCTGTGAGCCGTTCTAGACACCCCCGTATCCCGTCTAATGGATACTTTGTGTTAGATTCATCTGTTGATGACGACTTTCTCAACATTTTCTTGGAATACGTTCCGGGTGGGTCCGTGACAGCGCTCCTACGCAGCTACGGCGCGTTCGAGGAACCCCTTGTCAAGAACTTTGTCCGTCAGATCCTCCAGGGTCTCAACTATCTTCACGAGCGCGACATCATCCATCGCGATATCAAGGGTGCCAACATCCTCGTCGACAACAAGGGTGGTATCAAGATCTCCGATTTCGGTATATCTAAGAAAGTCGACGGCAGTACGTTCTTCCCCTGAATCTGATCGTCGCGTCTGGATAGTCGAGGCGTGAACTGAGACCGCGTCTCCCTAGATCTCCTCACGGGAAAACGCATGAACCGACCGTCATTGCAGGGTTCGGTATTTTGGATGGCGCCCGAAGTGGTACAGCAAAAAGCCCATACGAGCGCAGCGGACATTTGGAGCGTCGGATGTCTCGTCGTCGAAATGCTTACGGGAGAACATCCGTGGGCGCAACTGACCCAGATGCAAGCCATCTTTAAAGTAGGGTACCTTTTCTATCCCCTTTCCTTGCATCTCGCTTACCCCCTTCTTTGCGTCTCGCACATAGATTGGCCAGTCGGCGAAACCAGCGATCCCGTCCGACATCTCAGCGGAAGCGGAGGACTTTTTGACCAAGACATTCGAGATCGACCACACCGCGCGCCCAAGCGCCGGAGAACTCCTCCAGCATGTATGGTCAGCCGTCAAGAAGCCCACCGGGATATCGAGCGGGAAAGGCAGCGCCACTGCCAGGGGCGTAAACATTCCGACGATTGAGGTGACAGCGTGACGCGCGCGCGCTGACCTATTGTCTCCCGGTGGACAAGGTTATCTGTTTATCTCTTATCTCGTTATCTCTACGCACACACCTCTCTCTCTCCTCCGCCTCACATTGCGACGTGTCCGGGGGGTTCGTCGTCGTCGTGACCCTTGCTCGCCTTGGAGTGGTATCCCAATGTTCTCGACGCACATTTCTTTTTAAAAAAAATAAACAATACCCTTTTCTATCTAGCTTGTACAAGCTCGCGCGTGCGTGTGTTCTGTGGATGCTCTCTCTCTGGAGGCCTCTTGTACAGGAATTCCGCTCTCTTTCTCGCTTTATTTATTGCACTTGGGACATATAATTTACCTTTCTTTCTTTGTTCACATGGTTCGGTTCGTTGGTGTTGGGGTCAGATATGACTACTTACGCTGTGTTCTGTTTCGTTCGATATCAACGTGATAGCAAGTACCGAGGATGGATCGCCCGGTTTCGAAATGGATGGGTCCCGAACCAACGAAAATGAATTACGAATCACTTTCTTTCTTTCTCTGAGCCCACCCCCAAACGTCACCCAAAAAGAGGGTCGGGGAATGCTACTCCTATCCAACCAATCCATTGCATTCACCGGCCCTCGTCGGATCTCTGCCGCTTTCGCTTCCCTCCCGCCCTCGACCCCGGTCCCCAATTCGGCGCTGGGTTTTGCTGATACCGAACGATCCGCACGTCATCGCTCATACGCGTCACCAACTCGGGATGTTTCCCAAAGTCCACTTGCATTCTAGAACAATACGTCAAAATAAAGAATGAAAGTAAAAAACAATCCCCGTCGGGGTCGTCACCAACGAGGAAAGAAGAAAAGAAAGTGAACATACTTGATCTCCTTGCTCAACAACCTCGCTGCAGGCGACGTCTCTGAGATTCGGTCCATCCGTACAGGATGTCGTCGTGCCCACGCCCGAAAGACGTCGTGGATCACTTCGCGCGAGGCGGTCGTCTTGAGTGACCCTGCTGACGCGTGCGAACGCGAGACTTTATGGCCCGCGTTGAGCAGCGCCGAGCTAAAATGGGCACAAAAATAAAGGAAGCGAGAATAATGAGCAAGCGGCGGGGGGCAATGTCAGCTGCACGTACGCAACGTCACCCAGCGCAGGCGTCGAGCAGTGGAACGTGCCCGCAACTTTTCCGGGGGTGAAATAAAACGGGACGTCGAGTTCCTGCGAAGGGTACATCACGTCTCGTCAGGACAAGTCGATGGGTCATCCATATCTCCAGTCCCGCACGAACCTCTCTGGCAACGGCCAACATCCCTTTCATACGGGTCGACGTCCCATAATTCTTCGCGTCTCGATCGACATGTTCGACCACCTTGGCGACAAACTCGGGATTATGGAGTGGACCCGACCACATCGGTCCCGCCAGCTACGTACCACACTTAGCCCATCAACACATACTCAGACCGACGACACGCACGTGCATGTTGAAACCACACTCGGGGCACGCCGAGCCGACGGGGGGTCCAGTGGCCATTTTGTATTGGAGATTGACCGCGCCGGACTGTTCGTTCGTCTTTTCTACGACCCGCCCCAGCTTTTGCCCGTGGAAGGACGCACATCCAGAGCAGATATAGTAGATGGACGTTTTGCTTTCGTTCACGAATGTTAAATTAGCAGCGGGTGGCGTAAGTAGCGCAAGAGCGTTACCTAGCTACTTTTTTCACCTCCACAGGAGCTGCGTGGACTCGCACGAAAATACGAACGTAGAAGTCGATGGACAATGATAGAAGGGGTTCAATGTAGCGCCCATATCTAATTGCAGACGTCGAGATCGTGTTCAAGACCAGCCGGAGTGCCTATATCTTTGGTAAGTACCGGTGAACCTACGGACCCATGTCAAACTTACAGCCTCATGCGAATACTCCGCTTTTACAGGCATGCCACCATAATTTGAGAAGCTGTTAAAGGCGTGAGTGGCAAGTACAAGACCATGGACGACACGCTCACCATTTTTCAGAGTAATTCGTCGTTGCAAGGACCGACATATCGGTGCACGTCACACAGAGCAGACCTATGACGGTCAACGTTTGCATCAAAGTGTTTCATCCCGGGTTGCTGACTTGCCTCCACTGTTTACGGCTTGCACGGCAGCATCAATAAAGGGGGCAGCGGTGCCATAAGGATCGAGGTCGACGACATCAACGCGAGTTTTCTCCGTGCGGTGGTTATACATCAGAGCACTGACACCCTCTCAGCCGACCTAGTCGTTCGATCGGACAAGAAAGGGGCACACCACGCGTCATCTTCGTGAACTCTGACCTTACCCGGGCTCGACTTGACCGTCCGCTGTCCATCGGGTGTTGTGATTTCCTCTTCGGAGGGACCGAGTGCATTGATTTCCACATTCCTCTTCATCGCAGCGGTCGCAGATGGCGACAAATCATTAGCAATAATGAACCTAGAGACCAGTCAGAGAACGGGAGGCACGATCTGCTTCCTTCACAAACCTCATAAGAGGGATTTCTTTAGCGTAGCGGATAGATCTCAGTCCAGTTGCGGAGAGCGCTTCTAGGAGGACGAACTTGTGCGGGTGATACTTTGGAGAACAGGTCCAGTGAGATGGGTCGGACAGCGCATCAGTCCTACCAACATACCACGTGCGGCTTTGAGGGATTCTCGACCGTATCAAGGACCATGGTCGAACCATCCCCAGTTGTGTCCGTGGAGTGAGATGTTTCCCCCTCGCCTTCAGCTATACCACCTCTAGCATCAGTCAAAAAGAAAAACGCCAGCGAACGCAACGCCCCAATCCCTCACCTCTCGGTTTCTCCCAAACTGCCTGTCCGAGTCTCTTTGCCCGTCTCTCCTCCGCCTTTCTAAACCTGTCCTCCTTTTCTCTGTTCAATTCCTCGCTCCATACGCGGATACACGCGACGCTCATGTCGCGGTTGAACTCCTGGACTGGATTCAGGAACGCTTCGTCCTTGGAAGAGATGAGGATGTGTGCGTTGTTTTCGGTGTAGAGCAAGAAACCCTCGGGGACGACAATGGGGGGTCCTTCGGGTTCTTTGGGTACCTCTGCTTTCGACGTGTCCGCCATCGCCATCGCCATCAGACGTCGAGGTAGGTGTGGCCCGGTGAACCTTACGGCGGTATGCAGACGAGTTGTCCGAATATGCAGAGCGAGGCGCAGAGGCCTATGGAACACGAACACGAAGAGAGACGTCACGGTTGTCGAAATTTAACGGGTGCTAGTAGACCCAGTGACTGCGAGAGAGTCTGAGTGCGACTGGATTATGTTTGCTACTAGTTCCGTCAGTGAATTCCGACGCTTAACGTGCCTCCACTACTTGGTGCTTGGTCCCAAAGTTCTCAGACACTGACTGATTGGAACAAGCTCAGGATGTTGTCCTTCTTACGATCCATTCGAGCGATTACTACACGGCGTCTCTCGACGAACCCATCCGACATCACCGCACTCGACGCATGGATCGCACGACCCAAGTCCCTCGCCATCACCGATACCTTGACTCCGACTCATCTCGCCGACCTCTACATCACCCTTCCAACACGCGACGGAGCCCGCGATCACTGGCCATACCAGCCTCCCACAGAAGGCACACCCCTCGGGTACGGCCACCACCTCGTCTTCTTTCATCCACGTCTTCCCGAGAACGCTCTTCGTCCCGATGGTACTGACGCTGATTTCTGTCCTCCGGAGCCGTTCACACGGCGTATGTGGGCGTCGGGCACGATGCGGTGGAACCCGAAGTCAGGCGGTGCGTTGAGCGTCGGAGACAATGCCCATGCCGTTTCGACGATAGCTAGCGTCGAAAAGAAAGGATTCGACGCTGTAAACACGCATCCGATGGTGTTTGTGAAGCAGAGGATCGAAGTCACGGCCCAAGGACGCGGGGAACCGTCCGTCGTGGAGGAAAGATCGCATGTATATCTTGCATCCCGGACAAGGAAACGGGATGCTCGGGAAGGTGTGGTGCTTTAGCGTTAATGTTCACCATCGTAGGCGGAACCGATTGACTCTCTGCCTCGAACAGTGTCAGGACTACCGAAGCCAGATTTCTCATTTACCTATAAGCCTTCGTTGACGACGCTCTTCCGCTTCTCGGCGCTTACTTTCAACGGACATCATATCCATCTGGATAAAGATTATGCACAGAACAGCGAGGGTTACCCAGGTTTGTTCCCCGGGGCTTGTTGTGAACCATAACGCCTTACTCCCTTTTCAGAACGCCTTGTTCATGGACCTCTGACGGCGCTCATGCTACTCGAGGTTTTGCAATTTTATAAACCTGGCTTGCAACTACACGCATTTGAATATCGTGCTCGCAACCCGGTCATCGTCAATCGTAACTCCACTATCTACGGCACGTTGATAACCAAGAATAAAGCAGATGTGTGGTGTGCAGATGACGACGGAGTTGTGGGCATGACCGGCAGTGTCACGTTCTCGCAGTGATGCAAGCCTAGCTCTTGCCAGGCCTCTCTCGGACTTGGGAAATGGAGTAGAAGTAGAACCACCCTTGTCGCCCTTTCACCGAGACTGTACGCTAAACTCAACGTCTTGTTTTTCTACAAGTCGACAAGTATCAGGTTACAAATTTGAACGTAGTGCATACCTATATGACATTCTGTCAGCGAAACGCCGACGGGCCAGATTGTCCATAACTTACATTTTGACTGGGTACAATCCTGAGGGTAAACCGCGCTGGGTCTTCTCGCAAACAAGGTGCAAACCTGCGTCCTCGAAAATCTTTTTGAATGCTAGATCAGATCTACAAAAAGTATAAGTAGCAAAAACACGGCGGAACACGCCTCTTTGGCGTACCTTGTCCAACTCGAATCCTGTTCATCGAATTCAATTCTTGGAGCCTTCCTTTCCGAGCACAAGTTCTCTTTGACTACGATCAAACTTCTTGGATCTCTCAGTGCTGCGGAGCTCCGTTTCAAGAATGTGACCAGATCTTCATCATTCAAATGACCGAGACACCACTGGCACCAAACGACATCGAATCCCGAGTTGGTATCGTCATCGCTGGGGGTATACCCAAGCCGTTTCCATTCCTCTGTATCGTGCCTTGGCTGTCCCGGATCGAAATCCTGAAGGGACCCCTTGAAGAAAGATACGCTCTTAGTTCCATCGTTGATACCACGCCACCCAGCAGCATTGCTTTCGTCGCTCGTAGAGGTCCCTTGACAGCGTCGATGTGCTTCCGCTATAAAAATCTGTACTGGCTCGAGGAGCACAACGTCTGAGACGAGGGGAAGAAGGACGTCTGATGTGACGCGTCCAATCCCTGCACCGATGTCCAGAGCACGAAATCGCTTTTTAGGTCCAGGATCTGCGGATCGGAGCGGACGGATCGCGGAAGGGACGACACGGAGTTCTGGGATGAGACCGAGGAGGAATTGACGTGACCCGAGCGAATCGACACGGGGTAGGGACTAGAGGATCGGTCATGAATGCACCATGTATCATTATTTTATTCGAGGTGGAGTGGAGGTGCGCACCCCGGACCCGAACCCTCCTACGCGCCGAGCGTCAAGTAATGAATTGGACGTTTGAGGAAACATACCGAGCACACCATCTAGACTTGCGGGTTGAGTTTCCCAATATTGAAGTCCTGCTTGTACAACCGTTTCGTCTCTCGAGCCTGTTGATGAGACCATCGTTCAAAGATGAGTCGGCGATATCGTGTCCCTTCGATCTATAGAGTACGAAATGCCCACGGTCCGGTCACCAAGGTCTCGTGGAAAATGGTCGTAATTTTTTTTTCTTTCCATCGTCCATGCAGCCATCGCAACGTAGGTCTTTAGAGTCGTATTCTGGTGAGTCGAAACCACCTTCTATGCCGAAGACCCTGCTGGTCTTCCTAGGATGAATTATTTCTCAGACCTGTTCTGTACCCTCGTGGAGACAACATTTATATTGCCTTTTATCTGAACATACTTTTTTTTGTTTTTCGATACCTGGGCTCAAACTGACACGATTCTTGGACAGAACTTGAGCAACTTTCAATCTAATCCATGGTCATCAAAATCAGCCCTCACGTTAGAAGTAATATCAAAAGTCACAATTTATCCAAATGCAAGTACGATACATATCATCGTCTATGAATACATCTCGTCCCAGTCATCGTCGTTGGTTGCGTGAGAAGCGTTCCCGCCATTAGTACTATTCAATGAGGGTATAACATTGACCCCCGATACTGGTATCTGAGTTTGGGGCGGTTTAGGCTGTTCCCCTTGTTCCATCTCGTCGACGATGTTCCACATATCCTCGTCGTCACCTACAGGTGCAGATGATGGGGTGGTACTCTGTGGTGGATCCACCAGCAGCTGTGGTTCAAAGGCATCCCAAAGACTTGCTTCGTCGACGTCCATCGCGTCTGCGTCGGGTCCGTTTCTAGCTGAAGCCTTTTCCGCAAGGGTTGGTGAAAGCGACGTGGGCAGTGACCCAGAATCAGCCTCCGCCGCTCGGAGTGCAGCGAGTCGTTCTTCCTCAGCCCTGATCACAGCGTCAATATCAAATTCATCGTCATCCACCTCCGACGATGCAGGGGGGAGCGAAGGAGGACGGGAGGACGCTTGGTCGCTCTTGCACTGGGGGTTCTCGGATCTCCCGTCGTCTCCTCCGTCTTCTGTCCCGACAAGTGTGGGTTCGGTAAGATCGATGACTTCCGGGTCGTCGTCCGACTTATTGCCGTTCGTGGTACCTTTGAATTCGTCGCGCCAGACGCTTAGGCGAACCTTGTGGTACGTGTAGGTCAGAGAACATAACTCAGACAAGATACTCGGATTTTTTGTACCTGCATGCGTTTGGAGTGACACAGTTTCTCCACACGGCCGACCGTGTCTTTGAACGAAGTCTTTGGATACATTCTGTGTGTCCAAAACTGGTATACCTGCAACAACCGATTGAGATCTGCATGCTGAAGGAAACATGGGTCAGCGGGAGCATACAACGTTGAAAGGGAGTGGGAGTGCACCTCGCTTCCTTTCCCCTTTGGTACGAATCCCTTGATGTCGTCGATGAGCAGTGGAAAACCCTCAGGTCCTACCAGCCTCTCCTCATCCAACTTTGGCAGAACCTTCCGTCCCTTTTTCTCCTCATCACCGGGCTTGTCCTTCCCTTCGTCCTTTCTAAACTGGTCCTTTCCGGTGCCACCAGCAGCCCCTGACTTCGAACCGCCTGCTACGGTCTGCGAAGCGGCCGTTTGTCTTGCATCCTCATGTCTTGCTTCTGCTTCCTTGGTAAGTTTTGCAAGGTCCAACGCCGGTGCAAGCGGCTTATATCTCAAATCATTGTCCTCTTCGCCCTTGTCGAGATCCTCGAACAAGGCATCGACATCTGGCCTGGCTGGAGGTGGAGCGGGTGTTGCGCGCTTCGGGGGCCGTTCGTAGTCGCTGTCGCTGTCAGAGAAAAAGAGGGATTGGTGGGGTCGTTTGAGAGGGCTGGAATCGCCATCAGTTGGCGCGGGCTTTGGTGGAGGCGCGATGGGCTCGTCCCAGATGTCATCGAGAGACATGATGGAGTGAGGCTACGCGTTATTTTGATGAGTTTGCGCAACGCGACTTCAATCATGCCTGGGTAAATAAATTGGCCTCGACCAGGGTTGACCCCATAACACACTCGACAGAGCACACGATGCCTCGTGAACTTCGGCCAAGAAAGCCACGCTCAAGTCGTGCCGTCCTTGCAAACTATGATATTGAAGACCACGGAAACGCGGCAGGCCCTTCAAAGGTCCACCTAGTAGACGAAGAAGATGAGAGCAGAAGTGAAATCGAACCCGACAGGAGCCCCGGGGGGTCAGAGAGGGTGCCATCCGATGGCGAGGACGAAGACGTCGATATGAGCGATGCCCAAGATCCAGAATCAGAGGTGGAAGAAACACCGAAACAGAGTCACAAGACGACGTCTTCCGATGCTCGAGCTCGCAAGCCTCGAACCCCCACCGGTGCGATTAAATCGCTGGGTAGCTCTCTCGTGTTCGCATCCTCGCAAACACGGAAAGAACAGTCACGCAGGCTTCCTCCGAAGGTGCAACAGGGCACTCGTGCACCCTCCGTGTCCACCTCGCCTTTAGCGGCACCTCGGATGACGAAGATGTATGCGTTACCAAATCGCAGCGCACACCACCGACACCGGGCGATACCAGTGTTCTTTAGGAAGGAGATGGTTGAGCGACTGGATGAACCTCCTTCGTTATTCAAGGAACCTCATATCGTTCCGACGAATAGTATGACCGCCGATCATTCACTCACTGACAGGGTTAGCAAATCGTGGGGCTTCAATGTCGGCGCCGGGCCTGTCTGGCAAATAATGGAAGATAGATCCTGTTACAAAGAGAGTATCGGTTCAGGTGCTAGTTCCGAGAAAGAGTCTTCTCGGCGTCCCAGGGTGTATCAGAACGTATCCGTACGACCCGGCTGGGAAGTGTTGAGTAACCAGTGTGTGGCAAATGGCTAGCTCCGTTAAGCTGTTCTTGAATTGAAATCACAGGGATGCTCTGAAGTATTTGCCCACAGATTCGATCATGACTGAGGACGGGCAATTCAAGCCACCACCCCAAGTCGTTTGCTACGTGGGCCCGTATGATGGACAAACGCGTGTCGCCTTCAATATGTTTGACAGTGTCGCTACCTGTACGTGAATGCACTTTACCCCATTGATAGTAATAACATGAGGACGCCTCAAGCCGAGTATTTCGAGGACGGTACGGGGTATATCTTTAGTGCGGGCTCCCCGGTGTGGGGGATAGACTGGTGCCCTACTTATCAAGCAGACCGCCCCGGTAAGAGTGCCTATTTTTACTGTTTTATGACTCACACTTAGTGGCAGTCAGCTCGGCAGTTCAGATATTATTTAGCCGTTTCCCCCTTTCCAACGCGCTCGTATGCCCCAAGTATCGGTGTCAATGTTTCTCGTCCCTCCCCTGCCTGCGTCCAAATATGGACCCTGAGACCCAGAACCCGAGACGAGAATACGATGGACGAAGACCGTCCTCGGAATGATCCAGCCGAAGTCCGTTGTGAAATGGTGTTATGCCTGGAAAACGGGCCAGCTCAAGAAATCAAGTGGTGTCCTTTGCCCGCTCATGACCAAGTTCGTCCCCGTCTTTACCTACAACCTGTTAAAAGGAGCTGAAAACCCCAACTAAAGTGGGAAGGTAGACGACCGGGAAATCCTCGAAAAATTGGCATATTGGCCGGAACTTTTGAGGACGGCTCACTCTCTATATACGTTGTACCAGATCCCGAAGATGTGAGACCTCCAGAACACGACGCCGCTCATCCTGTCTTTGGTGGGCACTTTTCTTTTCACCATCAGTAAGAAAAGTGCTTATCTTGCACAGTCAAGTTGCCCAAGCCAGCCATGCGCATTGAACATGAAGGAATATCGTGTTGGTCCCTTGATTGGGCAAACAGCGAAGTCATCGCTGTAGGCCTCACGAATGGTGAGATCTGACTGAAAAAATGCTTCTTAATTACGCGGGAGTGACGCATTTCAAGGTTGTCTCGCCGTCTACAACGTCAAACATGCATTGGAGGGCGGCGACACTCTCGGTAAGTCACTCGGGCCTGTGTATTCCATGTCCTCGAAACGATCCATTGGTACCACTCTAGACGTCTTTCCGACACACTTCATCTCTGTACACCAGTCCGCCATTCGTGCACTCGCGTGGATTCGCGTACCTCCCACAGATGGATCCGGGATACCCAATCCATCCGAGGATCCAACAGTCATTGCGAGTGGTGGATACGACGGCGTAGAATGCCTCACCGACATCCGGGAGCCACACGGCAACGTCGTCAATCGGACAAGAGGCATGTGTCACTTGAAATAGTCCATGCGACCAGAAACTCAATCGTCGACTCGAAAACAGACGTCATCCATAGCGCAGCTTATTCCGCGTTCGCGACGGGTCCGATCATGGTCGATCACGACAACACCGTCAAGTCGTATTCCGTCTCGCCGAGCATGCTGGGACGCGGTCATATTCTAATGGAACCGGATGGGCCTGTTTGGGTCGGTTTTTGGTGCTTGGCCGCTCACACGATACGATTGATAAATTACCCCGTAGAGCGTGAGCACGTCGGACTACCATCCGCAACTCGCTGTAGGATCGGCCGATGGTTCGTGTACGACCACCAACACGCTCAAGTCCACACGGAGAGGTGGAACAGTCGTGCGTCCAATGCAACCTGCAGTCCCAACGCTGGACACGTTGACGATAGCATCCATTCTCAGCCTTTCCTCGTCCACAAGATCTATCAGCTTGATTATAGTCGCAAGACTGGAGAATTCCGCATGCTCGAACACTTTCTGCCGCAGGTCAATCCACACAGGCGTCTTGTATGTCACCAAATACTGAGCTTGGGTCACAGGAAACGCAAGAAAGGTCGACCAACGTAAAAGGCAAGACTCAGGAAAAGAAGGCAGACACAGAGGCCGATGGGGGCAGCACCAGCACAGGCGTATGGCCACCTGAAATTGGCGTCCACCGCGTGGCATGGAACAGTGGCAACGGCCTCGGAGGTGCACCACTGTTAGCCTCCGCAACCGCATCTGGACTTTGCAGAGTGGACTGGTTGATGGGGAGATGGATCAAAGACAAGACGCCGTACGTGAGCGTACCAAAGATGAGAAAAGAGGTCGACGGGGCGTCAGACGAGTCGGACGAGGAAGCATAGTGAATCAAAACGTTCTGTTCTGAATCGTAGTACTGGATCAAACGCATTTAAATCTAGCTAGCATGACGACAGACGACGCTACACGACACGACACGACACGTCCCCGCCAAAACCGCGTTGCGTCGTCAGCGTGTTACGACCACAAGCGTTTCCATCACTCCACCGTCGACACTCACAAAAAAAAAAAGAAGGGGGACGACGGTATCACTTTGCCTTGAACATATTGGTATCCTTCAACGCCTGACGATGCAGCAGTCTCAACCGCCGTTTCTCCGCCTTCCCACCCGGCCCATCGTCCGCGAACACCCTGGGGTTCATGAGATCCCAAAGCCAGGCAGGGTATTCCTCGTCCGGCTTCGCGAGGACGGGCGGTTCGCCTTTCAAGTAGCCGAGTCCGGTCAGTACAGTGCCAGCCGGACATGACGATACGGATGCGACGTCTTTTTGTACGTCTGTGGTGTGTGTGCGTGTGCGTGTGCGTGTGTGCGTGGAGGGGGAGATTTTGAATGGTGAGCATCGTCGTCGTCATCATCACTTTCATGAAAGTTTCAAGACGTTTTTGGGAGACGTACTTTTAGTAGGTTCGGAGGACGCGACTTTGGGGGGTTGGGTCGAACTAGGCGTACTGTTCGACGCCGAAGCGTACCCGCGTACCAAGTGAGGAGAAAACGTTCCCCAGGCTGTCTTTCGAGAAAGTGCAAGCAAAGACATGTCAAATGCAAGCTTAATTGGACGCGTTTCCGTAGAGTGAACGTGTGACACGTGACGAGTGTGTAACCAAATTTACCACCAGGGAAAACAACAGAATATGCAGTAAATTCAAGAAGAAAAAAGGTCGGCTGAACTACATTTATACAGTCTAGCACGGTCGCCCAATGATCTATACCTAGTCTGAATGGATCACAACTCGACTGTCCAACGCCTCAGACTCGTCAAGACGCCACAGTTCCGTCATGCTCAGAATAACCCAGACCCAGGGAACAATTGTGACTCTTCGTTTGCGTCTCCATCGTCATCTTCTTCATGATAGGCATGAGCTAAAGGCTCGATCTCAGGGGAGAGGCTATAGGGCGTCGCTGGGAGCAGCTCCGGTTGCTGATGTTCATCCAGCACATACGGCTCATGTTCGAACGGATCGATATCTGTATCCGGTGCCGCCGGTGGAAGTGGTTGTATTGGCTCTGGAGGAGCAACGAGTTGAATGCCACGTGTCCGTGGAGAAGCGTCGTGTTGCGGAGACTGCGGAAGAAGTATGGCTTGGGGAAGAGGGGACATAGGCAAAGGCTGGGTCTTGGCTGGAGTGTTGTATCGCGGCAGGATTTCTGCAGCAGGCTGAGGTCGGGATGGTGTTGCAGTGGTCTGGGGTTTGGGTTGAAGGTCGTACTCAAACTATAGCAAGCTCGTCAGAACGAATCATGCAGAGAAGAAGCGAGGATATCTTACTGCCGCAAAGACTTCTTCCCTCCGGTTCTTGCCCTCATCCTTGTCAATGCAATAGCAGAGGTACAAGACATCCGCGCTGGCGCATGGTCGTCAACATGTCGGAGAGACAACAGGGAAGGCTTACGTGTCCTCTACAAGACCAACACAGAATAAACCAACAAGCGCTGTCACGCCGCCAGCCAACATAGCAGCCCCCAGAGCAGAGTCCGGAGCGCTCAAAGTATGAGCAACGAACAGATACGTCAACAACGCAAACGGAAACGTAAGCGTCAAGGGAGTATACGTGAGCATCGTGAGTTGAGCTAGAAGAAAAAAAATCAGATCCCGAGGATTGCAAAGCTAGACAAGATGGATCGTCGTACGCTCAGACTTAAACTTCCGCCTGAAGCGCCCTGCTTCTGCAGTCTCTACGGCTGCTGTGAGAGCACGTGCTCGCCTTGCGCTCGGTAGGAATGGATCACCGGTGAGGCCAGTATACACGAGAGCATACTTGCTAAATGACGTTGTCACGCTCTCCAAGTACCCTACTGCCATACCAGCACCAATCGTGAGTGGTTGAAGCCAGGGCCGAAGAATGAGCGGGAAGTATGAAGGCAGGAGACGCAATACGATGGTCAGAAATGTGAGCATACGAATGGCAGCCATGATGAGTGCACTCAAGGCGATCGATCCCAGAGATGGATAAGTGGAACGAAGAATAGCAGCGTGGATAACATGCGTATCCGTTGGAAGCGGTGGTGGTCGATTTGGGCTGAAAAATGAGACGAGTGAGGCAGCGGAGGGAGAGTGACAAAAAGGCACTGACTCTGCATAATACCATGCACCAATGACCCCCGCACAAGTAGTGCGTAAGATACCTCTTGCAACACCCCAACTCCAGAGCCACATCCCAATGGCGCCAACAATTGCCCAATCTGCCCATTCCTGGATATACCATTCATACCGACCCTGCACTTTTTCAAAGTGGCCCATCAACAGGAGACGGAAAACGAGTGTGACGAAGGGGATCGAGGCGATTAATATTATGAGAAGGATGGTGGGAGAAAGTGCCAGGAGAAGAGGATTGGACATCAAAAGTTGCGACGTGAGGTCAAGGATGGACGATGTGGAATGGATTTTGCGAGGAAGGTCGATTAGACGCCGAGCAGTAAGTATCGACAAGACGAGGGGGATGATAGAAAACAGGCGTAATCTATGTTTCAAATTAGTTGTCATTTCCGGAGGATGAGGTGTCGGACGTGACTCACCCAACGGTCTCGCCCCACGTTGGCTCCTGATCACCGTCCCACATAAAACTGCCAACAAAGGCCCATATTGCAGAGATGAAGAGCGTGACTGGTATAAATACTGAGGTGACGACCATGACGGGTTTGACGAATATCCGCAAGAGGAAGATGTGTGCATACGCAACGGCGGCGCTGACGAACGTCAGGATGATGAGTAATGGTACTGTGTGCAGTAGCGTGCGGTATGGCAAAGGACCCAATATTTTTTCGGGCCAATCAGCGATGAAGATGAGCAAGATGGAGAAGAAGAAACATAGTGTGACACCAGTGCACCATAGAATAGTCCAATGCGAATCATTGAACTTCCGACGGGCGCGCGATATATGACGAGGGTCCGGTAGCGAGAATACGTCAATCGGGCGAGAGGTACCGTCTCTCGGTAGTAATGATTCTGTAAGAGATAAGGATACGGGTTCCCGAGCACAAGGCGGAGGGGGAGGAGGCGACTGGGAATGCAGGGTAGTTTGTATGGGGTATGATGGACCCACTAAGTGCCCCGGAGAGTCGAGGGATGATCTTGAAAGGGAAGGTGAGGAGGGGCGAAGACGCCGAGGGGGTGATACCTGGTGAGCGAGCCAGCCCTTTGGAAAGTCTTGTGATTCAGCCTGACCATAGTCGGACGTCATCAATGGTATCGACTGGGAAGCATGACTAGAGGCCCCTGGTGGCATATCTTCCTCGTCCAGGCGGAGATACGGATCCTCCTCTACTCCATAGTGTTGGCTCCTATAACCTCTTTTGCTAGACATCCTGCTCATACGACTTGCATGTAGATGGGGATCGTCAAGGTCGTCGAGCTCACTGTTGTGGTCGTCGCCTGCACGAGATCCCTCGTCGGTTGTGAATGAAAAGAAGAGAGGCTGTGAGGAAGACAGACTTGACTCTGGATTCTGCTGCTGCAACAAGAACTGCGAGGCATACTGCGCAAACGATTTTGCCATCTCCTTAATCTCACCCGCTCGTCAATGCGAACGTAGCTAGCCAGAGATTTGTGACGCCGTCGGGGACTGGGTGAGCTATAAACGTCGATGTTGGTGTGGTAAATTGACCCAACAACCCCCTCAGCTTGCGTACTCCATGTGAATGTCATTCCTAAACAGGAATACGAGGCTCGCTCTGCTACGCCTGGTCTGCTCAACACACTCGCTTGGTCTTGCTACCAGCATCTGGTGGGCAAGGGCAGAAAGCCATAATTAAGCAATGGGATCATTGCTGCGCGCCCATCGCGCCCCTTCATTTCTTTCCGGGCCCTCTAATTCCCCACAGGCATAAGCTCAACGTCCCTCTTGTAACCGTTCGTGCTGCCAGATTATCAATGCATCCTTTAAATACGACCTGTAAGTTACAAGGAAAGTGCCTAGAGGGCATATACCATAACAAATCTATCCGGGGTTTATTTCTCGACCTCCCCCAGTCCCTTCATCGTCACCGTGATTTGCTCGCTATCCCCCGCGTTCCCAACGTCCCCGCTGTACACCGTATCGCGGTTCACCGAGTACTCCCGCAAGAGCAGTGTTAAAATGAGACCAACCCCAGCCAACACGGTCGTGACCATCCATATCACTGCAATCGAACGCGCCCATGCGTGCAGTACCGCATTGCGAAGGATGACATCCTTGTTGGGTTCAGTATCATGCGACAACAATACTTGAATGAACACTCAGCGACGCACAGGAATTAAGTGGACTTGGTAGATGCTCTCATTGAGCGCTGTGATATTATCACCAAGCCCGAGACTAGCGACGTTCGGGATGGCTGCGAGTTTCCGGGGAAGCACGCTGGCGAGAATAGCCTCACCAACAGAAAGTCCTACGGCGCCACCCAGCACGCTGAAACCCTCGATCATTGCTGTGAACTGAGCGGACAGAAATTATTGCTTACCGAAGGAATATGAAGCCGCTCGTCGTAGTAGCCATATCCTTCGTAGGCATCGCTGCCTGGAGGGCCACTATCGGGATCTGGAATAAAAAACCTGCTCCAATGGCTGCGATCAAAGGAAAAATCTCTTGTTCGGCACTTCGAATCATTGAGCATCCTAAAGCAATTCGAGAGGAAACATGAAAAAACGTACATGCTTGAGGTGTAGTCCAGCATGATGAGGAGGCCTGTTCCTACAGTTAACAACGTACTCCCAAACCAGATCCCTGGGAGATTTCTTCCCATCTTTGAGACAACAAATCCAGAGATTATGGAGAACGAAGAAGACACGAGGATGTACGGAAGCATTCTGAATACAAATTGTGAGCAGGCCAGAAATGCGAGCACAAGGAAAATGAGTACTTGATTCCTGCACCGGTAGACGAAGAACCAAGTACTGGAGGAGTGTCAATCAAACGTTCGCACACGACGAAACCAGAAAGTAAAACCTTGGTAATACAAGGGAAGATAACTAAAATTCGAAAATTAGCGCAATGCCACTGAGACTCGGGTCGTGTTGTCCATGCTCACAACATTGTTGCAATAAAAACGCAATTGTGGAGAAACGCAGTTGCCAGAAGACATCCAGTAGTTCGTGTCTTTGTAAACAAACACTTTCAGAACAACGTGCAAAGCTCGAGCTTAGAATTCACCTTGAACAAACGAGGAGGAAGGATAGCTGCACGTTTCGTGAACGCTTCGTTGACCCCGCCGAGGACAAGCAAAGCCACTCCCACGACGAGCGGGCCGACTGTCCGGGGTTCTGACCCTTCCAAAAGTCAAGGATTCGATCGGTCAACACAGTATACATAACAACACAAGAGACTGACAGTTGTTTTGGCCAAAGTTGAGTCCTATGAGGAGGCAAATGACTCCTGAAACGAGACTGAAAAGTCCAATAAAATCAAGTTCGGCGAATTGGTCAGAAAGTGGGCGTTTCTGAGGTGGATGAACGTTGAGGAAGACGAACAGCAGCGTCGCTGCAATACCACCAACAGGCCTGGAGCGTTTTGTGATCAGAAGTGCTGATTTGGGCCTTGTCGCTGAAACAAGCACGTACAGGTTAATGAAGAAACACCATCTCCACGAAGCATGTTGCGATAGAGCCTTGGCAAATTTAGCCCTCATGGTGGACGTTTCGAATAATATAGCCTTACGCCGCCAAGGAGTGGTCCAGCCACACTATTCAGAACAGAGTTAGCGGGACCTGAGACTCGAATGTCATGAGTAGGCTACCTCGCAACACCATACGTAGCGCCAAGGAGGCCACCATAACGTCCTCGACTACAAGATCGTCGGTCGAATCAGGAAGTGGATCTTTCGAATCCTTTTGTACGCACTCTTTCAACGGAACGATGTCCGAGATGGTGATCACCGAAAGTTGCATGATACCACCACCACCGATCCCCTGGAATGCTCTGCAGACGATCAACCAAGTCATATTTTGCGCCGCCCCACAAAGCGTCGATCCGAGCTGACATGACAACAATAAGTAAAGCAATGCGCGGTCCGACCGGGGAAACAGACCAAGAAAACGAAAATACACGAGTAGAGGAGTGGTTTTCGCCCTAATGCACAGGTAAGAAACATCGTCTGCATCAATAAAGAACCCGCCCACCAAACATATTAGATAGTTTTCCATAGAAGGGACCAAACGCGCCAGCTGCAAGCATGTATGCACTAGCGCAACGCGTGTTCAACCAACGGTGCGATGATGAAAGAATCGGGCATACCTTCCAACCCAACTGTAGTTGCTGCCTCCATGAAGGTGCGCTACGATGGTGGGGAGCGCAATTGAGACGATCGTCTTGCCATCTCTCCGTCAGACCAACCCCATAACATTGGCAACGAAGTCCTGACTCACCTGATCCAACGCTCCAAGGAACATCGTACATACCAAAGCGAAGCTGACAATACCTAGCCTGTTCTCGGGTAGAACGTGCACCTCATCCTGCCTCCAGGAGGTACCTGGCTCCTTGCGCGTTGTTGCATGCTCTTCTTGGTGCGAGGAATTGGATGTCGTGGTTTCGACCATTGTCTCGAACGATGATTTATGGAGAGTGGAGAATTCAGGGGCGCTGACTCGGCGACACTGAGCTAGGGTCGCTATGGTCGCGTTCCAACGGTCCAATCCAAACAGAACCTACGAACGGTGGTCAACGACCGGTGCTGCTTAGAAACTTGCTCTTTCGCAGTTGTGATAAAACCCTGGTGGCACACGCACTAACCGCGCGATGTGGCTCTCCCAATATACACCAAACCTCCGCGGAGCGACATAGACACTATAGTGCCGTGAGAGTGCGTCCCAGGCCCACATGGGCGCGACGTCTAACAAAGTTTTATCGAGTCTGAGAGCAACCGCGCACGCTTGTGGGAGCGTGCAAGCTTGTCAACTTCCCTTAACGCCGAGTCGCAAGTTGGAGAGCTCATCCCTTCGGGGTTCGTTCCGGTCAGGTTGTCCGACTGGAGGAAAGATACGACGGATACTGCAGCAATCAGCGTCAAGCGTAGGAGACATGGAGCAGGTAGTACTCACCGGTCCCGTTGTGGGATGATGTGGATGGCGTTCAATTAGGAGTGACGCATGACTGGCGTCAAGATTACTATCGGGTCATTGCCGTTCCGGAATAGCCGCGTCCCATCAATGCAAAAGTGAGTTGTCTTGTAACCTCAAAAAAGTGTTCCCATCAACACATCTAGTAGTACCCTCGCTCTGACTTGTTTACTATCGCGGTGCGCAGTTGAAGTGCAAGTAACGTGACGCCACAGGGAGCGTGTCGTTTTCCTTGTCGACGGTCGACTCTTCGTCGCAACTCGACCTCCAAACCTCAGTTTCTCACTTCACTTGCCCTGCCAGTCCAAACCGGTACCCGCAGACAGATACTTAAACAACTCGATAACCTATTGTTAACTCAAAAACAGACGTGTTGCTCTACACCGAGGGTATGGTATTGTACGTCTTGTCAAAGTCCATATTGAAGCCACCCTTGTCATGCAAATTAATGGATATCGATGCGGTGCTTGGGAATCTAATGTCCGTGACATGATCATGCGTGTTTGCGACGTTATGTCTCAACTTTCTTCTCGTCCGCATCTGGCTCCTCGGGGTGAGCAACGGTGTTAGTTGGGGTCATATCAGGGTCGTCGTCCAATGGCTTCGATGCTTGCAGATCTTCGTCATTCCGAGATTCTGCCGTGCCTTTCTCAAGGTCTCCGGAACTCTTGGCATCGACGCCCTGCACGGTCTTGCGTTCCAGCGAATACTCGCGCAAGAAAAACGTCAAAATCAGTGCAAGGCCACATATGGGCGTCGACATGATCCATATCGTGCCGATCGCTTCTGACCACGCATGCAATACGGCATTACGAAGGGTGATGTCCTGATTTCATTCTCGAAAGTTAGCATCAACTCATCTAGAGAACAAAGCATTGCCTCTCACAGGAATCAAATGGACTCTGCCCACGCTATCGTTGAGTTCAGCAGCCGTAGTACCCATACCGAGGCTAGCGAAGTTGGGAATCTCCCCGAGTTTCTCAGGAAGGACGCTTGCAATGATCGCCTCGCCGATAGCAATCCCGACGGCACCTCCAACGGTTCTGAAAATATCGATTCTTTCGCTACGGGTCAGACACATGATGTAATAACGAGCTTACCGGATGAACATGAAACCGCTCGAGGCGGTAGCCATGTCCTTGAGGGGCATCGCCGCTTGAAGGGCGATAAGCGGTACTTGGAACAGGCATCCCGTTCCCAGGGCTGCGATCAGAGGCAAAATCTCCTGCCTGGCGCTATAAATCGGATGAGCATGGCGACAGGAATTGGGAATGGGAAATACATACAGGCTTGATGTATAGTCCAGCATGATCATGAGACCCATGCCGAGGGTCATCACGGCGTACGCCACCCATATAATCGGACGATACTTTCCTGTCTTCGACATGGCCAATCCAGAAATAATAGATACGAGGGCAGTCCCGAGTGAGAAGGTGAGCATCCTATGTATATAACGTGAGTCGACAGGGATGCAGAAAAGAGCATGATGCATACTTGATTCCGGAACCAGTCGCCGATGCTCCGAGCACTAACGCATCTCAGTACTTGTTCTGGTGCCTGTGTGGTAAAAAGGGATGACCAACCTTGGTAATACAGGGGCAAGTAGCTGGGTGTCAGATTCAGCTGGAATTCGTGATGTTTGAAGTTTCACCACTCACTATGAAGCGGAAAAGAAGACGATGGCATGAAGGAAAACAGTGACGAGAATGATGCCAGTAGTGCGAGTCTTTGACATCTTGTTATGTGCGGTTTCAATCAGCTAGCTTGAGAGCTCACCTTGAACAAACGTGGAGGGACAATTGCGGAGCGCTTCGTAAACATTTCATTGATACCACCGACAATGAACAAAACAATTCCAATAACAAGCGGAGCAATCGTCTCTGCGGCCGACCCTTGAGACGCCAGTTCATTAGCGTTCCTCGCAACACAAACGCACGGCGACAACAACATCGACACTCACATGTTGTCTGACTATAATCGAAGCCAATGAGCAAACAGACGACGCCGCAGACGAAGCAAATGAGTCCGATAAAATCGAGTTCGGCAAGTTGATCCCGAATCGGCCGTTTTTGATGGGGATTGAGGTTCAGGAAGATGAATAGAATAATCGCCGCGACACCGCCGGTGGGCCTGGGGACGGTGGTCGGTGTGGAAATCCGCACAAGCGATGGAAACGTACAGGTTAATGAAGAAACACCATCTCCAAGAGATGTGGTCGGCAAATACCTTTAAGCCGGGTGAGCGAGCAGCAGGACAAACAAAACGCACGAAACGCACACCCCCGAGCAATGGTCCTACGACGCTGTCAAAAGAGATTCGTAAGGGAACGTGCAACTCTAGGATGGAGAGATGTCTTGCCTTGCAATGCCATACGTAGCACCTATCAACCCACCGTACCGACCTCGACTACATGACCGTGAGTGAGATAGCGGCCGTCAAGATTTCATCACGCACTCTTTCAACGGCACAATGTCCGAGATGGTAATGACCACGAGCTGTATGATTCCACCACCTCCGATACCCTGGATAGCTCTGGACACGATCAACCAAATCATGCTCTGTGCCGCTCCACACATGGCGGAGCCGAACTTAAAGCGGACAGATAAGCATCCAAAGGACATGTGATTCTGGGGCACATACCAAAAAGATGAGTATAGATGAGTAAAGGATGGGCTTCCGCCCTGAAACATGTGTCAGCGGGCTCGGCCACGGGGTCATCATGACGTAGACTTGCCGAACATGTTTGACAGTTTCCCGTACATGGGGCCAAAAGCACCAGCAGCGAGCATGTATGCGCTGAACAAATCCCTGCGTTGAACAAACCTCTTGCAGAGTCATGAGCAGAACACGACGTTACCTCCCGACCCAGCTATAACTACTTCCACCTCCGAGCCTGGCAACGATCGTCGGGAGTGCAGTCGCGACGATCGTCTACGATGACGAGGCGGTTCAGAAAGCGACTGGCGAGACCGAGATTTCGGACCCACCTGGTCAAGTGCTGCCAAAAAAGTGGTGCACATCAAGCCAAAGAATACGATTCCCAACCGGTTCTTTGGTAAGACATGCTCTTCCTTGTCTTTCCACGATGCGCCCGGTTGTGCCTTTTCGACAGGCGGCGTGTCACTTTGCGTTCTAGCCATCGAGTATGACGTCAATACCGTGGTCTCTGCCAAGCGTAATCAGTTCCGAGCGGGAACGAGGCCAAAGTGAACAAAGTGGAGACGGGAGACGGAAGGCCTGGCCGAGGGAGAGATATATAAGATCCCTCTGATCTTTGCGTGCATTCACACCGAACCGGCCACTCTCACGGGCTGTCGTCCGGCATCAGGGCATTTGGTATCCTAATTCGGCCCGTCGTCTGACGTCTCTGACAGGGTTCAGTTTACAAAGCGAACGAGCTCACTGAGTCAGCTTTTTGGGTACCCAATGCGTCTGTACGGGACCGATCAGTGCGTAAAATACTGACTCGTCTTCTGTGCTGCTTTACCTGACAGCATCGAAACCACTTCGATCTCTGACTCCGATCGAACGGCGGGCATCGAGCCAGCTGCAGAGATCTGGCGAAACAAGACGGACCTGATCTCGTCGTATTGCGACATCCAAAAAGCCCTGGCTCGTACAAAATGATTAAAAAAAGACACAAGGAACGCGAAAATCCCACCGGCGCTGTCTAATTCTGCTCCATGACACGACTATCGTGATGTCGCATTGCGTACGCTCGTTCGCATACAGGAGTGCAACCAGTCAACAGGCAAAATCGCTTACTCAACTGTGCTGATAAATCCCATGGCACCGGAGTCCCAAACTGGCCGCCGAGAGAAATCCGATGTTTCCTCGTCTCAGGGAGCGCAGCGCGTACTGAACCATTGACCAATAGGCTCCTCCTTGATTCAAAATCACCGATAGGGTTAGCCAAAATATCGATTTAATTGATTCGTTGATTGCGGCGGAGCACGCTACACTTTTTGTACCACACGCGTACCAGAACTAGCGAACGACTACTGGTTTAAACCCAGGCTAGGTGTTCACGCTCGGACGATATGAGGAATTTCAGACTCAGGCTAACTTGGGACCGCACTCGGAACGTACAGCAGGTCAACTTATTTTCGACCCCCGATGCGATAATCATCTTATCGATAATGTCCAACGAATGTCGGGCTGATGGAAAAAAAGGCGACATATTCATACCTTTGGCACCTTACCACCACCTTATCGCCTCATGAACGAACGGGCAAGTCGTCTGGTCTAGCATCTGACCGGCCACTCTAATTTAGATTCAGACTCGGCTCACAGCATGACACGCTGGACCTGGCTACGACGTCCAACAAGTACAGAACGACCCCTGAATGATATATATATCAGGAAACAATACACCTGAATCAAGGTAGCAGTGATCAAACATACCAGAGTCTCATCGTAAACACGGCTCAGATACACATGATAGTAAGCATCGCATTAAAAAGAGGGATGGTGTCCCCACGTCTCGAGGATACAATTGGACGACTACGTCGTAAATACGGTTTAGCGATAATAAACACCTCATCGACCGTTCGCAGAAACAAACAGGTCATGAAGCGTGGAAATTGGGAGCGGTGCCTCGTACGAGTCACAAGCGACCGACCTACACGAAGAAGCAGATGCTATTAGCAAACCGTGCTGTCATGCGATTATCTACGCGAGGATAGGGGCATAGTCAACGGACGCGAATAACGATCACGTGTGGGTGTCCATTTATACCTACGATAATGGTGGACATGCCACAGCCTGCCATCTTCCCTTACACACCGTTCCTGACACCCCTAAAAGCTCGATAAACAAGATCATCAGCCAGGGAAGATGAAGAGCCCCCCCGCATCTTGCAAAAACGTGTGGGGATAGGAGCGTGACCACACCATCGCAGGAAAGAAAAGGTTGACGACTTTCATCCAAGCACACCCACCTTCTTTTCTTTCCCATGCGAACCCAGAAAGAACCAATCGGACACTGAGCGGGGTTTATCAGATAGGCCACATGTTAAATGTGGGCTGAGATGATCAATAGATAGGGTCCAATTTGATTTTTGATTTTTGATTTTAGTTTTGGTTTTCATGTGATATACATATACCACGCAAGACGTTGCAAGTTCGACGTCATGAGGAGAACTGCACGTCGGTTACCCAGATCGGTGATGTCATTCGTCTCTGGCGACTCGCCTGCTCACCAAGCCTGCGTCAAGGAAGTGGGGACCATACAGCCAGTGCTTTAATGTCCACATGCATAGCACGGAAGAACCTTTCTAGCTGTGTGGCGCACGATCAGCATCATCATCGAAAATCATGAAAGAGAATATGGATACCATACGTTTGTCCAAGGTGAATGAAACGCCATCCACACTTCACTGATCAAAAGGCTGTACGCCGGAACACCGGAGTGCGATAGAAGAATGGCTCCTGTAAACGCCTCGCGATCAGTCCCTTTTGACTGATCGCTCACCACACGAAGACTGCGCAAGACACCCCGCGCCACAGAAGCATAGAGTAGAACATGCAGTGCGATCCTCTAGCCCAATGCGCTCGGGGATTCGATCCGCCAACCCTCGTACCCACATCCCGTCCGGCTCTTACCATTGGGTCTACGGGCATTATGAGACCGCCAAAGGCAAGAACGCGGCGTCCTCGAGGTGATTACAACAAGGGAATTCGCCGGGTGCCGAGGCATGCCATCAGGGAAATAAATAGAGCATCTCCGATATGAAAGCTCGTCATGACCATGAACGCATACCCTATGTCATAGAGAAGCTTGAATATGAAAGGCGGGGTTGAGGCGGAGGCGGAGTGAAATGAATATGCACAGTACAGTGTGAATCGATGCGACCTACTGTGATCATACGTCACAGGAACGCGCTGTATGCTGGACCAGATGAGACAACGATCGGGAGTCAATGTGGATATCGAGGGAGAACATCACCACGTGGCTCTCGTCAAACCATGGTCACCCATAATCTAAATCAGAAACCTTTGCGATGCGATAACAGCAGAAGCCCCGAAGGCGTCGACGAGGACGTATACAGAGAATTGTCTCTCCGAGAATACAGGATATTCCGTAAGGGCATAAAATAGGCGAAACCCCGCAAGGTCCCCGGAATCCGTAGCGCGAACAGCTTCAAGGGGAACAGCAGGGACTGCAGGAGAACACGCACAGCATTCGCAGGGCCAGCAGTGTCGGTATTGCGCCGAGAGAGGTAGATAGCGACCATGCGGGATCCGCGAGGCAACCACTTTCGTCCGTGCGCGGGAATGAAACGAACGTGGACATTGTATGGAACGCACAGGTCACGATGACGACGTCGACGGCAGTGAAGCAAAAGTTCCGCGGTGCGATGCCAGTCAGGTACAATGGCAAGCGGGTAACCATACGCGCGCGGATTACCAATGAAGCCAGGGAACGTTGAGAGAAATGAGCGATTGCATTTATACACGAGGTAAAGCGTTCGGTTAGATATGATATGAACTGGTATGACACACGCGGCGGTCCGGAGAATAACGAGGCCCGAAGCCGGAACTTGACATAGAACGTCTCGTGTGGAGTGTAGACGGAGAATGGATACACGACCACGGGTTTCGGAGAACAAGGTTGGGGATGCGACCAAGAGTACTCAAAAAACCGGACGATTACCACGCGCCAGTGGAGTATTTGGGTCCAGGTCTTCCTCGACGGCCATCGGAATCAAATCGTTACCAAATTATAATTGTTTGATTGACCACGCCCGGGTGCAACGTCCTGACAGGACGCAGCATCGCAGGGCTGATGAGAAAACCCTGAATTCGTGTGTGGGAGTACGTCCAGGGATATTAAGGCCAAGTACGAAACCTTGGTCTCCTGGGCGGACGCGCGCAAAGGGCGTGCCAGGCCTTCTCGTATGTCGCCGCCGAGGTTTCATCCAAATCGGCCGTCCCACCGACGACCTTAAAGGTCATCCACGACCAAAAGATTGTGTAAAAAATGAAAATTCAAATGCCGAGTAAGCGGATCAACCCCAAAAGCTCGCCAAATCGAAGATATTGAAGACGACGCCGTATAAGCACTTGTTGTTACATCCCCGGATCTGTTGGAACGTTCAAGGGGACGAATGGAGCACACGGGACAGAGGAGCACACATGCATGACGAGACTTGTTTTGGGGCGGCCACATGTCGAATCGGTGAGTTTCTTCAAGCTGGAGCCGTGTTAGCCACGTCAGGTACTAACCACATCTTTTTGAATAAATGTCAGACGTAAATTGAACGCATATCACCAACACTTTTTGATTACCTTGCACGAACATGGCTCCTGATCGACTCACAGCCAATTTACGCACAGTGAGGGGACATCGCAGTCTATCCACACAGTCGGCGATCGTTCGCACTCCAATGCATGACCGTGACACTAGGCAACAGCGAACGGGGAGCTCCTGACAGACGGCTCGTACGCCCCTCCCGTTCCGCGAGGCTGGAAAACCGGTCCTGTCGTCCCAGCCGAGCAACTTTTTTAAGATTATACAAACCCCAAGGAAGGTTTTCCGATTCAGTCGCCACTTTATCTTGAAGCGAACGAGCGCACCGAACCTTTCCCGAACAGATTGCAGGGGCGCAAAAAAAACATTCAATCGTGTGTCTCGGATAATGAAAAAAAAAAAAAAAGGACACGTACACGCGCCCTACGGGCTACCAGGGCTTTTCAATTTTCTCTATTCAACTACCGGACCGACCGCCGCTGAACGCGTTCAAATCACAGCCATGAGAGACGTAAAACAAAGACTCGCCGACGCATGCTTGATGCCGATGCCTTTCCTTTCGTCCAGACCGCGCGGCCCGTTTGCCCTCAAGTCAAGTTCAAGTTTGGTCATGTCAAAGGGCGGACCGTTTTGCCGACGACGCTTGAACTCGAATATGTATGTCATTTTTGGTGATGGGCCGGGCCTACGAACGCCAACGCTATCGATCTGGTCGTGGCCATCGATGCCGTTTTGTTGACAGGTGTTCGCCGAGACAAACCAGCATGCAGGTTCGGTTTTTTTGCTCATCTCGTCCAAGATAAGCTTGTGCACATGGCTGGCGAACCCTGACGACGATGGCGATGGCGATGTGGGAAACTGCACAAGGGCAAATTTTCATTGGGATCGCACCGGTGTTTACGGAACCCTGTCAAAAGTATATTTCCTGCGTTATTTTCGCGTAGTACACAACTCGCTCGGTATGGTCTAGTTGGACAGATTTATATCCGACGGTTGGTCTCAGTCGACGTCTGAAATGTCCGCTAACCGTCCACCTTTAGCGATGCTTGATCCATTATAGTCTATGTGGTTCAAGTTACCAAAGTGATACATACCCGTTACCAAAGTTTCACCGAATTAGTTCGGTTCGCGATCACACGTACATGTGGACCATGTTTCATTTTGTTTCATTCTTCGCAAGACTAGCTATCCTATACGACTCGTAAGTTCCGTTCCTCTCGTGAGCGGAGATGTCTCTGCCTAGACCTCTTCCCCTATTCATTCCAAATGGTCATCAATATGACCGTCCAAGACCCTCCAGGGGGTATGCGCGCGTTCGATAGTTGAAAATAGATACCGTTCCATGTGGAAAAGTAGTAATGTGTGGATAGGGAGGCATAATGTGCCGAGGCATGAAAAATGACGCTAATCAGATAATAATATGCAACTGTGAAAACGAAGAAAAAGTCCTGCAACCGAAAATGGATGATGGAGATAGGATGATGGTGGCGCTCAATTGGATGGGATGTGGAAACCGCGGTTTGCGCGGGAATCCAGGGAAGGCGTCAACAGAGTATGGTGAGAAGCTGGTTGGGTGGCGCATGCGGATCTGAGGGGGGCGCGTGGTGCGACATGTCCCATGTCCAATGAGGATGAGAGGGTGCATAAGTCGCGATTCCCTCGGTGGCAAACGCGCGAAAAAAGAGATTGCATATACAAGGTGCGCAGTAACGCGCTGCGAATGACGGGAACGGGGCAGGTATTGCTCAACCCGTCAGACGGCGTCTAAGTCTTCGTTTCGTTCTGAAGAGACTGAAGCGTAAACTGAGAGTAATGGCTTGCCATTGACGACGAAGACTCTGAGTGCACGTCGGCCTGGATGAGGAATATCAGCAAAGCTGCAAACACGAGCGGAAGATTGAACTCACGTCCACTCGGAATCAGCTTGGATGACACGGTTTTCCTCCGTGGTAGAAGAAGACTGCTTCTCACCTTGCAGCTTGGATCGCTTTGTGGGCGACCTGGGTCTGCAATAAAAGGACGTATCTTTGATGGGCGCGTGGACGAGTTGCTCTCCTTCTTCATCCTCATCTTCTGCGAGAAAGCGCGATTCGTAGGAAGCAGGTTCCTCATAGGAATAAGGATAATAGACAGGGGGTGGATGGTAGGTGGCGGTCGAGGATGGTCTGCGTGGCTCGAAAGAGGGGCGCCGCTGCTCGATTTCGCACACTTCGTCGTCCGAGTCGTCGTCATCTCTGTATCCCTGCTCCCAACGCGGTTGGCGGGAGTGCATGTGGGAGTGGCCCAAAGGCGGGAAGTCGCGAAAATCGGGATCGTGGAGATCACCGTGGTGGTCGACGTAGACTTCCTTGAGTGCCATTTTGGGAGACTTTGTGAGGGGGGAGTGGGGTGGGGGAGAGGCGTAGGCAGGGTCGAGGAGACGCGCGATGTCGGCTTCGCGCGATGACGGGGAATATGGGCGAGAGGACGGCGCGAAATAGTGGTGGGAGTGGAGTTGTGACGTGTGGCGCGAAGCGGGAGAAGGCGATCGGTTACGCCTCAAGCGATGCCGGAGAGGGGGCGGGGATGAGGGGGACGATGAGGACGAGGAGGAAGCACTGTCGTATGCGAGCATCGGTGGAGGGCCATCGTCTAGGAGTGAAGTGTGTAGGCGTGGCATGGCGGTACGAGGGAGGAAAGGCTAGGCTGGGAATGCTGGTTGGTTATAAGAGGGCTCGAAGACCGAGGCAGGGGTGGCGGGGATTATGGTTGGTCGCGGGGGCAGTATAAAAAGGGGATGTCGTACAGGACGGGAGGGGATGGGAGACGTGAGCGGGCGGAGGAGAGCGGGATTATATACCATCGCCATCAGCCTTGCCTTGCTTTGACAAAGACAGAAACACACAAAACGCGCTCGGGCAATACAAGGCGTCCATTTCAGACCCCGTGCGTAATCATTCCATAAGCAGTCCACCCCATTACCCAAATCGGGATGCCCTCCAGTACCGCATCTCAGATCTCGTCTCACGTGCGGTGGGCCATCCCTATTGGCCGTCCACTCACCACATCGGGCACCTCTGCACACGTTCCCCGCCTCAAGTTCTAGGCATGCCCGGCTCGATTATCGCAATCCGAATCAGCTCTTCCACAGCAACTCGTGCGCGGCTCATCCCGGCCAACCATGCTGGCTCGCCCCGCCACAGCTGCTGACTCACTCACCCGGCCTGCGTCGGCCCGCCCCCCCGCCGCGTCAGCACAATGCCTGTCTCGGTACCTTGTCCACGACAAGCACATCCTTTCTTGCCGTTTGTGCTCCACACCGTTCGCAACTTGGATATCCATCATCCATCGCTACAAATCATCCCCCGACCTCCACGTTCCTAGAGTAGCTTATCGTTCCTGTGCTGTTCCGTGCTCCTCGCGTGTCGGCAAAATGCCGCGGGAGAGTTACCCGGCTCGCTACGGCTACTTCTTAGCTTTCCATCTACATTAATATCAAGAGAGCTGACAAGGTCTCTCTGGTCTCGTTCGAATGACTACAAGCTTCCCAACCAGGCTCAGTTCGACTTGTTGTGGGACGATGACTCAGATGGTTAGATTATCACATCCGGCAGTCAAGATAAGATCAGTCATAATTCATGTGTGCACGTTCCATATCATGCTCCAGTGTCGTAGGATTGGCAAAGCTAACAATAGCTCCGCTCGCCGGCTCTCCTCCGTCGCCTTCCTCTCAGAGAATCCCGCAGAAATCCAGGGAGTGCATCCCACACGTCTGGAATTCCCCTCTTTCCTGTCCAACATCCAGTGTTCCTTTCCTGTATTTATTCACAGTCATGGGCCCCCGCAGGACCGTGGAGGTGCGCAATTGGCGCGTATACACTTTGGTTTCTCAGTCATGAGGATAAAAGGTCACGCCAGCAGAGTCCTGGTTATCTTTTACCTTATCCGTCAGGCGTCGTGTCGATGGAAAGGGGTTGGTGTGGAAGGGTAGCTAAGCTCCATAATTCCGTATCGGACTGTTTCTATTGTCCCTATTTTCCTCCTGCGACGCCGTACCTGTGGGCGTAGGGTGACGGATATGCAGCTGCCCAACCACGCGAGAAAGACATGATCGCGGCGTCATGATCCTCTCTACACCCATGCATGTATCTAGTCCATAATCTCATCGATGGATCCTGCATCCGTGATAAGGCCCGAGGCCACATGTGAGACGCAGCACGACGGTCACATTTCACAGCTTCACCATTTTAGTTGGATCCGGCGAGGTGCCTGCTAGCCCTCTCCTGAGGCGATTTCTCATTGGCTCCCGCGGCGCACCCAAGCACCCCAGCGCAAGGCCCCTAGGAAAGGACGCCACCTCTGGCGCAGCTCTTAGTTCGCTGCAAGGGGCCCCCTCTTCGATTACACATTCGGCCGTGTCTGCTCTCCAGTGGCCGATTGGTTTGGTTCCTGGGTCGTTTCGTTTATGGCGCGCCTCGAACTGTATCAATCACGCGTCATTGACGCCAGCTGGATTGCGGCTGAATGCGGCGTTGTACCCGGAGCGTTTTCCGACCGGTTCAAGTCGGGCATCGACTATCGCTAAGCGTATTCTATTCCGATCATGACGACATCCAAGCCATCCACATTAATCGTACCCATCCCGTCCCATCCCGGTGACCCCATGTCCGCATCCGTCCTGGCGTCGTTCTCAGCCCGCGTCTTCCGGAGCGCAGGCGCGGGAAGGAGCGGTCATTATTATCTTATCTCCCATCTCCAAATTCCCGCTGACCCAATCAACTGAGACCGCATCTCTTCTTTACAGACCGTGACCCATAGATGGTCCATCCGTTCTTACTATTAGGTTCTAGTGGACGGCCAACGGAAAACACCGTGACAGGTTCGTGCGCACATACATGGACTGTTGAAAACACCGATCGGCGGCGCGATTCACCGGACGCTGATGCATATGGATCATCCACTCGTCCCACCAACCAGGACCGCACGTTCACCTCCCAGTATATTCGGTCATTCATAAAGTTGCCGTTTGCCGTTCCCGGATCGCCGTTTGTTGAGGCGATGTCACATCAACATCATGATGGCGATACCAGGGCCAAGTTGGTTTCAGTTCATTCCTTGCTTCGCGGATACCCCACTGTTTAGGTTTGGGATGTGACGAAGAATGGACGAAACAAACGACGGACGAGTTCGAGGAGCGCGATGGGAGGCTATGCCTTGTGGCTCAAACCGTTCAAAGCTCGTTGCGGTCAGAACTTTCCGGGTTAGAAGCTAGATTACCCATTGTCGATTCATGAACGCCGTGGTTCTCTCTTGGGTGGAGGTGGTGCGAGAACCCTTGGGAGCAACAGAGAACACTTGTGTGACTCGTCCGATCGAGAACATCGACGGACCCGAAGAGGGTTTCCAAATCGCGGTTATCTGTGCGTGCGGTGATAAGTTGGCGATATCGCGAACGTATGAACTTTCGTACTTGCAGGACCGAGTTTAATTTTGGGAGACGCGTCAAATTGGACATGGGCTGTGTGCCGAGGTGATGACTCGACTGACGCGCGCGCAATGACATTCAGCGTCGGACGATCAAGCAAATCATTCGTAAGCGGGATGAATGCTGATGAATAAACGCGTAGAAAGAACCCTCAAGAATCTCAAACACGGGAGAATCGTGATCGTTTGAGAAGGCATGTTGAACGATGCGATTCTCCCAGGATTCCCCCCTCCTTCCTCCTCCTGATACTTGAAACTTGGACAGCCCTCGAGATGGCTCATAGCTGATCGTCGACCGGTAACAGGTTTCCAAAACAATCGTCATCTTCACCGGCGAAATATCTATGATCATCTTGATGTGTCACCGGGGAAGAATGCCCGGTAACCTGCTGATTTCATTTCGGTAATCTCCAGTTCGATAATTCAAACATCTGAATTTATTTCTGGACTGACAATATAAGAGCTCTTTGTAGCATCATCGAATCGTGATGAGAACGCACGTCGCCTCGATCAACTGAGCCCACACAGCAAAGTGACCACTCGGTAAGTACATGGGTCATCAATCACGATCTTCTCGCTCGCTCCCAAGGAGGGTCGTCTCGACACCTACACCACGCAGTCGCCATCGATATGCACCACGCCAAAGCATGACGCATTTCATTGGAACCAACACAGATTGGAGATTGACTCGCTGACGAGAGATGAATGACGACGTTGGGGGGATCTGTGCACGTGTCCAAAACACCTGGTTCGTTTTGGAGAGGCTACGTGAAGAGCACGCTCATTTCGCGAATCTGATTCGAGGGTAGATAGTCAATCTTGGGTTGAGCAGCTCTCCACGAGAGGCGACGTGGTACGAACGGTAGTGGTGCGGCGCCGCATGTGCGAAGAGTCCTAGTCATGCCGCGCTGTGCTCTAGTGTGTCCGGCGCGCTGTAGCCTCATGGTATTAGCCCCTATGAGGGAGTGCAGACCAGGTCGGGGAAGTCCCAGACGGCACCTCCAGTATCATCTCGGACTAGACGAGGTGTGGCGTTCACACACTTGTTCATATCCGATTTGGTGGTGTGCAGAAATGCTGTAGCCTGTCCGACGAGAACCGCGGTACAGGTGCGATACTGCAAGTATGGAATGTCCCATTTCGTGAAGGCTATGGATTCTAGGCGGTTGCGCGGATCTATGGAGGTCCCCACCAATTCGGAGGATTGGAGGTGCTTCGAAAAAAATGTCGTACCACTCGTCCGAATCTGATTTGCGACTGCGTTCAGATTCGCTGCATTTCCGAACGACGATAATGACTTTCATGATGATTCGTCCACGGCCTGACCAGGTTGGATTTCCGTGAGAATGTCCACTGGACGATCTGTCGACACGCGACAGAGTCTCACTCGGAGCCTAGACCATGAGGAAAGCCCGCCATCGTGCCCCTCTGAACTCCATCCGTCCATCCATCCGAGCCCAAGTTTGACGCGCACCTACGCGATCACTCGGTCAAGCGCTGGAAGTGAAACATATCGGCTAGCAAAAAAAAACATCCGAGAGACATTCAGGAAGGTTAGCGGACATGCGGCTATGGAGTACAATGCACTGTTTTTCATGATTTCTGACCTTGGATTTGTGGGGCTTCTTTCCTTCCCTGATCGTGCCGCATCGCAAATGAAAAACTGCAGGGCTCCAATCGGTCATAGTCACTCCAATAGGCCGTTTTTTTCATCTTTCAGATGCCAATCTCGAGTAAAAAAAGTGAGTGGAGCACAATGGTGCATGCCTCTCCCTCTCTCTCATTCACAGATCGCATCGTTTTCGGTTCGATGAACATCAATTTGCATCTGTGATAGTCTGTTTCTCTGCTGAGGCAAGATCACATGGAGTAGGAAAACGTTTTCTTATCATGACTGCATACCCTGTCGGAAGACGTAAATGACTATCCCGTCGGGAGACATCTATCGAGATTTACAGCGCACCTGACTCAACTTTGACACGTCAACAAGAGATGTCGTATGCGCTTGCTTTTTCGCTTTCGCGTTAATTAAACTCCACCTTCTCTGTGAGGCTCGACAGGGGTGTGCCACCTTTTGAGCATCATGGAGTCATGGACTGCAACGATGTAACATGTGTATGTGCCAATGATTATCCCCTCTGTCATGCAAAATTCGCTGACTCTGTCGTGCATCGTTGCGGTTCATAACCGTCACAACCTGAGCTCATGTTCTACACGTCTCACTCCAATCTCAATGCAAAGCCAAGAACACTGCGAAACCCAGAATGTCAGACACGCACACCCAGGCTCCAGCTCTCCGAAACCTCACTGGACTGAAAAGTCACCTTTTCCGTCAGTCCGGACGTCGTTTACGCAGGTCTACCATCGCACCATTGACATCTCGTGTGCGAGTTCTCTTACCATGCCAATCAAACGTTTCTAGTTGGCTGTTCGTCATTTTAGATCTCTTTCCTCGGTCCTTCACTCTCTCTCACACGCATCACCTAACAATTGACCCTCTCTCAGACCCACCCTGGTTTCGGGATTCAAATACTTTCCGTATATGCACCTTGGGTCGCCTCGAGTTATCCGCGCGTTGCGCCTATATTCACACCACCTTTCGCCTCTCTTGGCTATCGTGTCCGTCCGTCAGTGAGGCTTTGTGTTTCAAACGTGACGTGGTAGTGAGCCTGACCCACACTTGCGGGCGCACACTTATCTGGCCATGTGCGTGGATGATCCTGGCGAGTTAGCCTTCTGATCTTCTCCCCCGGAGCGGCGGCCTTATCCGCGTCCCATATACAGTCTAAACCAACTGCCACGTGCCTTTCACTCGGATATGCGGGTAACAATGGCTGACCTCGTTGCAAACGTGTTCAATTGAGATAGTTGCTTTCATATTATTACTTGGCGACCGGTAGTTAACATATTCATGGTACAGTCTGGTACATTATCAATCTCTTTATCGACGTCCGACACTCAGTGGCGGCGTGGAGAACGGTTGCGCAGTTAGAGGGTCGATGCGAGTCTCTTTTTCTGATACTGACTGACCGCTCCAGTTCTTTATCCCGTGCACAACGCGTTCGCATGCTTTTCTCCCTACTTCTCCCTCTATCAGCGAATACGAACAACGCGATTCAGGCAGATGAACGTTACCTGTATGCCGATTCAGAATGTTGAAGCCGGGATACGATTCGCCGATGTGTGGAACCACATGGTGACGCACGCCTGGAATGCAGATAGGATTGCGATTCTGGCCGTCCTCTGGCGTTTTCTCCGCGGTTGGTTTATTATCCCTGCGGTCGCCCCCGCCCCTGAGCCCCCGCCGCCCTGGTTCATCACGAGGGCCATTGCAACGCAAACGGGGATATGCTTGGTTTCCAGATGCATTAGGACGACCAGGAGCCGTGCTGATGCGCATCCCAGTCACAGCACCATGCGAAGAAGAAGAAGAAGTAGAAGTAGAAGAAGAAGCCGAATACGGAGTCTGCCAACCTTCTGCGAGGGCACCCATGATCGCTTGTAGTTATTCCAAGTCAGTATGGAGCTCGCTGAGAGGATGATTTCTAGAGAGAGAGATGGTTAGCATCTCCTTTTATACGTGTCACTTTTCTTGGTGGACATGCTGAGTTAGTGTTCCTCGTTGCCGCGCTGTTCTGGCCAACATTTTTGCCGCAAGGCGCACCCCGTGCACTCTCTATGCCATACGTTCTAAATGGTGGCCAAGTAATCGCGAAGTGCTGGATGGTTGTGGAATGTATGTCACGCATGGAGGGCCCCTCCAAACGATTGGCGTGCGGGCCAAAATCACATTCGCATGTGACATGCTGTGTGGGAGAGAAGAAGCGCGCGTGCAAAATGAACCCCGCTCTCCAAAAATGATGAAAAAACATGACTGCTTGGATGGGTTTTTGAGTTGTAAAGTCACACGTTGAAGTTCATACGGGTGATTCGAAACAGATGTTCGCGTCTGATGGGCACTTTGGCAAGTGGCCAAATCAAACCTCCAAGGAACGATCGAGCGTCTGACTGACCATGATTGGAAGCGACGATTTTCTCGGAGGTGTTGAGCTAGCCAACCTGGCCAAGGCCCGGGGCCCAGTGGAGGGCGTGGCGGCGGCGGCGTTTTGCCTTTGTTTCGCCCCTTTCAGGGTTCCTGGGGGGGGGGGGGTGGGAGAGAGCCTGGCTTATTCTGACGAATTCAAAAGCCCAACGTTCGAACCAACTTTGAGTGTGCGAGGGCGGTACTTACAAGTCATGAAGGATCCAGGAAAGACCCACCCGCGATCCCAACTCTGGCTTCAGGCTTTCGCACAGCTTCAACGGATCCACGTCGACGAATCAAAAGTCAGCTCCCTGCATCAGCGAAAGCTTGCCTATTCAAAAAAAATGCCCAGTTGCAGCCATTCACTGGCGATGTCCGCCGCTTCGTAGTACAATAAAATGGGGAGAAACCCTTTTTTTTTAAATAAGAAAAAGTCCGTGAAATGACCGAGAAAACGTGCCCACGACTGAACCCGAAATGGCGAGCCGCGTTGAACAGCGCAGTTTCAAACGTGTCTCATGTTCTTGATTTCTTCCGCATCTTGCCTTCGTCAATGGCGGGTGGTTGGCGGGAGAAGTGTGTGTTCGTACACGGAATTCGGGCGGACGAGCGATCGCGCGCGGGGGGGAAGACTCGACGGGGACGGGCGTCGGGTCCGAGGAGAACACGGTGCTCGAGCTCACCACGCGGCAGTCCTGAAATCGACGAGTAGGGGGCGGAGGTATTAGATACGAGTCCCAAGGATTCGATAACGGTGCTACTACCAAGTACGTCGAACAACTTTCTTAAAGGCCATGTCACACCCGGGCCCTATAGATGATGGAAACGCGCGGCACCTGCGTTTGATTCGAACCATCGGACACGGCTCCCCCTGCCCCACCTCCCATCTGTTTCTGAAAGCATGGATGCCGTTGGGATAGGATAAATGTCGGAGAGAGCGATATTTGCTCAATCGGTCCCGGGTTCTCTTCTCGATGTTATTCTCAACCTTTCGTAGTCCATGGGCAACTGGATACCCTCCTCCCTCCCCCCCCTTTTTTTTTTCTGGCGATACGGTGGTGACTCAGACGATAGACATGGGTGACAAGCCCAATACTCGAACCATTCTGCGCCGCGCCTGGGTTGTGCAAAGCTCTGTTCCATTGGCAAGCATGCGCGTGTAAGCAAATCGGCTTCTTCACTCCATACCACCAACTCAGTTTGGGGCTCCACCCTGATCACGTCTACCGTCCCGAACCACCAAACAACAAATTCGATCAGCTCTTCGAGCATAGTAACGAGAACGCAGTGAACACGCACAAGATACGCTCGTCTCCGCGTGAAAATCATGGCCGTTGACTCGACGTTTGTGTTTGAAAGCGCTGCCCTTCCTTCGGAGATGCAAAGTCGGAACGTGTGATCACAGGATTCAAGAGAAGAGCTCTAATCAAAGATACGGATCGAGTGAAGGATAGGCCTAGTCTCCCCTTTTGTTTTTACTCGTAATCTCCAGCCGAGTCTCACACCCAAGGAGAGAGGACGAAGGGTCGTCTCTCAGGCTCGAGAAAAAGCTCGGTCGTTTCCGAATCTCACTGTCGGGAGGGTGAACGCTGAGCTTGCCTATCGGAACGCAGTACTTGTTCAGTGCAACCGATGGTTCACATACTATAAAAAACAGCTTCATTCCTGAATGCGCTTTCTGAGAACGTTAACGACCGTCCTCGCGTGATCTGCAATAAATTTCAACCATATCATCGAAGCCCCAGTTATTCTATAGAGTCAGCAGATCTACCGAAGAAGGGTCATCTCGCTGGCTAGTCACCAATGATTCAGAGACATATCCATTCAAATCTGATCATACCTCGCTCGCATGAACGGATTGACGTGTATGCGGCTCCAATGTGGACAACGACAGCCAGTGTTAGTATACAGCGCTGATCGATAATCGATATCTATTTGCGCGGGGCTGTGCAGCTGTGGACACTCGGAAACTTGGACACAGAATTACGACTGCGGGACGGAATGATGCGAATTGAGAGAGCTGGTTGGGCATACCTGGCATATTCGTCACAGCAGGGAAATAATATGATCGCCGGTACCAACAATTCAGGGCCTCCGACAAGGCGTCACGCGCCATCAACGTCCCAGATCAAGCGAAAACGAAACACACATCCATCCTGGTTTCTGAAAAGACCACTTTTTAGCAAGTGCATGCTACGTTGGGCACAACACCACACTTCCTCCCATCTGCGTCTGGCGCCCCTGTGTCGTCGTCGAATACGGTTGCCCATGGAGATCGTACCAAGGAGCACACCAAAGAACACACTATGCGTGTGATACTCATAAAGCCCGGCTACCCAAAAAAAAAACTCGGATGCGCAGTTGTTGATGGTATAATTCCATCGTGAGCGGCAGTGATAGCCTGTGTTGAGAAGTAAGTAGTCTGGGATGGACATGCCAGACGTCAGTTCAAGAGATTGAGAGGGTGTCGCGTTCGTACGTTTACTTCAAAACCACCAAGTTGTGTCAAGCTGCCCCGTATTCGCGATCAAGAGACCATCACAGGGGAGGGTCTAGATTTGGAGTGATAACCCATAGGCAAAGGGTCACAAGTCGGTCAACGAGGCTGACCTCGGTATGTTTTGCCTTCAAAACCTGGGGTGGTTCCTGTCAGCATGTCTTGGATCTCGCTTGTGGTTATCAGTGGCGATCCTGAAGAGTAACAGGAATCAGTTCGTAGTATAGTACTTTTGTTCGATACGTACCTGCGGGATCGCCATCCACCTGCTATTGAAGTCGTTGGTGAATCGTCGGTGAGCATATTTCAACGAGCCCAGAAGGAGCAGCTGCGCGTATGACAATGTGATGCAGCAGAGGCACTCTGTGATACGCCTTTTATCTGGGCCTCGGTGTACTATAAGCATATTTGCGGAGAAACGTCCATGCCCAGCACTTGATCAAAGCTGTTCCCTTCCATCAGAACCGATAAACCAGTCTGCAGCGCATCGTTGGAAATTGGTACGCACTGCCTTCATTTTCGCATAACAGCCACCTGCAAACGAGCCAAGACTTTCTTCGGGCGATTCAGACAGGGTCTTCGGAGGGCCGAAGGAGTGTGGCATCATTGTAAGTTACTGACCATGCTCATTGCTCAGTACTCAGTCTTCTCACTGAACCGTGGCTGAGCCAGTGCGCTCAACTGAGATAGTAATACAGAAAAGAAGAACGCGATATACCAGACGCACGTTGCGTCCCAACGCTCACCGCTTCCCACTTGCCTTTGCCTTTGCCTTTGCCTTTGCGCCCTTGGCAGTCTGGGACGCACCTCCCAATATATATATATATCATCCGCTGGGCCTCTTGAAGGGAGTAATTCCACGACCCTTCCGCACCACAAAGTGAGTTTCCTCTCTTCGACTGGTCCAGCCCCGTTAATCCTTATGTGAAAAAGGGGCCGATTACAGTGCGCGGCATTTCCCGTCAGCAGCACCTGTAATTCCACGGTGTCCATCATTCGTATTCACCACCACCCAAGCTACATTCGTCTCTCAGCGATCTTGGCCACTCCTGCGATGAAGGCCTTCAAACAACTAATTCGACGCCTCCGATCCGGCACCGCCAGTAAAGATTCGTCTCCGGCACCTTCAAGTTCCCAGCATTCCCATGCACCCAACATGCAACCCAACGCAGTCCCCAGCGATTCAGACATTCTCCTGACCCAAGCCAAAGGGGCCGATGCGCTGGCCCTTGGAACACAGCACAAAGATTCAGATGCGCCCAAGGAGCAGGCCACAGATCCCACCTCTCTCGAGCCACACCCTGGCAACTCGGGTGCTGTTGACATGCGGACGTTCATGCAACATGTTGACCCGGATCTCATGGAGAAATTTGGACGATTTAGAATCCTCATCATCGGCAGGGCGAATGCCGGCAAGACGACCATCCTTCAGAGTATATGCAACGCGACGGAAGATCCGGAGATCCACCATCAAGGAGAAAAGGTAGGGTTGATAAAGCTGAGATATACCGGATGCTAATGCTGTGGACATGTGATCAGGTTGACTTTGCGATCCAGGGATCCAGGGAGGTGAGTGTCATGGCTACGTCCATGTCATTTCCAGTGCTTTTGCAAGCTGTCTCATGTTTCACAGCGTGGACTCCATGATATCAATTATGAGATGGTTTTCAAAAGCAACGGGAAATTTGTCTTCCATGACTCTGCTGGTTTTGAGGCTGGTCGTGAGGATGAGTTCGACAAGACAAAGGACTTCATCACGGAGCGTGCCAGTACAACTTTCCTTGAAAAGCGAATTCATGCCATCTGGTGAGTGGGCATTATTTCACTAGGTCCTGATGACTCTTATACAAGCAGGTACTGCATTCCAATGGATCAACATCATCGTGCTATCACTGTTGCAGAAGAAAGGTTCTTCTGTGAATGTGACACCAGAAAAGGTGATAATTTTTCATGATAATGCTGTCTGAGCTGATTGGTTTGGGTATTAGTGCCAGTGATTGTGCTATTTACCAAATGGGATGCACTTATCATACAGGCATTTCAGCCTAATTATCTAAATCAGCCTCTAGAAGATCAACTTGTGAAGCAGAGGCAGCATGCTGAAGAAATCTTTGCCAAGAGAAATATATGGAAGGATCTGAGCAAGATGGTATTCCCCCCACAGGCATATGTGAAGCTGGAAAGTTTGTACATATATGCTCTCATCTCTATTCTCTTGTATTAATCATATTTCCAGACATGGATACATCTGACACAGGATGTCACACATTGCTGAGAGAGACTGCAGCTGCATTGAATGATGCATCACTGCAGATGTTGTTGGTTACAGCACAGGAAAAGAATATCCTGCTCTGCATTGAGTATGCAGTCAGACAGTAAGTGAACCATGTTCTGGGTGTAAAGCATAGTATATTGATACCATGAAGTGTCTTGGTACCTTATGCTGAGTCCAGGACTGCTCAAAAGCGAAATCTCAATCTGGGTGAGGCATTGGCAAGTTGGTTTCCACACACAATGGTAAGAATTTAAGTTATTCCAAAATTATTGGGATGAAAATATTATTATGCTTGAATGATATTGATGGATGGCTAGGTAATTAACATAACATGAAATCAAAAAGAGCTTACTGATTGATTGTTTAATTCTGTCCATGAAGAGAGTATGTGATACATTATGCATTGAAGTTATGATAAGCTCACATGCTTTATGATACTAACAGGGTGTAAGTGAAATATCAAAACAAAAACATTCATTTAACCTATTCTATCACTCTTGCATTAATAGCTGGTGAGTAATCTAATGCAGACTTGAAAATATGAGTTCCTGTTTATCAAGGATTTGATTTCAAAGGGAGTAAGTCACACAGGAATACATGCAAATCAGCACATTAATAATGGATTTGTTCATGTCTATTGCTATTTTGGTATCATTAGGGAGTAAGTGATCTGAAATGCACTAAGAATGAGTTTGATGTTTGTGTTGATGTAATATGATAGAAAGTAAGTGGTCTGATTATACCTGAAAGACACAAAACTAATACTTTCATATCCATTAATATAAAGAAAGTAAGTGGCATATGGGTGAAAAAATAACTTTATTGATGACTTTGCGTCCATCTCAACAACTGCCATTTCCATGATAGTTTGTAGGTGATCAAGTATGCATTCTGAAGCAAGGTGTTGACTATGGGCCTATGTGCTGTACATTCCTTTCATAGCTGGTAAGTATTCTCTCTGAATATAAAATCCAAGCACTGCTGATGAATCCACCCTGTGCTGCTCTTCAATTGAAAGATTGTAAGCACTCTGATGTGGAATTAAAATGAGATAGCTCATGATAAATGTCCTTGGTATTGCATAGCAAGTAAGTGATCTATGGTGAATACATCTGAAGTGAGAATTTTGTTGACACACATGCCTCCTCTACTCCCCTATTCATAGGATGTAAGTGGTCTTACATGGATTTAATGTAAGAATGTTACTGATGAGCATCCTGTTATGGATTGGTATTTTTCCTCTGTTTTTTTCCTGCTGCTCTCCCAATGATAGGATGTAGGTGGACTCATGTTGATTGAAAGGAGAATGTGCTGATGAACATCTCTCCTGCTACTCTCCCATTGATAGTTTGTAAGTGGTCTGATGTGGTTTTGAAATGAAATTGGTGCTGATGAGTATCCCTTGTGCTGCTCTCCAATTGATAGTTGGTGTGTGGTCAGTTATGAATTTGAAATGAGAATGCTGCTAATGAGCATTGCTCCTGTTGCTCTTCCATTGACAGGATGTAAGTGTCTGGATGTGAATTGGAATGAGAATGGTGCTGATGACCATTCCTCCAATTGACAGGTTGTAAGTGGCTGGATGTGAATTGGAATGAGAATGATGCTGATGACCATTCCTCCCATTGATAGTGTGTAAGTGGCCAGATGTGAATTGGAATGAGAATGGTGCTCATAACCATTCATCCTATTTATCCCCATTGATAGGATGTAAGTGTCTAGATGTGAATTGGAATGAGAATGGTGCTAATGACCATTCCTCCTATTTCCTCCCATTGATAGCATGTAAGTGGCTGGATGTGAATTGGAATGAGAATGGTGCTGATGACCATTCCTCCTATTTATCCCCATTGATAGGATGTAAGTGGCTGGATGTGAATTGGAATAAGAATGGTGCTGATGACCATTCCTCCAATTGACAGGTTGTTGTTACGCTGGGCGCTAACAATTGAACAGCGAGGAGGCACTCTGGAGTGGCCTCGAGACTCGTAAAGCGTTTCTGAGCTGGGTCTCAGACTATGTCTTAGTGCGCACACTAAGAGTCTGGAGTGAAACTAATTGCTAGCAGGTTACTGCGTAGAACTAGATAATGTACATGGTGGAAAGGCAGAGCCTTTATACTACTGAGGTCTGCGCACAGACCATGTCCCTAATCGAGTCGCGAGAAGGGAAGTTACATATACGGAAGGAATACTCTAGAAGATTCCGGAGTATGAGAGAAAGCGCGTCCGTGCGCGAGAAGTGATGACTAAGCTAGAGCGGCTCGTACCGCTCAACGGGCACTAGCAAAAGGCTAGGCGAGTGAAGTAGTCCCAACGGTAATGGAGAGAAAAAGTATACCACTACCGTAACATTACCCCCTTCCCATGGTGGAGACTCCGACTCCACAACTTGAATACTCCCTTCACTGAGACGCTCCCTCGTTGAAGTCGTAGTCATAAGGATCATCGGCAGGTAACTCCGCCCACGCGTCGTCCCGGAACGTGCAGTTGGCGACGATATGGCCAATGGCGCCGCATAAGCCGCAGACGCGTTCTGGGCAAAACTCCTGTATATGACCAGGGGCGATGCGGTGACAGAACGGACAGGTGTAGTTGGGGCAGTCCCTGCGGAAGTGGCCGACGGTCCCGCACTCGAAGCAGAGTTGCGGGCGGACGAGGCGAGGTCGAGTAAGGCCCGGGCTGGGGTCAGGAGATCTGTCGTCGACGATGATAGGGGAATCACGAGTGCCCCGGTTGGCGAGGTAGGGTGGCGGGGGTCCGTAGGAGGAGTCATTAGAGCTACCAGCTGCGACGGCAGGGGTAGTGACGCGGGGAATGAGCTGGATCGAGGGGGTTCCTCGACGGGTGGACGGTTGGGGGGTGACGGAGCGGATGGCTCGGTTGGCGATTCTTCGTCCTGCGGCGGTAAGGGTGACTGATCCAGGGATTGCTCCGACCTGGAGTAACGCCTGGCGAGGTTGGCGACGCACTGTACGAGGCGGTAGGGGGGAGTGTCGACGAGCGACCTGGGGCTCGTCGACGTCGGTCCGAAAGGACTCCAAGGACTCTCCTGTGGTCTCACGAGACGAGTCTGCTACCAGCGTGGTTGCAGGAGACTCTCGAGCGGATGGCGCTGGAACAGGTACAGGCGAAGGAGATCTTGCCGGGGGAGGACGAGGCACTGGATTGGGGCCGCGAGCCATGGGACGGAGGTAGCCGATGCGGTCGGCGGAGTGGAGGTAGAATTGCCGCTCTCTAGGAGCAAGCGCGATGAGGATAGGACGAAGGACTGGGGCCAGAATACCTGGCAGCAGCTGATCAACCACGTAACCGAATCCTTCGGCGTGGAGGATATCAAGGGTGTAGCCCCTAGCCTCCATCAAGGACGACTCAAGGGCGGCGGCATAGACGGGGGGTTGGTTGTCTGGGCACAGACGTGTGTGGACGGTACGGGCGAGGGCGTACGAGCGGTATAGAGAGGCGAGGGTGCGGAGGACGTAGTCTCCGGTGAAGTCCATGCGCTGTTCGAGCGCGTACGTGGCGACGGGATTTTCGAGAACGGCGGCGTAGAGAACGCGGCGGGATGAAACAGGAAGACGAGAAGAGCGGACTGGGGGTTGCGGCGGAAGGGGAAGGTTTTCATTGTTGTCATTGGCAGCAGAGGAAGCGTTGTTTTCGACTGGGGAGATGGACATTTTCGAGTTTTACTGCGAAGATGGGGAGGGAAAGTCCTTGGGGTGGCGCAGTTTATAAGCCTTGAGCAAGGCCTGCGCATGGACCAGGTTCCCGTTTGGTTCCCAGGTGTTCTCTGCTGCGGAATATCCTTTCCAGGACACAAGGAACTGACGGCGTCCCTTCGAGCCGCGATGGGACAAGATCCGATCGATCTCGTACTCTTCATCTCCGTCTATTTCTTCCGGAGGGGGGTTGGTAAAATTCGGGCCGTGTTCTGCCGTTTCGCGATAAGGGGTCAGGAGGGACGCGTGGAAGACATCGTGGATCTTCCATGTCGGCGGTAGTCGGAGCCTGTACGCCACAGGGGAGATGACCTGTGCGATTTCGAACGGACCTTCCCGTCTAGGGGCGAGCTTCTTCGACGGGTACCTGAGTCGAAGGTTGCGCCCTTCCAGCCAAACCTTATCGCCTGTCTTCCACGGGCGGAACTTGGACGAGATCCGTTCCTTCATCAGTCGCCGTGCCTTCTCGTGGGCTTCTAAAGCTTCCGTTCGGGCTCCCGTGAGTTCCGAGAGTCTGGACTCGAGGGCGGGGAGGAACGTCTTTCCGATTGGAGGATAAGACCTCGGTTCATATCCGACCATCAGGGAGAACGGGGTCACGTTTGTCGAGGAATGCGTCATCGAGTTGTGGGAAAACTCGGCCATGGGAAGGAGCTCGGCCCAACGCTCTGGGTGTCCGTCACAGAAGATCCGTAGGTAAGTCTCCAATTTGTTACAGTTTTACCCCTAAGCGTACCCCGCCACTCGTTTTCCCACGCTTACGCGTCCCCGCCGCCCCCGCCGCCTCGCGATGCCGCCCATCGCCCGCTCCCCAGTCGCCTAGTGGATGCCATCCACTTCCCCGCTCGTTCCTGCGAGTCTCTGTGCCGTTGCACGAGATAGCCCCTGTCTTCTCGCCCCGTCGGGCCGGACCTTCAGCTGAGCTGTCGCGTCCCTCTTTCTTTGACCAATGACATTTCTTACATCACGTGACTAGCACGTGACTAGATTACGACGCGTCAGTACCTTCGCGTCGAGACCCGTATCCAAGGGCTCCGCCGTTCGCGCACCCTTCGCCCTGTGGGGCTCGCCTCATGGACATCGTCACTTCGACTTCAGCTCTTCCTATTCGCTGACGATGTCGCCATCTTACTCGGAGCTTCGCTCCCTCGTTACCGGCACTTTGCCGCTTCCTTCTTTCGCCGCTATGACTCGGACGGACTCATAGCCCTTTGCCCTCGCTGCCACGCACAGCTCGGTCTGTGCACGATACCCTCCAAGTATATAAGATCGTACTTAGAGTAGTACGAGTTCTTTAGCTAATTCTACGCATCTACCAAGTGCATAGTAATCTAGCATCATACCCTCTTGCCGATAAAGCCGATAAGAGCCTGCTCGATCTCGTCTGGTCGCCACCACACAAGATCTCGCCGACACTTGCTTTGCAAGACACCCGATAGCGTCGTTCACGCGAGTCGGCACTTTCCTTATTAGGCTCGAGCCCCTAGTCAAGTGCTCGCTGCTAGTTATTGTGCGCTATCAGCGTAACACAATTCCTGGTTGACTCGTTCGGTCTCGCCATCGGTTTGAGGGTGGTAGGCGGAGGAGAGGGCGAGGTCATAGTCTAGGAGCCTTGCGAGTTCTCTGGCAAAGGCGGATGCGAACTGAGGACCTCGATCAGAGATGCAGCGAGAGTGTAGGCCGAATCGAAGGAAGACTGTTTTGAAAAATAACTTGGCAACTCCTGCCGCATCAATGTCCTTGTTGCAAGGGGAATAAATTACCCCCTTCGTAAGCCCATGGTCTACCACGACCATGACAGAATCATAACCCAGAGAGGGAGGGAGACCGGTGATGAGGTCGACCGAGACCTGTTCGAAGGGACGAGAGGCCACGCTGGCCAGAGGAGTGAGAGGGGGCACGGTGGGGTGAGTATTAACCTTGTGCGCCTGACAGACAGCGCAGCCAGAGACGAAGCGGCGGACCAAATTAGCCATGCCCGGCCACCAATAATCACGTTGCACCAGATTCTGGGTGCGGAAGATTCCACCGTGACCTCCAGCGGGACTCTCGTGCAAGGACCGGATAAGGTCGACGCGTGCTTCCTCGGGGATGTAGCGCTTCTTGCGAAAATACAGCTCTTTACCATCGAAGTCCCAATCCCCAGCATTCATTTTGGGAAAGAGCGGGGAGTCTTCGTAAAGAGCTTGCATGCAACGCTTAATCATGGGATCGCCGGGGGTGGAGGCGGCGATCTTTTCCGCAAGGGCGACGTCGATTTTGCGAGCGAAGAGATTTTCGGGGAGGAGGGTCACTTCCTGGTTGTCGGCGGAGGTGTCAACGTCGTCGCGGCGGGATAGGGCATCGGCAGGGCCCATCTGGGTACCCGGGATGTGGTGGAAATGCAGGTCGAAATCCTGCAGGAACATGAGCCAACGTGCTTGTCGGCGAGACAACTTATTGGGTTGCCGAAAGTACGTGAGATTCTTATGGTCGGTGAGAATCTCGACCTGGTGACCAGTACCGCGCAGGTAGTGTCGCCATTCTTCTAACGCGTGAATGACTGCGAGCAGTTCGCGGTCGTAGATGTCGTAATTGCGCTCTGCCGGGGAGAGCGTCTTGGAGAGGTATGCGCAGGGATGGAGGTCGCCGTTGACGTCCTTTTGCATAAGGACTGCCCCAGTGGCAGTAAGGGAGGCGTCCGTCATGACGGCGAACGGTTTGGTGACGTCGGGCATGGAGAGGACGGGTTGTCGTAAGAACGACTGTTTGATTGCTTGGAACGCCTGTTCACAAGCCGGGGTCCAGGCCCAGGGGGAGTTCTTCTTGGTCAGGTCGTGTAGTGGCTTCGCAATATGGGAGAAGTCCTGAATAAATCTTCGGTAGAAATTGCAAAACCCGATGAAGGACCTGACTGCCTTCACCGAGGTCGGGGGGTTCCATTCGCGAATGGCTTTCAACTTGGTCGGGTCCATCTTGACCTGCCCTTCTCGGACCATCATCCCGAGGTATTCCACTTCTTCGGCATCGAACGAACACTTTTCCAGTTTGAGGAACAACTTGTGTTCGCGAAGTCGTTCCAGGACGCGGATCGTTCGTGCCTCGTGTTCTGCAGAGGTGGCGGAGTGAATCAGCAGATCGTCCATGTAGATGATTAGCCATCCTTCTGCCATTAGGTCGCCGAAGATGTGGTCCATCAGAGCCTGGAACGTAGCTGGGGAGTTGCAAAGTCCGAAGAACATCACGGTGGGCTCGAACAGCCCTTGAGGAGTGATGAAGGCCGCCTTCCAGCGGTCGTTCGGCTTGATGAGGACATTGTTGTATCCCCAGCGGATATCCATCTTGGTGAAGATCTTCGATCCTTTGAGGCGGTCGACGAGGTCGGAGATGAGGGGGAGAGGGTAGGCGTTTTTGACGGTATGCGAGTTCAGGTACCTATAGTCCTGACAGGGGCGTAGCGAGCCATCCTTCTTGGATACGAAGAAGAAGGGGGCAGCTTGAGGAGACTTTGAGGGAGTGATCTTTCCCGACTTGAGGTGTTCCTCGACGAAAGCTTTGCAGGCCTCCGACTCTTTCGGATTCAGGGGGTAGACCTTGGCGACTTTTGGGACAAAGTCTTTGTCGAGGTCGATAGCATGGTCGAAAGATCGGGATGGGGGTAGTTCCTCAGTGTTCTTCTTGTCAAAAACGTCCGCGAAGGACTTGAACGGGGTTGGGAGAACTGCTTTCTCCTTGACGGCTTGGGCGGCGATCTCAGTCGCGATGGTTGCCTTTCTGATAGGGTAGGCGTCCCGTGCTGAAGCGTCCACTCGCTTCTTCCAGAGCTTGGCGATCTTGGAGTCTGGGTCCAAGTCAAGGTACCGTACCAGGTACCGTTGAGCGATTGCCCGAGGGGAGTCGTGTCGGGGCTTCTTGATTTGATCGGGGAGATCGATGTGGCCAGTGGCCCAATCTATTACCGGGTTGGCCTCTCGTAGCCACGGCAATCCCAAGATCATGTTCTCTTTTCCTATGTTGAGGACTAGGAAACTCCGTTCCTCCTCGGTTTCTCCAACTCTGATGGAGAGGGTGACCTTGTGTCGAATAACTCCTCCTTGATTGTTTGACCCGTCCACGTTCTGGGCACTGAGTGGTTTGGGTAACCGTTCCATTGGTAATTTCTTTCGCTTCACTAGATCGCGATCTATGAAGCATCCGCTTGCGCCGCTGTCCACCAGGGCGAATGTGTCGACGATTTGACCCCCTTCGTGCACGAATAGAGAGACGGGAACTCGAATTGATTGTGCATTGGGGTTTGATATAACTACAGGGGCGATTACAAGAGGAGGCGAAGACGTCGAAACTTCCCTCCTTTCTAAAAATCCTTTGGCCATTCTTCGGCCACCTTGGTTGCTGCGACGGGCAGCTTTTCTTCGTCCTCATTGAAGCATGCCTTGAGGACGTTCAAGACATCTTCTTGTTGGGTGCCTCGACCTTTCAACTCGGACAGATAGTCGACGAGTGGGGAGGGCTTTGGCTCGGGTTGCGTGACGACGGCGGCGCGCGTGCGCTGAGGGTTGCGAGGGGGACGAGGGGGCGGTCCTCGAGAGTTCTGTCCGTTGCGTGGGGAGCGGGGATGGTTGGTCGAGCGACATCCGACTTGGTGGCATATGAAGCATTTGTTCTGCTTCATGTACTCCGCACGTTGTACAGGAGTAAGTCGGACGGCGTCGACGTCCATCGCGTTGGGGTCCCTTCTGTTAGACGAGGGCTTGGAGGAGGAGGAGAACGTGGGGATGTAGCGCTTCCCGGCGCGGAGGTCGTCAATGCGCTTGTGTTGCGCATGGAATGCGGATGTTTTCTCAGCCCATCCGGCAAGCGTGGTAGGGGGTTTCTCGCAAGAGAGGACGGACTCGGCGAGGCGGGGGTCGAGACCGCGAATGAACCACTCGATGAGCGCCTTCTCATCTATGATTCCGGACTTGGCGGCGAGGAGCTGGAACTCCGTGACGTAAGTGTCGTAGCCGTCTTTCTTGTTGGCTCTGTTCTGGTTTAGGTTTCCCAGGTCGATGCGAGCACTCTCTCCTACGTCGAAGGGATGGAAGACTCGATGGAAGTCTTCACAGACGGTGGTGAACTCCCTTTGTCGCGCAGTAGGGTTTCCATCTAGGAGAAGGCCCATCCAGCCTTCGGAGAACGTCTTGCCTTTCCCTTCGCTCATTTTCATGAGGAGGGCGTTGATTTTTGACTCGTCGTCGGGGAATGCTGTCTGGTTGGCGGCGAAATACGTGCGCATGGCGAGGAGCCATCGCGAAGCATCTTCGTTGAGTCCAGAGAAGTCCTTGGGGACGATCTTTCCTTTGTCGGACATCTCGTCGTTGTCTTCGTCGTCAGAGGAGTCTGCGGGTGGGAAATACGGTGGAGAGGGAGAGCGGGAGTTGTGTGGGGAGACGTGTGGGGTTCTGTCAAGCCAGTCGTCGCTGTATCCGTCGTCGCTAGGTGCCGGTTCGTCTTCCTGCCCTTGACCCTGGTCCTCGGGTTGATAAGAGGGTTCGGGGTCTAACTGGGGCAAAGGGGAAAACTGGGGTTCAGGGTTTGGCGGGGCGGGAGAGTGTGGTGGCGATGGGTTGTCGACGACGATGGGTTCCGGTTCGGGAGAGGGAACGCGGAAAGAACGACCGACGCGTCTGGGACGTTGGATGGAAATGTTGGGCGGTGGGGCGGCTTTACTGCTGAAGAGCAGAAGCGAGAGGAAGATCTAGTTCTTTTGTTACGCTGGGCGCTAACAATTGAACAGCGAGGAGGCACTCTGGAGTGGCCTCGAGACTCGTCAAGCGTTTCTGAGCTGGGTCTCAGACTATGTCTTAGTGCGCACACTAAGAGTCTGGAGTGAAACTAATTGCTAGCAGATTACTGCGTAGAACTAGATAATGTACATGGTGGAAAGGCAGGGCCTTTATACTACCTGAAGTCTGCGCACAGACCATGTCCCTAATCGAGTCGCGAGAAGGGAAGTTACATATGGAAGGAATACTCTAGAAGATTCCGGAGTATGAGAGAAAGCGCGTCCGTGCGCGAGAAGTGATGACTAAGTTAGAGCGGCTCGTACTGCTCAACAGGCACTAGCAAAAGGCTAGGCGAGTGAAGTAGTCCCAACGGTAATGGAGAGAAAAAGTATACCACTACCATAACAGTTGTAAGTGTCTGGATGTGAATTTTGAATAAGAATGGTGCTCATGACCATTTCTCCTATTTTCCCCCATTGATAGCTTGTAAGTGGCTGGATGTGAATTGCAATGAGAATGGTGCTAATGACCATTCCTCCCATTAACAGTCTGTAAGTGGCTGGATGTGAATTGCAATGAGAATGGTGCTAATGACCATTCCTCCCATTAACAGTCTGTAAGTGACTGGATGTGAATTGGAATGACAATGGTGCTGATGACCATTCCTATTGATAGCATGTAAGTGGCTGGGAATGAGAATGGGAATGAGAATGGTACTGATGACCATTCCTCCCATTAACAGGCTGTAAGTGACTGGATGTGAATTGTAATAAGAATGGTGCTCATGACCATTCCTCCAATTGACAGTATGTAAGTGTCTGGATGTGAATTTTGAATAAGAATGGTGCTCATGACCATTTCTCCAATTTTCCCCCATTGATAGCTTGTAAGTGGCTGGATGTGAATTGCAATGAGAATGGTGCTAATGACCATTCCTCCCATTAACAGTCTGTAAGTGACTGGATGTGAATTGGAATGACAATGGTGCTGATGACCATTCCTATTTCCCCCCATTGCTAGGATGTAAGTGGCTGAATGTGAATTTGCATGAGAATGGTGTTGATGACCATTGCTCCTATTTCCCCCCATTGACAGGCTGTAAGTGGCTGGATGTGAATTGGAATGAGAATGGTGATAATGACCATTCCTCCTATTTCCCCACATTGATAGTATGTAAGTGGCCAGATGTGAATTGGAATGAGAATGGTGCTAATGACCATTCCTTCTATTTCCCCCCATTGATAGTATGTAAGTGGCCAGATGTGAATTGGAATGAGAATGGTGCTGCTGACCATTCCTCCTATTTTCCCCCATTTATAGGCTGTAAGTAGCTTGATGTGAATTTGCAGATGGTACTGATGAGCATTCCCCCTATTTCTCTCCTCCTGATAGGCAGTGAGTCATGTAATGTGAATTCAAAATGTAGAGTTGCTCATGAGCATCCCACTTTCTCCCCTCCATTGATAGCAAGTAAGTGATCTAACATGAATTTGACAGAACAATGTTGTTGATGAGCTTTCCTTGTGCTCTTCCATTGATAGGAAGTAAGCAGTCTGATGTACATTTAAAATGAAAATTCTGCTAAGAAGTATCCTCCCTACTGCTCTTTGTTTCACAGGATGTATGTGGTCTCATATGGACTCCATGTCAGATGCTGTCACTGATTTCTCTCTGATGGTTGACCTGCCTGCTTCTATGGTTATTTGGATACTAGTTTGTGAGCATCTTTGTATGCATGTAAAAATATAATATTGATTGCTGATTACTTCATGGTTCCTTTTCTTGCTTTCTCATTAACAGACAGTGAGTGATCTGACCTGACATTGGAAAATGAAAATGATTTATCTGCCCACTTCACTCTTTCTTTCAGAGGGTAAATCACATGATATATTGTTCCAATATGTATTACTAATATGTGCATGCCTGCCTCTCATGTTTTCTTCCAAATAGAATGCAAGTGATCTCATTCACAATTGAAATCTGCATTCTGCTCATGAAACCTCTGTTTATGTTAAAATTTTAACATAACCCTATTATTTCCCAACTTCTGGTATACTTAGCTGGTAAGTATTATCTTGCTACTGTAATAGTTATGCAGCTATGAATTGATTATCATTCCTATAGGATGTAAGCTTATTTTTCCATGCAATCTTATTTATGTTATTTACTTTTATGCTCTATCCACATTTAGGAGGTAAGACATATATGTGATTGTTTACATATTGTACTCATAACCTGACCAGAGTGTCAGTTTTTAACTTGAAGGTCTTTATATTGCAATTGACATCATGCAGATTGTCACCAACCCTCAGTCCTCCCTGGTAAATCATTTATCATTTGATCATACTAATTGCTACAACAATTTCATTCATTTCAGAGTTCTCTTCAACCAACAGAGGCAAAGACCATGGTGGCATGTACAATCATGAAATTGTATTTACTGTATTAACTCTTTATGTATTTCAGATCAAAAAGAGAACCAATGCTGAGAGAAAGGTTCTGCAACATGGCATTGGTAAGTTAATTCATTTTGAATTTTCACAACCCTGATATCTTTTCATAGGCCTTATACTACTTCTTCAATATTCCTTCACTCTGGTCCAAAATAAATCTGAAAATCCCTTTGCCTTAGCAGAAGAAAGGTATAAAGCATCTGGGGTATCTGCTCAGATATCAAAGAAACTGGATGAGATCTTATCCAAACATTTTGCCACCAAATCTGAAGGTGAAAAAGTGGACCTTGTCATGGACATCATAAAGCAGCACCCTTTGTGTAGGTAGTGAAGTGACACAACTTTCTACATACTAACTTGTCTTATAGCATAGGCCAATGCATAGCTAAAATGTTATGACTTGCCAGATGACTTACCCTATCCTTTCTTTCTCTTTTCCTGCAATCTGTTTGCTTTCCCCACATTTGTACTGATAGTCTGGCCTGACCCAGAATCTTCTTTTTCCTTCTGTTTTTCCACAAAGTTCAACCTTTGTACCTTCCAAAACATTCATCAAAGTTCTTTAACATTCTTCACATGTCAATTCCCAGCCAACCACATATTTTCCTCCATAATCATAGTATTGAGAACTGGAATAATGTTATGTGCCAGTTGATGTTGCCAGATTCTGCTGAGTTTTTCACTCAACTGAAAAGTACATATGTGCAGTGAGGTGGCCTGGAGAAACACTATTTTTTTATCACCTTTTGTTGACCATATTTGGTAGATCAAAAAGGATGTTCTCTCAAAGATGGGCATAGGATAATTTGTGTGACAAATGAAGCTACCAGTATCCTGTGGAGCTCATGTGTTGCAACTGCAGTACCAACCAACAGAAGAAGATGAACATCAAGATCATGATGCTTTGTTCACATGACTGCACAACTATGTATATACAGCTGAAGAAGCAAACTCTCACCACTGCTGTAAATCAGTTCAAACTGGAAGTGACATTCAAGTGCACAAACAACCTGGTCATTCCTCCATAGCAAAAGACAACCCATAGAAGATGTGCAACCAAGACATTAGAGGCACTGTTCCCAATCCGAATTGATCCCTGTACCACTTTAATAGTCCCCATGAATTCAGCTCAACATTCGAGCGTTCAACAATTGACGGGATGAAATGTATCGGTCCTGATGTGACCAAAGACCGTCCAGTCTGCATGATCGTAACATTTTTCCTTGTATGTAGAGGTAGTGGCTCTGGAGAAGAAACTCCACGGGACGCAGTATAATCTCTTTGGTGGTAAGCACATCTCCGGCCTCTGCACCACAATGGTGACCCATTGCTACCATAGTACTGTAGTATGTACCACCATGGTCTGCCTTGGGCGGACACTACACCCTCGACGTGCTGCATCCTAATATTGATGATATGGTGGGTACGGGACCGAAGGTGAAGCCGCGCGAAGGATGGATACTTATAGACGACGAGCTCGTATCGGATGTGAGACCTGAGGACGTGTTTGGGACACCGGAGCGGGACGATCGGTGTGCATATTTGTTGTTTTACCGACGTATCGGGACGAGCGTGCGGAGTTGATCAGAAGCGTGAGGGAGGTCTTGAGGTGGAACGTGGAGCGTGCACGATGACAGGGCTCGCGGTAACACGGACTGCAGAGCCTTTCTTGTTCTTTGCAGTACATGTAGGACACGTTCCCTCACTGGTCATCATATTTTTTTTCTCTGCTATTCATTGTTCGAGAGGGTTTTTAGTCACATCAGGACCGATACATTTCATCCGTCAAGTGTTGAACGCTCGAACGTTGAGCCGAATTCGTGGCGACTGTCAAAGCGGTACAGGGATGAATTCGGATCCAGAAGAGTGCCCCTATTGTCTTGGTTGCACCTCTCCTATGGGTTGTCTTCTGCTATGGAGGAATGACCATGAAGGGGCTGGGTTGTTCATGCATTTGAATGTCACTTCCAGTTCATACTGTGGTGCCAGGGACAGGGAGTGCACATATTTACAGCAGTGGTGAAAGTTTGCTTCAGCTGCATATTATAGTTGCACAGTCACATGAATGAAGCATCATGATCTTGATGTTCATGTTCTTCTGTTGATTGGTACTGCAGTTGCAACACAAATTATGGTGGTACAGTACTATGCGTAGTAAAGGGTCAGTATCGCGGTACAGAGGCGGAGATGTGCTTACCACCAAAGAACTTATACCGCGTCCCGTGGAGTTTCTTCCCCGGAGCCATTACCTCTACACACAAGAAAAAATGTTACGATCATGCAGACTGAATGTCAGGAATAAATTCCCTGCCGCTGGGAACGTCCAACTCGGATGAAAACGACACTTGCTTGCCGACTTTGGCTACGCCGCCTGCACTCCCATCGTACCAGAACCGTTTCAGATGGAGGATAAGAATCGGAGGGAGTGCGTCGATGTGCACAGTTTGTGTCGCGTCCAGAGTCGCGCCAGCTTAGTGACCGATGTAACTTGCACGGATTGCGGTAAAGAAATGTATGCGAGGGCATCTTTGATCGTATGAATCTGTTCGCGCTACAGAAAACAGGTCGGCCGATGTAATAGTAGTGCTACAAAAGTAAGGAAACGAACCTGAATGTCTAATCGCAGCGAACGCCAGTCTTCGACCAGAACCGAGTCTTTTTGGTAAAGCACGTGTAGAATTTGCCGCCAAACACGCGAGTAATCGGTGACTCGGTTGACTTGGTCTGTCAAATGGTTATTTTCGTGTCTGTGAGCAACTAATCTGCCTCGTTGCGAGCGACCTGGGTGTAAGGAGAGACAGCAGCTCAGTTTTCTCGCTTGGTGAGACGGGTGACATGGTGGATGATGCGGAAAGAGCAGATGCAGGGATGGAGAAACCAACGATGCAAGAGGTCGGGAGGGAATTGGATTTTGAAGAGAATGCAGCATCTTGCTGGAGAAGGGATACCAATGATGGTTTTGGAGCAACTGGTTTGGCTGGGGCTGGGGTGGCAGGAGGTTCCGTGCTAGGCGGCTGGACCGATTGTTCTGTAGCGACACTAATTCTGGAGCGATGTCTGGTTGAGGCGGACAACGCGATCCGGTCGTGAAGGCTCATCTGACTTGGTTTTTGCGGGAGGGTCAGCGGCAGAAAAGGATGTATTCGTAGAGACGGAGGAAGCGGGGACGGAGGTATCTGGTGCGGTGGGTGTTGCAGGGGTCGTTTCGGTGTCGGCCGAGGAGGGGTATCTATGTGATCGAAGAGGACCTCAGTGGGAGGCGGGGAGGGAGGAGGAGAAGGGAACGCGAGTGAGTTCCGGATGATGTCATTTGGAGGACGGGCACGGGGGAGATGATGATGCCAGGCGTGGTGGAGGATTGGACGGACGGTGGGACCAGATAACATATTCGGGGGACGCCCTCGTCATCATCTTCGGAGACCACACGCTCGACGACGCAGGGGAAGAGGGAGCGGTGGGGGGAGAAAGGGCGGAGGGGACGGAGGGAGCAGAGACAGAGGCGATAGGAGAGTGAGCGGGAGACGGGGATGAGCGTGGGTTTCGCCCTCGGTGTCGTACTTCACCGGACCAGGGGGTTCGGGTATCGTCTGGCTGAGGCCCGGCATGAAAGTAAGTCCCATATCTACATCGCTGTCGCCCCCCTATTCCACTTTCTCTCCCCTGGTCGCCTTGTTGTCGAAAGTATCACCCCATCCCTCTGGTGGTTCATCGTCGTCTCCGCCGAGGAGGAGCATGCGGAGTTTATCTCACTTGGCCTTCCTAGATCTCTTACCTTCCTTCTTCGTTTTACGCCCCCCAGTTTTCATCGACTCTCCTCAGAGTCCCCCTCATCTTCGGAGCCACCCTCGGAAGACGAGGAAGAAACAACGTATGCACGAAAGTCCACCCCCCCCGATCTCTTCCCTCCTCAGCGGGCGACGTAAGATATGGCTTCGCTCCGGGTCGTCGAAGTCCCACGTGAGTTTTACTTTCGAGTGGCGAAGGGCCTAGCGTCGAGTTAGTGTTTATGGAAAACAGTAACATTACGGGTACACACGTCGGTGACAAATTCGACCGCCCTGTAAGGCGCGTTTGAAGGCTGGGCAGCTTCATCTCTGAATACCGTGCAACTCGATTTAGCAACTAGATTGACTCGGAAAGTGCGTAGCAACTACCGTGGCTCATCGTCGAATGTCATGTCGTCCGGGACAAAACTGAGGTCGAACGCGTCCACAGATCTTTCTAGCTCGATTCCTTCGAGCTCGTCATATATGTGAGCAGCAGCCTCCAGCGTGTCGTATTCGACGATAGCATAGTAGTAGCTGTTCTTAACGTTCGTTAACCAACGAGCAAGGGGCCAATAGATGGAAGACACATGGATGAGACGTACCGCAAGCGCTCCAGTTGATACTTCCCCAAAGCATCTTCATCGTAATCTGCTTCGATGGCTGTCTGAATGATTGTCTTCTCGTCGATCTCCTCATCCTCCACGTTGTTGTTTTTCTTCATGAAGAGTTCTTTAGGCGGTCCTTCTTTCTCCTCCTTGACCATCCGCTTTTTTCCAAATTCACTTGGGTAAACACGGACACTTAGTAGTCTTCCTCTGACCACATTCACGCCACCTTTGATTGCCGAAGTTGTATTTTTTTCGGTATGTGAGGTGGATGCAGATGCAAGAGGTACAGTGGGAGATACGAGCGACGAAAAGATCTTGTACAAGTGGACAGCACGAACGTAGTCCCAGTCGAGGTTGACCACAGCCAGTGTCCTCGTTTGCTTGATGTCTGCACCTCCTTCCCGGTCCGGGACGGTCTTGGCATACTCGGCAACCTGTGCGTCAAGGATAGTAATCGTGTTTTCGTCGAGATCGATCTCGACGTCTTCCTCGTCATCTCCCAACTTATTGGGTTCAGCGCCGAGGGAGACGAAGCCATCTTCGTCGCTGCCGCTCCTGTCCGCTGAGGGAACGCGGGGTGATAGATCCCTGTCTTTCTCTTCCTCGTCTGACGACTCCATGAGCGCGGCACCGCGCACATAATCAATAACGGTCGGCACAACAGCTGGATCCTCCCCGCCATCCTCCGCCTCAAGCCTACAAAATCACCGCAAATCGTCCTTTTCCTGCGTCTCCGACACTATTCAACCATATTTGTCAACCTCTGCTGTCGTTTGTGGGGCATGCAGTGTGGGTGGTGTTTAACCGCCAACGAGTCGTCGATGGAGAATCATTATACGGCGTGCACGCAACAGGAGTTTGCTTCGCACTTTTCTTCTTTTTACGTTTTTCCTCGTCTCCCAAGAGATGTTTGAAGCGATCGTCTAGGATGACCTTGGAGTGATGTTTTTTGGGGGCGGCGGAACCAAGGGTCGGTTTTGAGACTGGCGAAGCGAGCGTCTAACATCGACAGTGCTATCTGTGAATAAATGAGGAGTGCCGTACAACCCAAGCTTAGCATCCTACCTCTAGTAGATACTATACATACACTCAGTATTCTACCATACGTCTCCCGAAAATCGAGATATTAGAAACCTAGATTGAATACGTTGAGCCTCAACAATATACTGTGGGTGTAGCACTCACCGTACTTATTGCCGGCTTCCTTCCTATTCCTCCGGCCTTGCGCAATCCTATCTTCCAATGCCTACCAGTTCAAATATGCCTCAGTCAGCAAAGTTGTCAGTTAATGCCTCGACCTTGCCACCGCGCCTAGCTTGGCGCCTTTGACATTCATCTTGGGCGTCGCGGGTCCTCCATTCTCGTTCGGTTCAACCTTGCCTGCCGTCAACGCCTTCCTATCCTCACGTTCCTTGATCTCCCGACGCGTCTCCATCTCCGCAGCCATATCGACGTCCCGAGCACCCTCTGCTTCAGACTCGTGCTGAGATTCCTCGAGCGCACAGATATGTTTGCCATACTCTGCCTTCCATTTGCGGGCATAGGAGGTGTAGTATTCAGCGTTTTAAGGGGCGTATGCGCCAGAGGGAAGCTGGTAATAACCCGGGTAGGGATCGTCCAACGTGGGCGAAGGCGGCCGGAAGGTCAAAATGGCAGGGGCGGAAGTTACGGAGGACGATGACGATGCTGACGTAGACGGTGTGGGTGTAGATCTGGCGAGAGGCGTGCTTGAACCTAGCGAGAAGAAGTCCACAGGCGGGGTGGCTGATTTCACGGGCTGCGTGGATACCGAAACGGGTATTTTGGAGGGGCCTGCGTTCTCGAGGGATACGTTCGCCTTGCCCTTTTGTAGAGAGGGAGGAACAAACGACGTCGATGGCCGAGAAACATCAACAGGTCCTTCGACCTCCCCTGCACCGACAGAGGGTTCTTCCGTGCTCGTGAAACCAGCGGTGTCGTAACGCCGTGCCTCGTTCTTGGGAGTACGAAACACCAACCCAGGTCCACCTCCACCCCCGAGTACGCGCTCTTCCTTCTTGTCGATCACAGGCACTGGCTGTTTCGGCGCGGGAAGCATGCTGAGGAGGGAGGACATTCCGGTACCGACTCCCCCGCCTGCGTTCGATGCGGCCCGGGGCTTCTTCGCTGGTAGACTATCATCCTCGTCGTCTTCAGGAGGAGGAAGGGAAGGGAGGTTGATGGCGATTTTCTTGGTTCGTTTTCGTTTCGGCGGTGCTGTACTGCCGCTCGCGTTTGTCGTGGAAGTGAAACTTGAGGGTGCAGGAAGGGAGAGGGAGGACGTGGATGTAGATGTGGACGACGACTTTGGAGGGGGAAGTGAAAACGTCGACTTGGAGTTTGGTGGAGCGTTGCTAGCAGGTTGATGTTGATCTCATCTTATCAAAGTCAGAAGGGAGGCACACGATCTAACATGACGCGTTTTGCAGAATTTAAGTCAAGAGAAAACGTCGTCCGAAACATGAAGTCTGTACTTGAAATATTTGGACGATGGCAAGACTAGAAGTTTTCCCGATCGAAAATAAACGTGTGTGGAAACTTCAGATAAATTTTAAAAAAACATTATTCTTGAAGTTCAGAAAAACAAAAGAAAATATCAAGTGAAAGTAATTGCCCGGCGATTTGCGCAGTTCAGACTTCAGCGGGGGATTCGGTAACAATAAAACCGGGTTTTCTACTTCTAGTAGTGCTTCGTCTGAGCCTCTCTGCGGCGCCTGGAGTCGCTAATCCCCGACTCCAAGTCCATCGATAAGTTGAATATGTAAATATGTAAAGCACAAAATTTGACCTTTTTTTTTCTTCATGATTCATCTGATGGGCCAAGTCAAAAACCACGATTTTTATGTACACGCTGTATCTAGGGGAAAGCTCTGCCCTACAATTCCATGTTGCTGTTGTTGGTCTTGGGTGACCACAGTCTTTTCCTGGGTGACTGCACTGGTGCTGGCTCCCTGTCCGAGTCGTCAGCTTTCCTTTTCTCTTTGGTCGTACTAGTAGATCCCTGTAGGCATTGGCACAGCTGCGGGTCAGATCCGACCATGCCAGACACCATTACTGGTGCCAGTCTACCTACCAGGTCACGAGCCAGAATATCAGTACCTCCCAGTGACCACAAAATACATGGCTGTGATGTGTACAGTAGGGATTGACGGTGGAGTCTGCTGTACCCGTGTGTGGGTATGTGTATGAACAGGCGGTTGGCGCGCATGGAATTTAAGAATCTAGATTGGGGTACGAGGGCAGTGGGGACGGAGGCAGAGGTGGGGACGGGCAGTTGAGAAGGGGCGGTACGGTTATCGTTGTTGTTCGTTCGGCTTGACTCAAGGCCGGCTTGAAGCCATATGTATCATACACCGTCTACATCAACACTCTGTGATTCGAATCCTTAGAGAGAGCGACGAGCCTTCGAGTCGGTCATGGGTGCGACTTGTCTGGTAGAAACACGAGTCTGTATGAAATGGATCAAATATCAGTCAGAGTTGAAACTCCCGTCGAGACTAGCTGGGCTGCCATTCGGAACGGTAAACCCGTAGTTGTAATTCTCATGATTTAAACACAAACTCACCTTGTCGTCACCAAGGCAGATGTACTGCTTATTGGTATGCGAACGCTTGATGTACTTGGCGAGGGCAAAGACACCAGCGAAGAGGATGGCAGCGCAAGCAGTGAAAACGGTCGACGAAGCACCTTTTTGCTGATGGTATGGGTCGTGGTTGAGCCAATGCTGCAGGTTCGCCTCGGCATTGTTCTCAGCGTCTAGATAATGCGAGTAAGTAACCGTGACCGACATACATACTATGCATAGCCTCTCCTGCGAGCGTTTTCGATATGGGGGAAAGACAGGTATAGCACTGCTATCATAGCTATTTGAGCATTTGGAGGTTCGGGTTGCACGAAGCTAGCTCCCGACTGGTCTGCCAGTGCAATGAATCGAGGCAGAGTAGTGATTTGCGAATGTCGTCAAGGACAGCCAGGGAATTCCGTCGTCAATATCGTTTGCGATCAAGCGAAAGCTCAACAGTTTGAAGCCTCAAAGGATTGGAAAAGGACATCACATTTACGTTTAACCAAACCACCAGGACATAAAACAGACCGGGATTCAACACCCCATTTTGTGTTTCCAGAATTCTCTAAAATGAAAATGAAGATGTACGTGATGAATAAAAGGTAAATGGGGGGCAAAAAGAGCGCTGCGAATGTTGGTACACGTTGAGCATGATACATTGGTGAAATGCCGAGAGAATAGCTTGAGAATTGAATAGATGTGTCGACAGAACTCGAGGATAGTTCGCGACGTGGTCACGCGTCGGATTTTGTTTTTGGTCTCAAGGTAGGGTGGAGAACCTGTTCGTGCAGGGCCTTGCCAGCCGGCACCTAGCGACGAATCAGTAAAAAGTGAGACCAATCCAAGTCCGAGCACATACCATCGGGTATACATGCTCATTCCTCTCTACCAAGCATTCCAACAGGATAGGTTTCGATCCATCATACTCGAGGAACTCCTTCATCTTGGCAGGTAGTTCGCCTACGTTGCTGCACCGGATTGCATGGACACCCATTGCCTTGGCGAGGAGGACAAAGTCGGGATTTGTCATCCGCGTGTGGGAATACCGAGCGTCGTAAAAGAGATCTTGGATACAGCTTGTGAGCCATCGTTCCTGTGCCGCGTCCCAAGAATGGTCATACCTTGCCATTGTAACACCATTCCTTGGAATTCGTTGTTCAAGACAAGAACTTTCACACCGATGTCATATTGGGAAGCAGTGGCGAGCTCCATTGCAGTCATGCTGAATGAAGCGTCGCCGTCGATATCAATCACAGTTTTGTTCGGCGCAGCGACTTTGGCACCGATGGCCGCAGGTAGGCCAAAGCCCATCGTCTGAACACACAAATTCAGCATTCGGCAGAGAAAGATAGAAGATAACACGTACGCCGAGCCCGCCGGAGGTAACCATGGAGCGTGGTGTTCTCCATCTATAATGCTGAGCTGCCCACATCTGGTGTTGACCGACACCAGTGGTGACGACCACCTCCTCCTTCCTGTGAGCTGTCTGCTTATCAAGTTCTTCGATAACTTCTTGGGGCTTGATACGGGCATCGGGAGAAGAAGTCTTCTCGTAGGTGAAAGGATACTTCTCTTTCCACTCCTTGATGTTAGCAAACCATTCATTGCGTGGTGTCGATCGGATCAAAGGGACAAGAACAGCAAGATTCGACACGACGTCACCTAAAATCGGGATGGAAGCATCGACGACTTTGTTGATATTCTTTGGTTGGATCTCGAAGTGGATGATACCGCCGCGTCCCTGGGCTGCTGCTGCGCGCGCAGCAGGTGCAAAAGTATCGACCTTGCCAGTAACACGATCATCGAAGCGTGCACCAAGGGCGATGATCAAATCGGCATTTTGCATCGCAAGGTTGGCATAAGCCGAACCGTGCATACCGAGCATGTGCAGGCTCTTTTCGTTGGTCTCGTCGAAGGCACCAAGACCTTGCAAAGTGGTAGTGACAGGAATGTTGCCTTGCTCGGCAAGCTGGGCAAGCAACTTGGGTCCCATTGGAGAGGACAGAACACCATTACCGGCATATATAATCGGCCGTTGTGCCTGGTTAATCAGACTAGCAGCTTGTTGGATGAGGACGATATCCGTTGGGGAGGTGGTGGGCTGCAGGGGGTTCATAGGCAGGGTGTGTGATCCAGGAGTAGTAGCCTTGAAGGGGATAGGTGTGCGGAGAATCCCAGCTGTAATATCCTTTGGGAGATCTACGAGAACCGGGCCTGGACGTCCGGAAGTAGCAATCTTGAATGCTTCGTTGATACGCCGGGGTAACTCGGCGATGTCCTTGACCATGACATTCCACTTGGTGCAACTTCGTGATATGCCCACGATATCGGCTTCTTGAAATGCATCGGAACCGATGGCTGAGGTAGCGACCTGCCCGCAGAACACGACAAGGGGGACACCGTCGGAGAGGGCGTCCTGCATTGGTGTCACGACGTTGGTTGCCCCTGGGCCTGACGTGACGAGGACCACACCAGGCTTTCCGGACACACGGGCATAACCTTCTGCCATGTGACCTGCGCCCTGCTCGTGGCGAGGGAGAACGAAGTCGAAATGGCTGGAGTTGTGTATGGCATCGAACACAGGCAAGATGGCGCCACCTGGATAACCGAATATATGCTTTACGCCGTGGCGAAGCATCATCTCGTGGAATATCTGTCCCCCAGACATGCCAACAAACGAGTGATCAAGAGCGGCTGCAGTGGTATGCGACTCTACTGGCGCGGGAAACGGGACAATCCCGGGGTTGGGTCGACTATCGCAAGCTGGTGAGCACCCTGGCAGAAAGAAAAATAGTTGGAAAGGATTACATGGCGGGTGCTGGGATGGCGCCTCTGGGAGATGATTTGCTCAGGTGTCTGGCATGATCTCTGGCTCTTGATTTGGCATCAACGATAGAGGATGAAGAGATCGTAGATTTTGAGCGCGTAAAGCACGCAGTCGTAGCCGACTTTTGAGCACCCGTAGTGCGTAGGGCTACTTTGAAAGACATGACCACCATCAAGGAGAACGACGACTGTGAGCAGAAAGTAAGTCACAAATCGGAGTCAAGTGGACGTTTTTCATTTTTTCAGGTTAGGGAACTGTTAATCGAGTCACAACCGACATCGCTTCGGCCGATGCCCAAATGCGGGCCATCGCCGAAAGTCCGAATGCCCCCCTCTCTCCACAGGCACCAGCATTAACAACACAATGCTACGGTCAACGAAAGAAGGAAGCACCCAACGTCCAACTTCGCGTCCGAGAGCACGTCGAACTGACTCCAAGGCCATTCATTCTAAATGACATCGAGGGGTGAGACGTGAGCTCAGGGATCGGATGCCTCATTTGGTTGTGTCCCTTTACGCCATAAGGTTACTTCCCTTTCGCGCGGTCGTTCTCGCGTTCAGAATGTCGTCGATAGCAGCTCAGTTTGTGAGGCAGGGAAAGAAGGTATAGAACCAGCAATCCCTCGTATCTCACATAACAAAGAGAGTCGTTCCAGATCGTTGCTATCGGCAGAAACTACACCGAACATATCAAGGAGCTCAATAACGCCCTTCCAAAGGAACCATTCTTCTTCCTCAAGCCCACCACGAGCTACCTTCCTTCCGGGGGAAACGTCGAGATACCAAATGGTGTACTCGCTCACTACGAAGGTCTTGTTCCTCCACTCGTTTCAGCCTGTTTAGACACATCTCTAAACGGTCACCAGTGGAACTCGGTCTCGTCATTGGCAAAGGTGGACGCGACATACCACAAGACGCTGCTGAATCCCACATTGCTGGATACGGTGGGCAGGATTCCGACCAAGCCGAACGTGTGATGCTGACCCGTCATCTTCATCTTAGCTTTGGCGGTCGACTTGACTGCACGTAACATGCAAGACGAGGTAAAGAAAAAAGGCCTTCCCTGGTCCGCAGTCAAAGGCTTCGATACCTTCACCCCCATTGGGTCAGTCTCGCCCTCCGTACGGCGTTCTTCGCACTCACACGCCCTGCACCCTCAGGAAATTCATACCAAAGTCGTCGATCTCGGATCCCCACGACCTCAGACTCGCTCTCAGGGTAAGTTGACGTATTCACGACGGTGATGGAAGGGTTCCACCAACTCACTGCACTTTTACTTTTTTGTTCTTTGACAGGTCAACGGTGCAGTCAAACAGGATGGTACCACCGGCGACATGATTTTCCGCATTCCAAGACTAATTGAACACATTTCTTCCATCATGGCATTGGAGGTTCGTCGTGGAAGTACTTTGACGGCGTGTTTTACTGACCGCGCTTGATGTTCGATTGTTACTCGCAGGAGGGCGACCTCATCCTCACAGGGACTCCTTCAGGTGTTGGCCCCGTTACGCCTGGCGACAGGGTCGAATGTACATTGGCCGAGCCCAGGGGCACAATTCTCGATCAGTTGACCTTCACAGCCATCTCGCGAAGTGGAGGATATCTGTTCAAGCCATAGTAAATCGTACTCTCATCTTTGCGTCTCAAATAAACAACGAAATTATATGCGAAACGGTACATGTCGCGCAAGAACAAACGCTGCTAGAGGTATACTACAATACAGATGCTACTGGTTGTTGGACGTCATGACACTGGCAGCCCCCGTTCCTTCCTCAAGAATCCCACCCTGGTTTCTTTTTCTCAAAGCGGTCATTAACTTCGTCCAGCGATATCGTTTGCAAACCATTTTTTGGTCTGTTCCCGTTGGCATTCCCAAAATCATCTCCTTCAGAGTCTCCCTCCGTTTCTGAGTTGCTGGCAAATGTCCAGCTTCCAGGGGTGGGTGTGAGTTCGCCGTCCTTGGGGCCGTCAGAGTCACCGGACTGAAAATCACCGAAATCAAAGGAGTCATCAGATGAATAAGAGGAAGAGAATGACGACGACGTGAACGTAAATGGATCCGAGGAGCTTGGTGCGGCGGAGTCAGAAAATGGGCCAAAGCCGTCATCCTAACATCCAGGCGTAAGCGAGCGACTGATTTCAGTGAACGAGGCGAGACGAACGTCGTCATAACTATTCACGCCAAATGGGTCATCCGAGAGTGCTTCTTGGAGCGCGCCAGAAGTAGAGGGATTGAACGAATCCTGGAATTATTTCATTCAGGCTCGGAGAACAAAATTGGGTGATATCACTGACTTCAAACTGAGATGAACTCGGCCCATTGTTGTGTCGACGACCATGTGGGGGACTTCCAAGGTCGAACTTGGACTGTGTTAGCCACCCGCCACTGTCTTCATCATCTTCGTCGTCGGACGCATCCGACGTGAGATATTCTCCTGAATGGAGCTCCTGCGTCAAGTAACGAACAAACTGAAACACGAAAGCGAGTAAAGGAAAACATCATCACCAAGAACTGGTAGAATATACCTGCGGTGGACCAGATCCGTGGTCCTCATCATCTTCCATCGGTGCGGGGCCAAAGTTGGCACTCGTTTCTCGACTTGGTCTCGTGGTCGTCGTCCTTTTGAACTCCCCTTTGATCCCAGAGCTTTCATTGACCGGTACAGCCACCGATTTGACATCCTCTTCATCCACTGCCCACCGACCTCCCACACGTGGAGCGGTGTTGACGGCGGGTTTACCACCACCAAGCAAGCTGGTATCGCGCTTCTTGGTTTCCTTGTATCTTCCCGTCACGTACTCATTCCATGCAGGTTGTGGTGCAAACCCATCGATGATATGGCGTAAATCGAGCGGGAAATGTTCAAGGGCGGTGATGACGTCCTCCGCCATGAGCGTGAGGTGACCCATGTACCCCAACCGCACACCTTTGGGCTTGGTGCTGAAGGGTACCGTTATTACATGGTGCAATTCAAATACAAAGACTTGCCTTTCTGCATCGTTTTGTTTTTGTCCGTCGACGATGCGCTGCATCAATTGGGCATCCCTGAACAGTGCGATGGTTAACTCGCGATTTAGACCGCCATCGACCCTGCCTGTGAGGACCTGGTGGATGAAATCGTAGACGACGCTATGCAGAAAGTTATTCCAAGGGAATTCGAAGAACAGGTCCTACAGCAAACAAGGTCAGACGAGCGAGACGAGCGAGGCGGGTGAATCCTTACCAAGAGCGTCGACAATACAGACGAGCCCAAGAAGCACCGCTTCATCCTCTCACCAACGGGAATTTCTGGAATCGTGCTTAAGTTGGTCGACCGTCGCGAATTTTGACGTGATGGGGTCAACGTTGCCTGCGAGCTTGAATCCCGCGGACTGGGACTGGTAGGACTCCGTTGGGAAGCAGTTTGTGTGACGTGTTCGGAGGAAGACGGGCTTGAAGGGGAAGCCATCGTCGTTGGCGATGGCTCCACCTGGGAATCATCTCCGCTGCGGGAATGACCTTTCGGAGATTCATCATCCATTACAATCTCTTCCATGGCATCGTCGTCGTCTGAACTTCCCGGGTCTTCGCTCATATCATCGTCCGAGTCCAGGAGAGAGGATGCGCGCGAATGATTCGTGACTGGGAGTTCCAAAGCCGGTTCAACCTCATCATGAGGCTCGTCAGAGGGCTCGCGTTCCCGTTCGTCCGAAGAACCTAGTGCGATCACACGGGCCAACGTCTCCAAAGCCGCAAGTCCGCCTTGTAACCGACCCTCGTTATCGTACAGGTGATCGTGTTCCGAGCAGCGGTTCAGAAGAGACATATTTGAACAGTGGAGAAGTTCGGCATACAATTCGCAAATTCGATACCGTTCGAACGTAAGAGGCCGTATTAGACCCACAGTAGTCGGTACGAGCCCTTGCTGCATGGGCTAGAGGTAAACAAGTCATCATGGAGGAACATTAGGATGGACACACCAAAGAGCGAGGTTGACGTAGAAATCGTTGGAAGTCGGGTAGTCGCTCGCACATGATATCTAGCAGTGGCCCGAGATTGACAACCCCCATCCGGTCAACCATCTCCTTCATTGCTGTCTCCAACGTTTCCCGCGCGTTCTCTGCACCCTGGAGCTGCTGTTGAACTTGTATCAGTCGATTCCGCAGTGTATGGAATAAGTAAGGTTCAAAGTAGTCCGAATTATTCTTTCTGATAAGCTCGATGATGACAGATATCGAGTGGATGACAGAGGACGTCGCGGAGTGCCCATTGGGAAGCTCTGAGGGAGGGGCAGCGATATTGTCGGCGCTGTCAACTCCTGAAGTTTTGACAAGAGGTTGGTCAGCTTCAAAGTCGTGGAGAATGTATCCTGCCAGCGTGGAGATACTGTCCCTGTGAGCCAATTCCCGCGCGAAACGATTTGATGCAGGGCCATTCTGAAGTCCTTCTGTCAAGCCTGCGCCAGGCGAGGGAGCAGCCATGGAAATAATTCCCTTGATGAGTTCCGACACGACAGTGTGCATATCACTGGAATGAGCAGGAGAAAGTAGACCTATCAACCTCGCCATGAGTTGTTCTGAAGATAACCACTGGGTGGCGACGGAAGGTGAGTGACTGCGCACACGAGTGCATGTGAGAGCATACTTCGAGAACACCTGCTCCTCCTGGATGCTCGTCCAGCTGAATAATGCGAACAAGCAAATCCACTATTGAAGGAGCCTCGACGTGGTGAAGTAATCGCTCCACGACGGATGGTTGGGATTGGATAAACGCAAGCATCTACAATAGAATGAGTAAACGCGTAGGACGAAAAACGTAGGTCGCTACCCACCTCTGCGGGTTTCTTGGTGAGAAACACGGCATTGATCTTTGCAAAGTGCGAGGCCATGACCATCTCCATTTTCATGTCCTCGGGAGGCCTATCAAGTACGGTTTCCCAGAATGGGGCAAGAAGCTCTTCGCTGTGGTTCACGCAAGTCTCCACGATGGACCAAATTTCGCTACAGAGTACTTCGGTAGCAACATATGGGTATCTTTGCACCATCAGACGTCAAAAAGGATACGATTGAACCTGTTACGCACTTGAATCGGCCTCTCTCCTCTGCACCCTCAATCTCGCCGGTAACATACGCTAACAAGCGCTTCAAAACATCGACGCGCTGGAAATAATCAATGAGTCTCGTATTTTGAGATTTGCATTCTTGCAGCAGATCGTCCTCGTCTAGTATGGCTTCCAGCGAGACGTCGTCCTTGTCCAGAAGACTGTCTATCGCGGATGTATTATGGAAGCCGAATCTGCACGACAGCAAAAACCGTCACGCGGGGGGTTACCGACTGAAATGTAGTGAAATACCTCCAGAACATGAAACCAGACGAGTGCTGCTTGGATTGTGAGGAGTTGAGGGACAAGCTAGTAGACGGTTGAGACGAGTTACGACACCGGGACACTACGCGCGCGCAACCAGACGATTATGAGATTACCGGGATTGGAAGTCAACTACTTCGGACGCAGCCTTCACTCGGACGACACTCGCGAACAAGCTGCCCCTGATCTCTCCAAGGTATAACTAGATATTATTAACGACGATATCCTATCGTAAATTCCGTGTATATAAAGGGATAGTCCCGGTGCCTCAGAACTGCGGGCGCAATGTTAACACCGACTAAACCCAAAAGCCTGGACCAAGAACTCACCCGAATCTGATACGTCCCGCTTGCTTTGGTGAGATAGCGCACCCATTTAATGCTGTGGTAGCTGCTTTTCTCGAATATCTTCAAAAAGCGAACGGTCAACCCAGATGCTGTGAACATCAGGACCTGGAAATCGACGTCGATTGGCGGCCGAGCCCACACTTGTCGAATGGTCGTTGAAGTGAGTTCAGCGGATGCCGTGAATGTACACTCTTGGCCGCCTTGTATCCGGGGAATTCTGGTGCAACATATTAACTCGACTATCGCTCAAGCGATACAGCCCGACACACTTCCAGATCACGACATTTTCCGCGGGGACATACTTGGCTTTACCGTTCGCGACTTTGCAATCTACCGTCGTCGTGTTCAGCGGAGTTGGTATTCTGAGCACGACATCGGAAGCGGAGAGTTTATTGCCAAAGTTTGCCTTGATAGAGACCGTATAGGAAACCTGTGTGGTACCGATTTCGTTGACGGTGGCAATTACCCGCAGCGGAAGTTTGACGTTCGACGTTGCTCTGTACCTGAACGGACAAGACATTCAGGTTCAATCTCACAAAAAAAGATGGTCGCCGCTCGCCTCATGAGTTCAAATTCACCATCAGGTGGGATGAAGCTGATGGTTCGATTGGAATCAAATTCATTAAGGCGGACACATTGGTGGAATCGACAATCGTCTAGCTCCACGCCATCACCTCCACCGGCACCGCGGTCGTTTTTATCAATGACCAATTTATCATTGAGACCAAACTTGCACTCAGGTGTGCCAGACAAATAAGCCCGCATTTGTATGTGGCCGTCGACATCCGCTCGGAGTATAGTCCCTGTGGTGAGAATTTGTGAACATTCGCCAGAACACGAATTCATGCAACTGACCTTTAGCACTCATACTGAGGTTGACTGTCTCCACAACATCAACAAATGCTTCGTTCTTTTTGTACTTGACATCACCACGTCGCCAACTCGTCGCGCCTGTCGCTTGTACGGTGATCTTCGCAGACTCTTCCTTTGACACGGAGTGAACTCAAGCGCAGACGAAGTACGGAAAGAGCATACGGCGACATGTGGAGATGACATGACACTCTCCGTTGTGATGTAGCTCTTCAGCGTATCTATTTCACTGTTTTGCGGATAACCAAAGTCGTTGATTTCTGAAACATGCTTCGTGAGGTAGCGAACGGAATAACACCCGGCACAGATCATACCATCTATCAATTCATAGATCAAGACAAAGTTATTCTTGACAGACTCCTCGTCAACTTTTCCAAAGTAAGATTTGGCGATCGAGATGAAACGGTAGCAGTACTCGAATACGAGAGCGGCATTGGCGTTGGTCCTGGGCATGTATTAGGGTCAAGGCGGTGCATTAAGGAACTATCTGACTTACTTGGTGACAGCGACGACATAAAGATTATTGACACGAACGTGAAAAAAGCTCGTAGAGCCTAACGTAATTATAGGTGACCGCACATCGCTGTTCGACACGACTTGGATTCGGAATACATCCGCTATTGAACGCCTGAAAAGAATGATCTGAATAACCAGCAGCCGCGTGAAGAAATAGAAGTCATACTTGAAATCCGTCCGATATAAACGAGAAATCAAGACCTGGACGTAGATGCCAAGATCAATACTCCGAGGTGTTCATCCGCATAACGTACAGTGACCAACCTCTCCTTTTTGGTTGAAGATGAAAAATGCCTTGGAAATATGTGAGGTTCTACTGCCCTGGTCATCTCTTTCTGAGTGTCTCGGAGACTCACCGAAATCATTGTGTTAGTCAAAGCGTATTTGAACGGAGCATTGAACGTTCAGTTTCCCACTAGCTACGACCCCCAATCATGGGGGTTGCACCTATTTTTGGCAATCGCAATATATCATCGAACTCTGTCGTGATCCTCTGGCTAAGTTGTCGGTTCAGTGGGTGCCGTTTCATCGTGGCGACCTCCCCTCCAAGATCATACCACCTAAACATCTCCCTTCGCCTCAGACACCTTTAACTGTTGCACATGTTTGATGTTCGGGGAATACAGGAACTACGCGTGCGGTCTGCTATCGTGCCGGCTGGCTTCGCGCGGACAATTGTCGGGCTACGAGCATCTGATGTATCCGTGCCATATAAAAAAGCCGGACCAACGGAGGAAGTCGTGAAACTCCTTTGAGGATTTCAAGTTCGCAGTATGTTTTATCGCGGTCTTCTGGTCTTGGCTACTAGCCTGTTCTCCATCCCTGTCACGTCCGCGACCTCTTGGAATGAAACCGAGTGCATGTTTGCATTCACTACAGGTGGGTACAACTTGCATCTCGGCGGGTATAAACTCTCTGAACCCAAAATATGTGAGTATGAATTACCTACACTCGACCATCGTAGTAGGCTCATGTTCGCTTAGACGTCCGCAAATGATCCAGACTAGGCTGAACTTTTGAGTGAGATGATACTCACATACCTCCCCTCGAGTGATTCAAATTTCAATTATCCCGTCGCTAGCACTTGCAATCAAATGGTGGTCAAGGTTAGCAAGATGATCGCGAGAAAGAGATCGAGCCTGACTATCTGTCAATGCAGACATTTGATTTGGCGTACAGTAGTGCGACCATCGATAGCGTTCTGGTTCCTCCGTACCTCCCTGCGGTATTGTAAGTGTTGCATATACTCTTCCCCTTATTCTTATCCTCATCGCCGTCTACCAGGGCGGTTGTCGATCAGGTCTCCGAGTTCAACAAGTATCTAGCATCCAAACCCGCTGGAGCCCAATGGGATGGCACAAACAGTCTATTTGCTATCTGGATCGGTATCGATGATATCGGAAACTCGGTCGGCTGGGTCAGTGTTTCCTAATGTCACCACTAGCATGCATTCAACGTTTACATGCTTTAACACTGAACATCCCTCAATTCAGTTCCTGATGGACCGGCTCTTCTCACCAGGTATAGCGGCGATTTACTTTCAAACTTACACGACTGAACAGCGTCAAAGGTGGGTGTTCTGTACAATGCAGGGGCTCGTAACTTTATATTCTTGACGGTACCGTCTACGAACCGTGCACCGCTTTTCCTTGTACAAGGGCCCCAGGCAGTAGCACATATGGGTACCAACATCGCCAACTACAACACCCAGTTGATGCAAAGCGTGCACAACTTCCAGGAAAACTTGGCAGCGTCGCGGTTTTTGACACTCGACCTGTCTTCAAAGTCTTCTTAATGAGTGGCGGACATTCGGATTTGTGAATGTAGCCGATTATTGTGCTGTGTACAAGAATGGTACTTCCACTAGTATTTATCAGGTAGAGGAGTATGCCCAGTTCCTTGTGGGTCACTTTAACATTGGTTTGGACCCTTCGTCTGATGGAACGACTCAGCTGGCTGAACACACTCTACCCATTGTTCACTGTTCACGAGTAAGTGTTTTGACGTACTCGGTATCTCGGTTTACTAAGATCCTGTGATTACCATTTTGGCCAAGGCACTTTCTGCTGCTACCCAGATCCCTACATAAGCAGAAGCACTTTGCTGTGTTAGTTCAGGGTCGAAGTAGATATCGGATGCAGGGTCCTTTTTTGTGACTTGGTGTTGCCAAGCACTGTGAGACGCGTCGCACATGGAATCCTACTGCGAACCGTGCTAGCGTGATCTTCAGTTCATTCCAGTTGCATCCCAAGCGTCCACGACTGCTAACTCAACTCATGACGATCACCGAGTTTGCCATCCTCGTCTTACAATCACCTCCCAACTTTTCAGATCCCACATCACTCTTTCAGAAGCTATCTGTCTGGCAATCGGAATCCTCAGACTTTCCGCTGCTCTTTTTCACAAGCTCACATGATTCCCATCATGTCTGCTTGGTGACAGGATGGACGAGCGTCGTGGCACATGAGGCGTGGATTCGAGGGGAACGGAATTAGGAGTTACTCCGTGTATTCGCGCCGTATGCTGATATGCCGAAGATCAGGGTGGTCCATCTAGACGTGGACTTTGAGGCGATTCCTAAAGATGCAAGGGTGATCGTCGTTGAGCGGTATGGCGGCAAAAGGACGGAGTCGATGCTTTTCCAGTCTGGGAGGCTAGATCTATCAACCTGGTCGCTGTTTGGAAGAGACCTATCCCAGGGTGATATATTTCGCTTTGTCGGGGTTGCTGGGAGCGGGAAGTCCGAAGTCGGAGGTATGGTATTGGCTCCCGTCGAGCGGTGGGTATTGAAGAGAGTTGAACCATGACCAGGGTGTATCAATATCGATCTTCAGTAAAATGACCCGTGGCAGAAACCTGGTCTCGAACATTAATTGTAGAGGCAGATCTGGTTCAGCACCCAGGAGTATCCAAAAATGGAAATATCTTGGATGTCGCCGATGTTTGGTGAAAGCTTTGGAATCAAACGACCACCGCATTCCATCATTTTGATCACCTACAGTGCACTCCCCCGAGTTCCGTGCTTGCAGGGAGAGTTTTTGTTTAATCCTCTTCCACAGACTTTCCACTATGGATTCTCTACCCACGAAGCCTCTGCGCTCTCAGGGTGGACGCGATCCTGACAGAGACCAAACGAAGAAGAGAGACAGGAACCATCATCGGTCTCGACACAATGAACGGGACGGAGACAAAGAGAGGGACAGGAATAGAGAGCAGAGCCACAATCGCCGTCGCCACCGTCGACGTTCCACGTCCCCCGCGCAATCCTCCTCGAAACGACCACGCATGTCCAGCGCAAGCCACAAGGGCAAAGAGCCCATACACAACGACGACCCCGAGCCAGGCGAAATTAAAGTCAAAACGCCTGAGATTGGAGACGACTTCATTCCGTTTGGGGTGAGTGGCAGGGAAGCTTCTCCGCGAGAAAAACCTCGATCCGAAAGGGCACGTCAAAAAGAAAAGGCGACGGAACGCGAGTGGGACATAGGGAAGCCACAGAGGATGGATGATGGGGAGGGCCGTGGCACGAGGAGGAAGCACGATTCTTCGTTTGATGAAGAGGATGACCGAGCTTATAGAAGAAAACAACGGTTCGAACCGTATGATATCAGGAAGACTCCGTGGGTGTCCCAGGTCGACTGGGACAGTTGTCACAATGTGGCGGAGATGTAAGTGTTTCCAGATTGACATGATACTCCACGTCATTCAACGCATTAGGTTACATCGTGAAGTAGAGGCTTTCGTCAAGTACATGTCACCAACACCTGTCGAGGACGAAATTCGTGGCCTCGTTGTCCAACTTGTCTCAAACGCCATTACCTCTGCGTTTCCAGATGCAAAGATATCGCCCTTTGGAAGCTATGAAACCAAGCTATATTTACCCAGTGGGTGTGTACTTAACCCTGTGAAACCTTGACACGTAGCCTAACTGTACCTAGTGACATCGACTTGGTCATAGAGTCCAATTCCATGGCACGTAGCAACAAAGTGAACGTATTACACGCACTCGCAAATACCCTCAAGCGCGCGGGAATTACATCAAAAGTCACTATCATCTCGAGAGCAAAAGTGCCCATAGTGAAGTTTGTCACGTACTTTGGTCGTCTAAATGTGGACATCAGCATTAATCAAGGCAACGGTATCAAAGCAGGAAAGATTGTCAGCGGCTTCCTGCAAAATATGCGGGGCTGTGGGTTCGCCTTACGCTGCCTCATCGTCATCGCAAAGGCGTTTCTGAACCAGCGCGGAATGAACGAGGTGTATACTGGTGGCCTAGGAAGTTACAGCATCGTCTGCTTGGCCATCAATTTTCTCCAGATGCATCCAAAAATCCGCAGAGGAGAAATCGACCCGGAAAAGAACCTCGGTGTGCTCGTCATGGAGTTCTTCGAGCTATATGGCTGTTATTTCAACTACGAGGAGGTCGGGATATCGGTCAGGAACGGAGGATCGTACTTCAGCAAGAGACAAAGAGGGTGGTACGATTCGTCCAAGGGTCTACTTCTTTCTATCGAAGATCCTACGGATTGGTGTATGTGGGAGGTCCTCGTGGTCGATAGCATTGATTGACTTCTTTCCTAGCAAACGACATTTCCAAGGGTTCCTATGGCATCAACAAGGTTCGGCGAACCCTTGCTGGTGCTTATGGTATCATGCAAGCCACAGCGTTCTTGCGCGCCGGGATTCTGAGCTCGCGAAACGAGGGTCGCTCGTACCGTCTGCGGGTGGTAACGAACCCAGAAGACCTGAGTATCTTGTCCAGCATCTTGGGTGTGACGCAAGAGGTGGGTGCTTGTAATCCCGATATCATCGGGTTCCTCACCGAACTCTAGACGATAAATAACCGACGCCTCCTTCAAGAGGTATATGAAAAAAGGTTGTTGCACAAGCTTCTTCATGTCTCTCCACAGGCTTCGGTCGTGACTGCCGACGTGCCCATCGACCACGACGCGAAAGGCAAGTCAATGACCGGTGGCGTGCAAGAAGATTGGAATGGAGACATGGAGCTCGAGTCTGACGACGACACCCGACATGAGGCTGTAGAGGAAGGCAATTCGGACGAAAGCGGAAGGTATGACATCCAGGAACGTCGCCGCACGCGGTCGGAATGTACCAACGGAACGGGTCGATTCAATCCGCTGACGACCTACACGACTGATGAGGAGGATCTATCAGAAGACGAGCTGGAGGATCAGGCATATGATACTGCGGGGTCAGATGACGACATGCGGAAGGGCCGGATGGACAGACGACGATCCTATAGGCTATCCAGAGGCATCGGACCTCACGACAGAGACGGCGAGGACGAGCTTGTTGTTTTTGTATGATGATACCTATTGTATGCTGTGCGTAGGTAGCGTCGACAAGGCGGGTATAATTATGCAAGGCATGCTAGACGCTCGTAGCGAATCGTTGCTAAATTTCGTGCGATACCCTTGTCGCGCCATTCGAGTCTTTTGAGACATTTGCCAGTTGCTCACCTCTTGTCAGTACGACGCTGCCTTTCTTTGACCCTTTTCTTCATCTTCCCTCTTTCCCGTCGCGGTCCTTCCTCGAGGGACCAGGGCCGTCGGCTTACATCGACCATCTTCTATTTCACAACTCAAACTACCCTGGCTGGTTGTCATTTTCCGCTGGTCGTCTTGTAAACCCATCTTGCTACATTCTTGGCCGTGATCTGAATCATGTAGGTGCACTCCACATGACCGAACGGCCACGTCCGACTAACCCTTGGTCCAGGGCGACATCCAGAGGCGGAACACCGCCAGTGAATCTCAAGGAACGCATAGCAGCTCTCCAGCAACGCAACGTGTCGCCCAACACGCACCAGTCCGCGCAGGCAGCCCCAAGAGCGCTCCCCAGCGCCGGCACGGGCGGGCTACGTGACAAAATCGCAAGGTTCGAGGAAAAAGGAGGTGTGCCTGTTCCACGCGGAAGTTTCGCGATGGGTGCACCCCAGCTGGCAGAGAATGCACCATCCAGGAAGCGCGGGGAACTCTATGGGAATCGGGTGCCCGGTCTGGGTAGGCCGAGTGGGGCTCCCACCAGTCGGCCGGGATCACAGCGCACGTCGACTGACGAGTCGCCTGGTCCGAGGAAGAGATGTATCTCGACCGGAGCTGCCTTGTCAAACGGTCCATCCAACTTTCCGACGGACGAACCCGTGCCGCCGTTGCCAAACGGTCTGTCCGGCCCAGCTCCCCGACGCAATTCGCTTGCGATCAACTTTGGTTCTGGGAGACGCGTCATGAGCACGAGCGATGTAGAGGGTACAGGGCCGGAGTTTGTCGACGCGTTGTCCCCTTTATCATCCTCCCTCGTTCCCGAAAAACCGCCCGACGTCAACGAGTCGCAACCCCCAAGCGTGGAACCTGCTGTCGATGCGACACCGTTTGAGGAGGAGGAGCCCCAACCATCGAGTTTGGAAGCACCAGAGGTTACATTGCAGCCTTTGGAGCCACCGCTTGATGTGGAACAGCCATCACCAGCAGATTCTGCTGATTCCAAGGTTGACGCTCCAGCAGAAGATCCACCAGCATCCCCAGATCTCGCGATTTCTGTCTTCGATGCATCTCAGAATGTCTCGCAGTCTCCTACCAGCCAGCAAGGCAGCAATGATGGACTTTCAGAATACGAATCTGCTCCTCAGTCGGCTGTCTCACAGCTGTCTCCATCACTTCCTGAACCCACTGCATTTATCCCATCCTCGGTTCCCACCGATATTCCTTCCGCTTCTCCTACACCCACACCTGCTTGTGCAGAGACTGTTGTCGACCTTTCAACGTCACCTCCCGAGGAGGCGACGAAGCAGGTCGATGCCCCCCAAGGTTGCGCCATCGTGACCCCTGCGCCAGACCCAACAGTGCCGCCCAGCATCCCGACACCTAATCTATCGGTCGAGGCTCGTTCGCAGAGCAAGTCTAATTTCAAGGCTGTCGTTCACCGCAAGGTCACTGAGGTATCGGTTGCCCCCGGAGTATCCAGCCTTGCCCCATCCGCAACGCAAGTGACCCAGCAACGGCGGGGTGCCAGTGGCAATATCGCCCAGATGTCTCCCAGCCCGGGCTACGGTGACCTGGCAGTCCTCCTGGAAGATGCAGCATTATTGGAGCTGAGGCTCACGGGGGGAGATAGCACGGGTTTACCAGCAACCACCCCTACCAACGCGACTTTTCAATCAGACCGTCGACATGCGTCAGCTTCCACCCTCACTGAACATGCACCTACGCCTGTTGTCGATAGTGGTTCGCAGTCGCTGCGCTCTGCATCCATCCCGTCGATCAGAGAGCCTTTGATCGATGGTGAAATTCCCGAAGGAGACGAAACCGACGGCAGAAGTCTCGCATCCACTACGTTCTCACAACGATCGCCTTCACATCGCAAGTACCTGTCGAATATCTACCGTCTCACAGGTCGACGATCATCTAGCTATGTCCCTGGCGCTTATCCACGGGATAGCATGTCGATGTCTTCCGAAGATTCTTTCCCTGTAACAACGCCATCAGATAATGGCAAACGAAAGGGATTCGGTATCCCTTGGCCAAGTGCATCTCCCAAGAAGAACGGATCTACCGTTGGCCGTTCAACTTCCTTTGCCGATAAGATTTTCAACAGGAATCGGACCAAGTCCAACGTGAGCACGGCAGACCAAGGTACGTCCTGCGATGCTTCGCACTCGTGTACTTGTTGACCTCATCTACGTAGTGTCAGAGAGGAATTCGATATATGAATCATCGCAACCGACTCTCTCGCTTTCTTTTCCTTCCGAGTTGTCGCCTGAGACACACCCTGATAGTGTAGACATTGATACCCGTCCAACGTCCTGGATATCTCCCGGCGACTCGAACTCGGAGTTCTCTCCTGCCTCCAGTCTTCTTGACAGGGAGATCTTTGATGCCTTCCCTTCAGTTCCACAGACCTTGCCTCCAGGTTTCCACGTAGATGCTGAAAATACCGACGTAGGACGTGCAAGTACCCTCCCGGTCAATGGGCGAAAACAAGTCAATCAGCGACTCTCGATGGTGTGAAAGCTTTTTAGACTCCCAGTTTTTTTTTCTCCTTCTCCTTCTCTTTTGGTTTGGGGGGCCGTTACAATCCTTTAATATTGTTTGGAGGTAGCCACGCTATCACTGTCTCTCTATCACATCGCTCGCTGCTTTAGTTTTCTTCTTCTCTGTTTTCATTGTTTTTTTTTCTATCAGTTTGCTTGCTATATTAATACAGTTGCATGCATGGTTTTCCTGCTCAATCTACTCGATACATATTGTCATCACTCTGGTTGGAAATGTTATCAAGCGTTGTGCATCTCGGTAGACACGGCTATGCAAGATTCCGCGGTTTGCCGCTTTCTGGAGTCCTTTGACGTCACTGTCCATGCTAGCAGCCCATCTTGACGAGCGACCCATCGGAAATATAAACACTAGTAGTGAAAGCGACTAGTCTATGGTTCTGGAATTAGCACTGACGGCGATATTGAGTCATTTCTACAAAACTGGCCAAATGTGGATTCCAACTAAACTACTTTCAGCCCCGTGGTAATTGAGTGGCCACTAGGCTAGCCCCTGCTCGGCCCATTCATCATGGTGTGTTTTGCCATCACGAACTAAAAGTTCAAGCGTCGAAACCCAGAGCACAAATCCCCGTCAGTACGTATTCCACTTGCTGCCATCAAAAATGTGTGGGGGTGGGACCCGCCCTCAGCAATATCGAGCCATTCCTTTTCGACTGCCCCAACCATCCGGCGTTTACTCACCTTTGCATTCATTTTTAGAGCGCGGCGTGTTTATTTCCCACTATGCTCTCTGCGGGTCTTTTATCTTTCGTCGTGTTGTCTTTGGCTAGCGTACCAAGTAAGCACCAGACCAATCATCTTTCGTGGCATGTTCTCAGGCTTACCGTCTCTGGGATGCGTAGTCTGCCTCGCTGACATATCCTTGATCGTGCCGGGTTTCGATCCACAGGCCCTCAGTGCCAATATCATCGGTGTCGGAGCGGACGGTGAGACTACATACCAGATACTCCCAGGTCAACCCACCGGAACTTTGAGTGCCCAGAATCCCGCGTCCTTTGGCACAGGTCAGTATCTTGTTCTACCACGTCTTGGGGATTCCGTTTACTCAATGGTCGCACCATAGTGACGTTGATTGAAGGTGCTTCCAATGCCGTGTTAGAATACGCCAACTCGGCCGTGACGGTGGTGGAATCGTGTACGCTTGGATCTGGCCTGGCGGGTTGTGTGGACGTGTTCCCTGGGCTGACGACGCTGACGGCTCAAGTGACCGCGACGCCTATGCTTGTACAAGGCGGAGGCACCGTTTCGTCGGGATCTGGGAGCTCCGCCGTTCCTGCACCGACGACATCTGCTCCTGGGAGCTCTACCGCAACTACACCATCGGCGTCAGCGTCGATCACGCCGTCCCAGTCGACAAGTTCGGGTGTCAGACTCACTCCTGCAAAGGTGGCAGGACTCGCTGGAATGTTGGCTATCTGGACGGTCCTACACTAACATTGATATTGTTGCATGGTTCACGCCTCTACTCGATACATCATATGGTCATCGTTCTGGTTGGAAAACGCCATCGAGCGTTGTGCATTTTTCGTCAAACACCGATATTATAGCTTACGTACAAACAATACCGTACCGACCTTACTAAGTTAGGTTTGTCATACCGTCGCCAGTCACAGGAACCAAACCTAATCATCATGATGGTCACGCAGATATGAGGCAGACGAACATAAGATGTGACATACGTTGTAAATCTATGATTTTGATTCTTTTTTTGAGAAATAAACGACGTTTGTAGTTTGTACCCTATCTGATGCTCTTCGTATTCATTATGATCTCTTCAGGCTGTGCGACAATGATTTCCTCCTCATGTCCATCTGTCGCTGTGTCGACGAGGAGAAACCGCCTGCGTCGAAGCGGTACCCTCAAAGGCAGGGAGTGATGAAAGAACCTTCGAGGCTTCACACGATCACGTCGGTGGGGGAAGAAAAGTAGACACGATTATGTACAGTACAGCATGATGCTGACCTCGTCGACCTGTTCCTGTTCTTGCGGCACGTCTCGTTACTCATGCTGTAGCACTTGTGGCAAGGTTTCCGTGATGCTGTTCCGTGTCTGATGCCTTGGTGAGGGAGGCCGGAATACGGTCACACGGGATCGGTGTGGCCCGTTCCGCGTGGATATGAACGAACGCCCGATGCCGGGTATGACTTGTCGCCATACAAAACGACGTCTATTTAGAACCCGCCGTCCCATTCCCTTTCGACTATTACCACCGTTCGCCGCTCACTTGCCTTTACGCTCGGGTTAGAAAAGCGCTCGCATCGTGCTGTCTGTAGGCTTTCTGTCTTTCGTCGTGTTATCTTTGCGCAGTGTACCAGGTAAGCATCAGACCGGTCGTCTTTCGTGGTATGTTCTCAGGCTTACCGTCTCTGGGATGCGTAGTCTGCCTCGCTGACATATCCTTGATCGTGCCGGGTGCCGATTCACCGCCCCTCAGTGTCAACATCATTGGTGTCTGAGCGGACGGAGAGACTACATACGAGGTGGTCCCAGGCTGACGAGCAACCCGCGTTCTTTGGCACAGGTCTGCTCTTGGACGCTGTTACTCAATCTGACATGTTTGCACCGCAGTGACGTTTGTCGAATGCGGTGTTTGAATACTCGGGGCTCGCCTTGAAACTTGCACGCTTTGAGAATGGCGTAGCGGACCGCGTCGCCGCCGTAGGTGAAGGATAAGGTATGCTCGTACAAAGTGGAGGCAGTGCGTCACCGGGACCTACCGGTGCTGCAAACTCCAGACAGCTGTCGCGGGGAGCTCAGTGCCGCAGCTATACAATCTGTGTCGGTGCTGTCCAAATCGCAGGCCTCGCTGGAATGATGGACGTTTGGACGGCCCTGTCCTGAGGGAGGGAACAAACCGAGAGGGCGCCTGAACGGTCCGCCTCCGAGTCGAGGGGTTCGCCGGAAGCGTTATTGTTTGTTTTCTGAATGAAGGCATGGATCCTGAGATGCGTGCCCTTTACCTGAGTGACGCACATGGATGGCATCGTTTTGGTGATGTCCGTGTGCTGGGGGATAAAATATGCCACGGACGTGTGCTGACTCGGCATTTAATTTCAGGGGAGATTCGGCCGCAGGCTGTGAACGTGACCAGAAAAGTGAGAGGTATCTGCCTCGTTGCGGACACGTTCCCGATGGTGCCAATCTTGTCGAGAGCGCGATCCAAGTGCGAATGATCCGGAAATAAGTCGACATGAGCCAGATCAGGTTCCGCTGACAAGGCGATGAGCTCAGAGCTGGATCTCGATCTCCAACCGTGTTGATCTCGTAACCGACACGGGATTTTCCAACTCTCTATAAAGACGGCGCAGCCCTCTCCTCTTTTTTTTTCTTTCTTTTTCTTCCGGTCTCTTCCTCGAGGGGCTCTCCCAACGCTCTCTTCGTCTTCCCCTCGTCCGTCTTCTGCGAGCTTCATAGCTGCAGCGCCCCCATGACAGAGTACACCACCTCGCCTGAAGCTATAGCAGTCTTCAGAAACTCCAAGGAGCGTACTTCCGACTGGGTGCAATCGCACTCGCCTTATCACGGCCAACTCTGCTCCCCAGACAGCCCGCCGTCCGTCGTTGGAGAGCTAGAAGAACACGAGTCAGACGAGGACAGCTCCCACTCCCTTCCCCCGAAGATGGTCCTCAGATACGGCCACGGTCGCGCAGACATTCCTATCTCCCACTGGCACTATGAGAATGCGCACGACTCGCGTTGGGAACCAGCATCTCGCCATGGTCCTAATTACCGTCAACATCTCCATACGGCGTACCACTCTCACGACCGCGCGAGGTCCGCCGCGGATGCGTATCCGCCTTCCCACTCGCGACACCATGTGGCCCCGCATCACCATCCTGCTCGGCATGCTCTCCCGAGAGCATATCAAGACGACTTCTCGACGCCTCCCGAAGAGATCCACATCCTTCCTTCTGATCCAAATGCGCAGCCCCATCGCCCCATGGGAACCTACAGACCCCGTCGGGCGTCGGAGCCTCTCCGTCGTCAACACTCGCATTCCGCTCCCCACGAAGACGAGCCAGAGGTGATCGAGCCTCTTCCCCCACGTCATCCCCCCGAAGGACCCCCTCCCATCATGTATTCCCACTCGCAGCACATTCATGACCCATGCGATCATCAACACCCCAGTCACTCACACTCGCGTGGTAATCGACCACCGCCGTCGATCGTTTACGCTCCGGGGCATCACCATGCGAGTGATCATTACGCCCCGCCTACTATTGTCTACGCGCCCCAGAAAGCTCCCGGAATGACCTACACGGTTTCTGCCCCGACAGGGTCTGGCTTCCCTCAATACCCTCGGATCACCGCGACCCCATACAATCCTGTCCACAGCAATCTCTCATCTGTGCTCGAGGAACCACGGTATGGGCCCAAAGGTCCAATGTACAGAAACAACAGCATGTCCCGTTCGCAGACTCCCATCAGCGAGGTAGCCAGTGGGGACTCTGGGAGCACCTATTACATCATTCCAACCCCAGGCCAAAAAATCAAGGTTTTGGTAAGTCCCCTGCGACGTCCCACCCCCTGCATTCTCAACACCAGAAAAGCCAGCTGACCATCGGGCGTATATAGGGCGGACCCGAACCTTCGCTTTACACGGCAAGTTCCACCACTAAATCAGCGTCATCACCGCGCTCGCCCTATTCGGGTGCGAGTAGCGGCGGCGGCAGTAGAATAAAAAAGCCGTTGTTCAGTCGGCTCATGAGCTTCGCGTCGGAACTACGGCCAGCTAGAAAAATCCTCGAGCGCAGACACTCGATTGATCACTCTGCCCGCGCGCGCTCCCACGAGCGCTGATTCTTTCGCGTTCTTTCCCCCATTTTCGGTTTCTCTTTTCTTCTTCTCTTATTCCCCTTTTGATGCACGCTTATGATTCTTGTCACGAGAAAGGACGTCATGAAGAATATGTTTGTTGGTCAAGACAGGTCTTTGGACATTCTTCACTCATGATTTTCTCCGCCGACCGCTATAGACTGTTTGAACGAATTGGGCATTTTGTATGGAAGCATTTTGTAGCTCTAATACGCACAACCACTCTCCTTTTCTCCTTGTGCCGTCGCCCCGCCTCGCGTCTGGCTTCTATCTTCCTCGACTGATACCGTTTTCTTTTTACTTCAGAATAACTTATGCACCTTCCTTTTCTCTCTCGGCTATCGTACTTGGGTTTCTTCCTTGGCTCGCACACACATGTTGTAGTAGTACCCATGTGCTCTCACTCGCTTCGGATTGTGATTCTTTACCGTTCGCACTCCGTCGTCGTCAGGCACAGTTCATAAATGATTAATGACTACCGCCAGCACGCGTATGACTGCGCGGACGCATTAATACTCGTTGGCTTGTTGTTGCATGCATGACGTCCATAGACTCGAGATGCGTCACGAACCATGAGCTCGAGGAAGCCATCAGGGTCAATAGATCATCGTACGCAATCTAATAATATGAACAACCTGCAGTTAGGCACCCCTGCAGTGAGTGGCCTGTCCTCGATGGCAAGCGTCCACGCACTGCTAAGCATGCATGTCATGCCAACGGCATTGCTTCCTGCCGTCACGGATCGTGCACGTCTTCGTGCTACTGACACGCCACGTCCACGCTACATAGTACCAAGTATACGTTTGCGTACGAACGACTGTCGACGTACGAGTCACAAGTCAAGATTTCACGGTTCGTCAGTGTCGCTTACTCTTCTTTGAGAGCGTGTGTTTGTATTTGGGGTGGGTGGGTGAGAACGTGGTATGAACTTGTGCACTGTGCACTGTGCCCGGTTAGAACGGTTTTCAGTCAGCCTTGCTTGGGGGGGGGGACTTGATAGAACTTCAAGTCGTGGTCGTGGTCGTCAGGTCGTGTACATACTCATACTTTTGCTCTCACTTCTTACCTGGCACTCGGCAGTGTTGAGTCGAATGGCTATGCCTGGGCCCTCGAGGGTAAAATGAAGTCCGACCGCCCGACGTTCCCTCGGTCGAACATGTCCGAATCTTCTCTTCCACCCACGAGTCTTCCCTTCCCTTCCCTCCCTTCTCACTTCCTTTTTTTTTTCTTTTTTTTTTTCTTTTTCTCTTTCTCGCCGTCACCTAACTTGGAACCCGGCGGTGTTCCAAGCGTGATCGGTGTGGATTCGAGCCGAGGTTTGAGGTAGGTGAACACGACGCCGCGGTTGACGTTGTTCCCCCGATTTCACGATGTGGTATCGTAAAAAAAAGGCTCTTGATATCCAACTCGTATCTGGGCAGCTTGATCCAAAGCTCCTTTTCCTCACTCTCCCTTTACTTTATTTTATTTCCTCGACGGAGCGAGGCGGAGCGCTGATCCGTATCCTATGCGTTTGCGTAAATTTAAATAAACGATATGATCAGGATTATGATGATGATAATTGATAATTGATAACGTCCCTGCGTTCTGGAATCCCGATGTTTGTACGTACGTTTGGGCTGATAAGGAATCAGGAATCGGGAATCGGGATAGACAGGACGACGACGATTTTGTATGATGTGGGATGCGTTCTCGACTTTCGAGAGGGGTGACTCGACTCGTCGGTTTATCAAGATACGATACATATATATGAGGGACCGAGACTCCCGAGGGGAGGGGCAGATAGAACTAGCTATATACGGAGGATATACGTGGTAGATTATAGACTAGCTTGGCATTGGTTTCCTTGGGACCGAGGAGCGTGAGTGAGTCAAGTCCTCGGCTGCTGCCATACAGCTCGAGTCACTGAAGTTGTTCGAAAGACTTTTTCGATGTATGTATTCACCGCCGTCCGTCCGGAAAAAAAAAAAAAAAAAAAAAGGACGTGAAATCATGATTCGAATCTGATCATGATCGTAGCTCGCGACGTATGTATCGTGCCTTTCCCCGCGCGCCCAGGCAGGCAATCGACTACCCCATGGCCCAGCCTTTTATAAAAACCGATACAGGCGACCTTGAACTTATTTCAAACGGACCATGTTGTGACTAGGTGGAAAGACCGTGGAAAATCGATATTGGTATTGATCCTTGGCATCGTGAAGGGGGCATCCGAGTCTGGAGCTGAGGGCGTTTTGCGATTGAGAGCGCCGAGTTGGGTTGGGTTCGGTGTCAGTGGAGAAGCTCGTATACGTGTGGGGTGACTGGAAGAGGGAGAATGAAAATGAAAACGACGTCATGATATCAGATATGGAGAGCGACGACAAGGACGACGACGACGGACAGACAGACATGATGAATTCATCGATCTTTTGTTTTTGTTTTTTTTTGGCCGTGGTGGCGCTTCGTTATCAGGGCAACACCCTATGACGAAAATAAAGATAGGGTTTGTGTATTGCAACTGAGATCTCTGTGTTGACTGGGAGTGTGGCGAGAGATCAGAAGGGTCAGGGGTTCTTTTTCGGCATCACAATCCGTCTGCGTTCTTTGCTGTGGAATCTGTCCAAACCTGACCCCATGGGTTGTCCACATGAGCCAGCTTTCCTCATCGATGCACATGGATATCAAAGGATCGAGACCGATCGCCGGGCGGTACCCGTCGCCAGTACGGCCTGAACCGACCACATAAGGATACATAGCCATCATACCATACGGCCAACAACGAACAATAAAATACAAAGAACAGCTTCGGTACGCTGACGAACAAGGTTCAACAAAGTCATCGGCTGCGGAAAAGAATGAACTATCGATATGCATTCATGAAATCGGCGCAGTCGCGCGTACAAGATGGGCGTCATCGTTGAGCTGGCGCCAGCACAAATGGCGTTTGTGCGTTGGTTCGAGGCAGAAATATGATTGGCGACGCGATGCCAGATAAACGTGCTCGCGGAATCGTCCGGTGGTTGATGAGTGCTTGAGTGTCCACGCGGATCGGAATAGCATCAATTGGAGGTGACGTTCGAATGCGGTGAGCAAAGACTCCATTGAGGTATTTTCCGACCGGCAATGTGGCTTTAGAGGGAGGGGAATGATAAGAGTAATGGCACACCTACCTGACCGGGATCAAACGTTGCATCATTATCGCTGATGCTGTGAAAACCGGTGAAGGAACTGAACGGTTTACGACAATAATTGGAGATTGAGGGAGTGTCTCTCGGACGGCATTGAGCGGTAGTGAAATCAAATAGCACTCGTTATCGTCGACGAACGTATACAGCCAGAGGAGGCGACATCTTGGTCTGCGGCCAGTCCAGTGGATAAGCCTTCAACGAGGGGCGTCAGCTTGCGAAAACAGGATCTAAAACCGTATCCCACAGACGTAGTAGTGAGGACCGAAAGGAAGATCAGAAGTTGACGAAAGTGGAAAGGGGGGTCGTGGCAGATAGCAAAACAAGCACAGAAGCAGTAACCAGGAGTAATTAGAGTTCAATTATTGGATATGAAGGGGCATTACCAGCAGAGGCCGACAACCAGCAAGAAATGGCATGTTGGGGGAGGAGGGGCGATTGCACCACGAAAGATGTCACGAGCATCAAACCAAAGCTTGTCAGCAAGTATAAGGAGGCGGAGAAAAGATAGAAGGACGGAAGACTGACCAACCAGTACTCCTGTAAGGCAACGTAATACGTACGCGGCTCGTGTTGGGAATAAGCAGGAGTAAAGATAGCATGTGCATGCAGTGCCCACAGGGAACAATGGTACAAAAATGTCACACCGATAACCGCTCCTCTGCAGGCACAATAAAAAAATTCGGGCACACCATGAGCACGAGACGGCAATGCCCAGAGGCAGGACTGGCCGAAGCTGATACGCATGCAGCTGCTTCTGCCCACTCATATCGCTAACTTTTTTCTCTTGTACTGCCTGGACATCGCCGCTAACGGTCGTCCTACAGCGGCTCTGATCAGAGAAATTCCTCGGAGATGGAGGGAGTATCTTGGTATACGAAATCCGAGCAGACACTTGACGGGATGATGTCAAACAAGTGGGATAATGTACACGAGATTTCCCAATGTATTACCAGGGGTGGGTATGGTGGGGGTTAACGCGAAGAAACCATGTCGACCGAGTGAACACCATGTCCTAGCAAGCGTTATACACGCAACGAAGAATGTGGTCGGATGGCTGGGAAAAGCCGTGAGCCGTGGACCATCGATAATCTTAGGGGTCTTGATTTCATATTAGTAATGCATCGTTGCGTTCCATGCGATAGCAGAAAGCAAACTCGATGTTCAAGGGACGTATTCAGTGGTGATAGAGTGGACCGGCCAGAAAGCGGATGATGATCATGTGGGTTGACGCGCACGGAACACTCAAGCTTGGGGCACTGAAGAATGGAGGCCACGGCCATGCTGCATTGCATGTCACAAGTGCTCGAAGGTGTGGCCCATAGGCATCAAAAATGTCGACCAATGTAGTGGACGGATCTGATCGGGTAGAAAACAATGTGATCGAGGTTCCCGGGACGCGGGACGTGCGGAGGCAGGGATTAGGTGGGGATGAACCAGGGTGCTTGTACGCGCAGCTGCTGCTACGGAAAACATGGTGTGGAGAATGGAGACAAAGGGGAGCGTGGAGGAAACGTGAAGCGGTAATGATCTGTGGCCCCCGTGAACGACGAACGATGAAGTCACCCGGGACCTTAGAGCCTGGACATGACTTGAAACCACTCGACGATGTGGTTACTTGCACCGAGCCACGCCGTAGCCTCGTTAACGTCGCCGCAGTCGTTCTGGATGGATTGTGATCATCGCGTCGAGCCTCGAGAGAGGAGGACAAGGTCAATATATTTGTTATGTCAGCGAGGTGACCAACGCCCGTCACGGGGCGCGTGACAGGCGCGCACAGACTCTGAATCGGACTCGCCGACATGCTGGGACTGGCTGAGCGGATTCTGCCAGCGCGCGGGGCAGCGCAGAAAGCGACCGCCAGCTTTGCAGAACAGCTGACCGATTCGCCAGGTCGCTCTGATGTCGAATCCCCAACCTCATCCAACCCTTTTCGTGAACCCACCCACAAAACAAAGTCCGTCAAATACCGCTACAGTGCGACGGGGAAGCATCTTTCTTCCCCGCTCAAGGGCAACTCTTCATCTCCGGAAAGAAAGCCAGACAAGACAAGGCAGGCCAAGTCGGCGATGTTCACCACTACACCTTCGTCACATGCAGCCACAGCCAAAGTCCTTGCAGTGGCAACGACTTCGCGCAAGCGCAAGGCGTCCCCTCCGTCCCTCCGCAAGGAGGACGTACTGAAATCGATGTTCATGTCTTCCCCGTCACCGTTGTCGAGTGCACCGACCACCCCCAGCGTGGCCACGAAAGACCTCCCGCCCTCCCCTACACTTACGACCAAGGACTCGACCCCAGATGCTCCAAAACGGCTTCCTGTCTCGAATAGGCTTTCTCTGCGCTCCTTTGGGCCTGCCGCGTCGGCATTCAGCGTATTCTCACAGCCCCTGTCTTCCAAACGGAAGCAGAAGAAGAAGACAAATGCAGCAAAGGGTCTTGACGCTTGGTATATTGGAAATCCTGTTTGGATACTTGTCAACCAGTCTGGCGTGCTTGCGGACAGACATAGCGATCTCGAGTTGTCTGAACCCCTCATGTGGTGGCCCGCCCAGGTGAGTTGCAACGTCGAGGACCTGAGGTGGATACTCTATATACCTCACTGCAGGTTGTACAGAAACAACCTCTCCGCGTCTCGATGTTCGGAGACTTTCCATCCTCGTCATCGACTAGCAGAGGCCTGTGTACCATCTTTGCCCCCTCAACCTCCAACATCCAATCTATTGATGACGAGAGTGGTGCTAAGCGCTTCTCGCGTACCACGTTCCGCCCCATCGCCTTGTCAGCAGATCTCGATGTCAGTCCTCCGACCAAGAAACCACGCCTTGACGAAAGTGCATCCATCGAAGCCAAGTGGGAATCTGCGGTCCAGAGTATGGAAAAAGCTTCCACACTTGAGAAAGATGGACTTCCAGCACTGTTATCCTCCTACGGAAATAGTTTCTACGACTCCCTCGACGACTCAGACCCCGACATGTCCGACCTCCGGCAGTCTTTGCCCAAGCCTACACCCCCAGCTCCGAAAAAGGCAAAGCCAACAGGGCCGGCGAGGAAATTAAAGCCGCAGCGCTCGAGAGCGAACTTGAAAGACGACATGAGCGGGAACACGTCGCGCAGCTGGTCGCCCTGTCCTCCAGATCCAACCCTCCAAATTCCCGGAGAACTGGTTCTCGCCCTGGCTCCCAGGGCGGGGGGGTCTTACTGGCCCGCCCAGATTCTCGAACATGCCCCAGGTCGGCAGGAGAAGTACAAGGTCAAGTTCTTGGATGACAAGGAACACGTGATCACGAGGGATAGGTTTTGGACTTCAGAAGAGGAGGGATTCGTCTGGTGTACATTGGGAGAGTGGGAGAGTGCAGTCAAGACCACTGACGACCCCGAGTCTGGAGACGAGGGTGGGGAATATGATACCGACGCGAACGCCGGGGATCCTACCTCCGCCTTACCTCCGCCCCCACCCGCTGAGGACTTTGAAGATCTTTCCGTCCGCACACAACTCGCGTATGTAAAGCCCATCTTGCAAGCGATTTTAAACAAGGAATATGCACCTGCGAGAGAGAAGCACGAGGCGTTTATGAGGGGTGGGTCGGCGAGGGTTGCGCTGTTGAAGTCGGCAGGCGTGAGAGGGGGGATGGATGCGCGTTTCGTGAAGGCGGTTCAAAAGGCGATATGTAGGTGGGTGCTTGGGGACAAGGGGGTCAAACCTAAGAGGCTAGACACCGAGGACATCGTGACCGAGACCAGTGGGGCTGAAGAGACGGGTGGAGTAGAGGCAGGAGCCACCATCGAAGTCATTTCTCCAGAACCCGTGCCGAAGGAGACTTCGCCTGGCGATTTGACGGAGGACAATAAGATGGTGGGTATCGAAAGCGCGGCCCTTCTGGAAGGCATACACGTGGATGAGAAAGACGGCACAGGGAATGCGGTTCTACCTCTGACCGCAACTGACAAGCAGGTTGAGGTCGCCCAGGACTCCGAGATGGTTGCTGATGGGCAAGAACAGGTAATGTCCATTCTTGTCGTCTTGATCAACTCGGCCCAACCCATGAGCTATAGCAATTGGTGTCTTTGCTTCCTGCGGACGGTGTAGCCCTAAGTCCTGCAGTTAAGCAAGCATCCCTGGCCCCCAAGAGTCAATTGGATGTATGGCATATCGCAATTACACGTGGGATCTGACCCCTGAGCACACAGTAGCTTCTGGCCGAAGTCTCACAAGCAGTCGCAACTGAACCCTCGCTGTTACCCTCCCATCCTGAAGTACCTCGGTTGAAGGTTGGTCTACTGGATACAGCATGCAGGGTAATCTAGTTGCACCTCCGTAGATATTTACTCACCCACGTCCTAGGATACGTCTTCACAGCCGAGCCCACTTACTCCCGTTCCAGACGAAGGCCAACAGATACCCTCTAAGAGAAGTGCTCTGGTTGTGTGTGAAGAGTTTGAGGCTCTATCCGGTGTCGAGAAACTCGACGTAAGTGCTGCTCTTACTCTGAACCACAGTCACTGACTGGTGTGCTATTGACAGTATTGTCTCAACATCCTCCTTCCCGAAACCATCCAACAACTCCTCCTCTGGCGTTTTGGCGAACGCAATTCTTCCGCGCTTCTCTCTCCTGAAGAGGAGCAGAGATTACACGATGTGGGTACTCGCAAAACTGCGGAGACCGACTGGGTGGACGACGTGATGAGGCTTCGAGCAGCACAAGCCAGGTTATGGGGTATTGACCCAAACAAGAAGGCGGAGGAGAAGAAGGCGGAGGTCATCCTGGGTGGAACGAGATCACGGCCTCGGCGAGGAACCGTCTCGAGACCGTGATACCAATTTGCTTGACAATCGGACATTGCTCTAATCTCTGTTTTGTGACATACATTATATTCCTTGACTCTGCTGGTATCATTGTACGCTACGTTTTCTCTAATTCTGATCCCCCAAATAAGCGCGCGCATTAATCAGAAGCTCGGAAATTGGCGGTGACATTTGACGTGGCTGAGATCGTCTATGCATCATCGCATCCTCGCACGCAGCCACATCTTCAACACTCTTTGTTTCCACGTTTTCCGGGTCGTCGTACTGTACCATACACGAAACGGGCTTTCGTGAAAGCTCTCCACGTTCGTTTCTCACAGTAGATGCTTGTCAATGCCACCGCCGACGTCCAGCGAGGCCTGGTTAGCCGCACGCCGATTCGGAATTGTAATTGATGCTGGGTCGTCTGGCTCTCGGCTTCAAATATACAGCTGGAAAGACCCACAAATCGTATTGGAAGACTATGGAGACGCTGTTCGGAACGTGTTGCCAGAGGTAGAGAAAGGTGTTCAATTCGGGGAGGAGTGGATCACAAAGGTCGAGCCTGGTGTGTCTCATGGCTTTTTTTTTGTACTTTGTTGCGCGCCCCGGGGACGTTCCATGGCTGATACCGATGGTTTTTTCTTTTTCGTTCAGGTTTATCTTCGTTTGGGGACAACCCGGATGGAGTGGCAGGGTACTTGGAACCTCTGATCCAACATGCACGGTCGCAAATCCCACCGTCGCTCGAGTCGGATACGCCGCTTTTCCTTCTTGCGACGGCAGGCATGCGCTTGCTTACACCTCTTCAGCAGGCGCGCGTCTTGAACGCAGCGTGTGCCTATCTCCGGACCGCTTCCGCTTTTCGCATCGAACCCGAGTCCAAAGACGGCCCGTGCGGCTCGAGCGTGCAGATCATCACGGGCGAAGAGGAAGGTCTTTTCGGATGGATAGCCGTCAACTATCTGATGGACGGCTTTGCTGGGCGTAGCAAGAACGAGAAGACGACGTACGGGTTCTTGGATATGGGCGGGGCGTCGACGCAGATTGCATTTGAGCCTGCAGAAGAGGACGTGAAGGGGAATGAATCGGCGCTGGTCGATGTCAGGTTGAGGCTGTTGGGAGGGACGGAGATCAAGCACAAGGTGTTTGTGACGACATGGTTGGGGTATGGGACGAATCAGGGGAGGGAGCGGTATGTCGCCGAGGCGATCAAGACTGCGGAGGGTATGCAGACGCTCGACGGTACGGACCTGCACACAATACCCGACCCGTGTCTACCCAAGGACCTGGCACTCACGGAGACGCTGCCTTCACAGAGGGGATCTTCTGCGCATCATGCGACGTCGCGTACGTTGGTGGGCACGGGATCCTTTACGCAGTGTCTACGAAAGACCGCGCCGCTCCTCAACAAGGACGCCCCCTGTTCGGACGCGCCATGTCTGTTCAATGGCATCCACGTCCCCCGTATCAACTTTGCGTCTTCGCACTTTATCGGCGTCTCAGAGTACTGGTATTCCTCGGAACACGTCTTTGGGCTGGGCGGTCCGTACGACTTTGTTCAGTACGAGCGCGCTGCTTCACAGTTTTGCGCGCGAGACTGGGATGGAATCGTTAAACAACACGAAACGTCGAAAAAGGCGGGTTTGCTCGGTGGAGACGGGGAGGTGATACAGAACGGACAGGTAGTTGAGACGGGTATATGGGGTGACAAGGTCGAGATCTCACGACTGCAGATGCAATGTTTCAAGGCGGCATGGGTCGCGAACGTATTGCATGAAGGCATTGGAATGCCTCGCATTGTCGACCCCGGAGGTAATTCGACTACTCAGGGCGAAAAGGTCGCGCAGCAAGCTGAGAGGAAGGGACTCGGGCCACCCGTATTCCAATCTGCGGACACCGTCGGAGGCATTGCGATTAGTTGGACGCTTGGAAAAATGGTTCTTGAAGCGAGCAAAGAGGTGAAACCCTTGTCCAGTCATAGCAGACCTCTCGTGGATCCTGTGCAGGATATACCCTCAAACTTGCGGAATCCTCCCATCACACCGATTCGACCGCCTTTCATAGACTTGGATGCGATCGAGGAAAGGATATCACAACATTTGCCCCCTGTTTTGACACGAGAGTCTCTTGGCTTTTCGCTCGTCGTGTTTCTATTCTACACTGTCGTGCTGTTGCTCTTGTTCTGCATGGCACTCCGACTACGTCGACCGTTTGGCCTCGCTTTACGGCGACTGAAGCGAGCATCGCTGATGCGCGGGGTCGACAATGCATACTTGATGGAAGAGGGTAGTCTTTCGCAAACCACTCCATCTTCCGTGTTGCCGCCCTCTCTGCTCCGACCTCTCCGCCGTCTCGTCTCCCCCTCCAACCTCTCTCGACCTCGACCGCCACCGCTCAACATGACCTCCCATCCCGTCCGACCCCTCCTCCGACATACGCATTCCTCGCCCGCATCCCCCACCGCCACGCGCACCTCGCCTTCGCATTGCGAACCTGCCTACCCTTCGATCGGTACTTCTACGGCGTCTCAATACCACTCGCGTGCGTCCTCGCCGACGTCGGCGGCAGACGAGACGGGGCCGCATAGTATTGCGTCGCTGTCGATGACGGCTCGGTCGAGGAATGCATCGCAGATTAGTTTGACGACGCTGGTACCGAGACAGACGCCGCTTTCGCGTGCTGTGAGTGTCGGTGCGTTGCAGACCCCAAATTGGTATCACCTCGGGTGACGTCCGACGCACGATACACGATTGTTCCGTGTCTTGTGCCTGCGATGGTGCCTGATATAAGGAACAGTGTATGGTTGCTGCTTGAGTCTTGTGACTATGGATAGGACTTTTTGGCATGCTTTACTTATCAGTGACTTTTTTAACTGCCAAGATAGGATATAGCAATGTTCTACGCCGACTGTGGTGAAATACTTGTATGATCTGTGACTTGGAGTTCTTGGTGTTGAAGTGGGATCGTCATGACAGACTCGTGGTCCGTTGTCGACGTGTCGCTGGATGATGGAGAGTCGAGTGACTTGAATCTTGACGCCATCCTCGTGTCGGTGCATCTGGATCTGGCCAGGCCCCGTAATGTCGAGAGATGAGTGATCCGCCCACGATGGATTCCTGTTGATGCTGGCATTCGCTATCATCGACTCGCACACTGCAATCCCGGTTTCGCCCAAAGTTTGAGTCTTCGCAATGATGTAATTGCAGGCGTGGTCAGAAGTGGTTGGCGCGATATGGATCCCCACCTTCATTCTCGTGCTCTAGTCACACTGACTCCCTATGTCGACGACTTTACACATTCCGCAGGTATCGTGATTTGCGTCTTCAAAAGATGGAGTGTGGTTTATCTGATCATGACCATCCTGCCAACCTTGACCAATATCCCGAGAGGCTAATACGACAAACTTTTTTTCGAATTTGAACCGCTTGGAAGAATCTATTACCTGTTCGTCACACGTCACGATGGTGAACGAACATGCGAACCTACCATAATGTTATCTAATGTCTCACTGAGATCATGACGAACCTAGGGTCGATATGAGACAGTTTCATGATATAAGACCCCCAACTCCGCGGAGGTGTGTATCGGAAGAGGAGGACACACCACGACTAATGGCCTTTCACAGCAAGTGCTGGTTGGATGGGGCTGATGGGGCGCAACTGGCACCATAGCAAATCGAGCTCAGTCAAGCTTGGTGCCACGAATCCTCTCGTTAAAACCCCGTTCGGTCGCCACAGAATCATCAAGACCTCCCAAGACCATGACATCCATATCTTCCCATCAAGAGGAACACATCGCAAAGCGGAAGGAGCCAGGTGTTTCCTGGAGGGAGAACGAGGAGCACGTGATACCCAGGAACAGGCTAGGTATCGTCAGCTTCGCTTTGGTGTGCTCGATGTTCCTTGCAGCACTGGATCACGTGAGTCCATACTAGGCTTCGTTGCTCATGGGTGCATCTGACGGAGGCTGCAAAGACTATTGTCGCAATTGCGCTCCCCACCATCGTATCCGATCTTCAGGGGGGTAATAGCTACAGCTGGGTTGGAAAGTGTGTCCGATTCTTTTTGTCATCGCACCGTTGGGTTGACGCATGTCGCGCTAGTGCATACGTGCTCGCAGCGGGCGCGTTTGGTCCTCTCTACGGAAAGCTGTCGAATATGTTCGGTAGGGTTCTCCGACCCGTTCAGACGTTGTTGCTTACCCATGCGCTAGGGCGAAAGCCACTCCTCTACTCATCCATCATTGTGTTCTTGGTTTGTTTTCCTGGTCGGAATGTGTTCCTTTGCTTATTAGTGTCATTTCAGTCCGGATCAGCGCTTTGTGGGGCTGCGCAAAATATGACTTGGTTGATCGTATGCAGAGCACTCCAGGGGGTCGGCGGTGGCGGTATCATGCAACTCTCGATAATCGTCATTTCAGACATCGTTCCGTTGAAGGAGTACGCACAGAAGGATAAAAAAGAACCATTTTCCCATTTGACTGACGGCCTTGTAGTCGAGGGCGTTATGGTGGTCTACTCGGCGCTACGTACGGTGTTGCGAGGTAGTACACCCACGAGATTCGAGTTTCAGGTCCACTAATTCTTTGCGAAATAGTGTTATTGGACCACTCATCGGCGGTGTAAGGTTATATCGTTCGAGACGTTCGCCGTAACGACTAAACCGACCAAGGCCCTAGCGCAACATGCATCATGGAGATGGTGTTTCTTCATCAACTTGTATGTGCTTACTATACCATGCGAAGATTTATATAGCTGACCCACGAAATTTCCAGGCCAATCGGTGGCATCGCAGCAACGCTGCTGTTCGTCTTTCTCAATGTTCATCCACCTCAGAAACGCCCGCTTCGTGACGAAATCACCGAACTTGATTTTATCGGACTTTTCAGTCTTGTTGCAGGCGTTGTTTGCCTCCTCATAAGGATTAGCTTTGGCGGGGAAAGCTGTTCGTTTCTCGTGTTTTTATGCTTGTTGGGTTGACTGATTGAATCTTGGACTTGAAGGGTCACAACCCCGAACGGTCAGCCTGCTCGTTGTGGGTGGGATTTTACTCGTCGTCGGCGGGGTCAACGAAGCGTTTACAAAACGTGCTGCTATCCTTCCTCCTCGTTTATTCAAGGTGAATGTCCAGTTCAAGCTTTTCACGCTATTCTGACCGTGACACAGACGCGAACTACTGGATGTCTTCTGGCAACTGCATTTCTCCACAACTTCGTTTTCCTCCCAGCAATGTTGTGAGTATATACAACGCCGCACGAGTCTCGGTGGTATCGCGCTAATCCGAATCTTAGTTATCTTCCCTTGTATTACCAAGGTTTTACTTTCCGACTTTGTTGTACACGAACAGTTGATTGACGCTTCTCCAGTACTTGGTTCTTCGGCTACTGCTGCAGGAGTCAAGTACTTATTTCCTTTGCGCTCGCATTTCTAGCCTACTGACCCTTTTGTTTAGAATGCTTCCGTACACCCTCGTGTCTTCCGCTTTCGCCGTTGTCTCTGGATTCATTGTCTCAAAGATGGGGAGGAACCGCCCAGGGATCTGGTTCGGGAGTGCATTATTTACCATAGGCACAGGTCTCATGATCATGTTGGACTACACGTCGAGCATGTATGTCTTTTCCTCTCGGACGATACATTTTATGGTGCTCAGTCATTCAAAGTGCCGAACAGGAATTGTTTCCTTTGGTCGCAGCCATTGGGATGGGCTTTTTGTTCCAAACCCCGATGGTGGCACTTCAGGCAGCAATGCCTCTGAAGGATATGGCTACTGCGACGAGTGGCTTTATGTTCCTTCGGTAAGCAATATCTCCTTTGCCCTTGCAACTCGTCATAAATGATCGATATTTATATTTTTCAGCACGCTGGGTGGTGCCGTAGGAATTGCCGTCGGTCAGGCTATTATTGCCATCGTACTTCCACGGAAACTCGCAGCGATCCCAAACATCGCCAGCCTCAAACTTGGTAACGATATCACAACGCTCAACGATAGTATCGGCCAAGTCCACTTGATTCCTGTGAGTCATTACGTGTCCATCCGTCGTCGTCGTCGTCGTCGGTACTGAACCCAACCAGGACGCCGTACTTCGTGCCGCGGTGCTACACGCATGGGCGCGTTCGATTGCGATGATATGGGCGGTGACAACTGCAGCAGCTGGGGTCGCTCTCATTTTGACGTTGTTCTTGCGGGAATATTCAGTGGACCGCAAGACGGTGTACAATGGCGACGATAAGAACGCGGTCGATAGCGAGAAAAACACGGCGGTAGAGACACCAGAGGAGGCCCAGTAGTCATTGCATATCGTGAAAGACTTTGTATCAGTGTGACACATTGCGTCCAAGTCGATCATACCATATCGATTCATGTATTTGCTTATCTTGAATGTCCGCCGCGATTGCGACACATGTCCCTGAGCCGACACGATCAAAGATGAGGTAGTACTCTGTGGTGCAACGAGGAATGGACGCATCTTTGGATGAGTGATATGAGGTGATGAGGCAGCCCTTTCTTTACTGCCACATCCTTCTGTCTTCGCCGTTCGTTTCACCTACCTGCTACTGCCTGGCCTCGCCGCCTCGCCTTCCCGACTGGTATCTCGCACTCCCTTGTCGCTGTTGCTGAGCTCCGCGTAGTAATAGCTCGTTTAGTCGCTGATTTCCGTTCCCAACAGCTTCGAGTGTGATTTTCCCCATCGACAATTCTGAGGGTCATCACTGGCACCACCACAGTGGGGACGAGCATAAACCCTACACTCAGGGTGATTAAACCTAGTCTCGCTTAACGGTCATTAGGAACCGCCGTCATGCGTTATGAGCATATCGGCTGAACATTAATTTGCTTCCTTAATCGTACTGAAACTATCAAGTACGCGTGTTCGTAGCTGCGTTTTTCCTTTGCTTTTCGCCAATGTCATCGTGGTTTCCCCTGCGATTCTTCACGTCTAGTGCCTGGCCGGGTGTGTCCTCGAGCAGAGGTGGAGAGCCAAGCAATGGTAGGTTCTTGGGAGAGACATTTAGAGTGCGATACTGATGGGGACCCAAGACTCGAGTGGAAACAGTTCCTCCTCCAGTACCGTTCACCGACAGATAGCAAAACCGATCAAGATCAAAAGTCCAGAAGACATGATCTCAGTTGCGTTCCTCGCTGATGGGAAGCACATCGTGAGCGGTAGTGACGAGGGTATGATTCGACGTTGGCGCGTGGAAGATGGCTTGGAAGTAGGGGTGCCAATGAACGCAGGGAATACTGTTTGGGACATCGCAACGTCACGGGACGGAAAGTGGATCGTGAATGCGAAGTTCGTTGGCAAGGTGATGGTTTGGAATGCGGAGAGCCACGAAAAAGTGACCGAGTTCAAACCATACGACCCGGACTATGAGTGGGTCATGGTGGCGGTGGACATCTCTCCAGATGGGACGAGAATCGCGACCGGGTCGAGTGACTGCGCCCGCATCTGGTCGCTCTCAACCGGCAAGCCACTGCTCGGCCCCTTGTACGACATTGACAATGTCAGTCGCGTTGGTGCAGTCAAATTCTCACCCGACGGACTCCTCCTCGCAACTGCCACACAGGACGTCGTTTGGATCTACCACAGTCAGGACGGCCGCTTGTTCGTCGACATCCCAGTCAAAATCGGCGCACGGCATTTTAACCAATGCCTCGCTTGGTCCAGCGATAGCAAGCAACATCTTGTGACGGCAATATCAGTTGTCTCGACACGTCCACCTGGATGACGGTCTCTCAATGGTCTATTGACAGCAGCAAAACCCTATGGTACAACACCCGATCGAGCAATCTTCCAAGGTACACCGCCCTAGCGAGCAATGGCACATTCATCGCAGTTTCCGGATATTCATCCGTCTCGTTCTGGGACACCACGACACACAAGCGAATCGGATCTATTATCGAGCACACAGATAAAATTGCATCAGTAGCTATCTCAGCGAACTACGACTTTGCGATGTGCGGAGGTGAAACAATCACCCTTTGGAGTCTCCGTACATACTTCCCTCATATTACTTTGGCGATGTAAGTACACTTGCATCAAGATCTCGCTGTGCAGGACCCCACATTGACTGCTACAGAGTTTTGCAGAGCTGACCCAGTGCATGGAAGTGGAAAATCCTGCTGGTCTCAAAGACACAATTGAGCCCCTTCGTGCAGAGGTGCAGAGTCAAAGTGCGTTTATTAGCACCCTGACTCTGTGTCGCTGATATCCATGCTCTTTAGACAACAGAATTGCATCTCTCGAGGAGACCGTGCAACAATTGCGCAGCCAGCTCTCAGAACAGTGTGCAGCGGCGAACGAAACCACCGAGTATCTTTGTGAGTATGCCCATCGCCACCCTGATTCATGCGTTGTTGATATTGACCTCCTTTAGATACCAAAATTGCACATCTCGAGGAATCCTGCCAGCAACGCAGTACCCAATATGCCGAAGCGAGGGACAGACGGGTTGTGAACTTTCGTTCTATAATGTGACTGAGCTCATTTCTATGTATTTAAGTGATATCCTAAAGTATATATGGAATACACTGTAGTTGTGTTCGACGTGGGCGAGGGTTAAGTGTGCAGCGCAACATCATAACGAAGAAGCAACTTTACGACCGACCTGCCTTTTTCTGTTCCCCTCGGGAAAGCTTTATTCCCCAACCTCGTGGACAATATGCCACGTCACCTTCTAGTCCAAACATTGACCCCATGCCGCCCCCACTTCGGGACTGGGGAATCGAATCGACTGCGTCCTCGTTTATACACCAAGCAAGGTCCTCGCTTGCCTCTCTTTCTGTGTTCCAATCGTCCCATTCAACGCCGAAGAACGTGTCTAAGCCGCTCATGCTCAACTCGCGCGATCTCATCACGACCAAGTCCTCGCCCGTTCGGAAGGCGGCACGCCAGAGTACCCTGGCGGGGCCGGCCAATGGGGAGACGTGTTATTATCCACCAAGAACGGCCATGCGTTCAGACCAGAATCCGTCTCTTCTATATCGTCGCTGTCGCCTTCGGAAGCTATGAACAGATCGCCGTCTCCGTCTTCAAGTGGATATGATAGTAAATGCGGAGCGTGGGTACAGGCCCGCGCTCAGATTACGAATCGGACGGGTCGGCAGCAGCAGCGGCGGCAGCAATGAGTCGGAGGGTCCCGTTGGACCGGAAACCGGGGTCACCGATGGCGCTGGCGTCGCGGTCACCACGTTTACTTTGGAACGCGTCGTTTCCTGGTGGGACGCAGTTCTGAGCATGCGTTGTGGAATGGGAGTATGACGGCGGAGGAGGTGAAAAGGGCGGAGGAACGTGGATGGAAGCAACTCGAGGAGCGGGTCCATTCGACGCCCCACTTCATCATCACGATTACGCGTCCGTCCAGATGTTAGCCACAAGGTCCTCGACGAGCTGCAACTTTTTTTTCATGTCCGGCGCCGCGAGCAAGTTGCCTTCTTCGTGCGACGCGAAACCACACTGGGGAGAGACGCAGATGTGGACCAACGCTTCGTCCACGGTCGTACCCGTGCCGCTCGCCACGATCCGTGCAGCTTCGAACACGCGTTCCCTGAGAAGCGCCTTGTCTCCGAGTTCTGGGAAATTACTGGTGAGGAGACGACCGATTTGTATTTTGGGGGATGCTTTAGAGGTTCGAACGTACCTGTGCATTGCACAACGATAAGCCCCTCCCGGAAAGAGGGGGAAAAAATGAAAAATGAAAAGGAGAAAGGGGAAACGCGCCAGCGCGCTCGGTGTCATATTCGAGGTAATAGCAGTCCATGGGCTACCAGGGTCATCTTAATATTTTCAACCTCGTCAGGATGAACGAGGTGCTTGAGTGCTTCGAATTGGGGAATATAGCCGGATTTGACGTATCTGATCTTGCCCGTGCATAGCATCGCTGGAGAATACATATGTTGAGGTCGGGCTTTCCCGTCATCTGCGGATGCGCACTTACTATTGGTAGTGGAAGCATGTATATCAGGAATGTAGAGCTGCTATGTCATAAGACATTGAAGGACGGTTTGACCGGCAAATTACCCTGAAAATATAAAGGTGGATCGCGAACCTCTTCGACAAGCATCAGCTTTGGTCTCGGCCTGACTTGTTTCAAGACAGCCACACCTTCAAAGCCTTCTAGATATTCAAAGAATCCATCACATAACCTTGTTATTCAAATGATCAGCTGCTGACTATGTTCATTGCGACGATACATACATGTGCCGCCTGGATGGGATTCAGATATCAGTATGAGTATTCGGTTATGTAATTTGTTCACTGACCTGTATTCACCATCTGTGAAGCTCTTTATGCCAACTTCGCGCTGCATATCGATTGCCCTTATGACTCATGGAACGGTCGTCGGTCTCCCTGAACTGCTCCTGAGTGTCCTCTTTCTTGTCAAACTTCCTGCGTGCTTCGAGGAGGTAGTCTGGACGAAGGAGAGAACCGATATGCTCAGCACGGAATGGGGGGAGGGGTTGCTTGAGGGCCATATTCAGAGGAATGAAAACAGGGGGATCGGACGATGCATCGATAACGATAGATGCCAGTCCCTGTGGTGCGTATTATAAACTGTTTTCCCGGGTGGGGTTAAGAAGACCCGCAGAGGTACAGATACAAAAGCCCAGATTTCAAGTCCCTAACAGAACTCCCCTCTCACTGGAACCGGCGCTGGGTAAAAACCAGTGTTATACTTCTCGCCCACGTCGTCGTGGTTTCCCCTGCGATTCTTCACATCTAGTACCTTGGCCAAGTATGTCCTCGAGCATCATAGGTGGAAAGTCGATCAATGGTGAGCACTTGGGCGATTTAGAGCGCGATGCTGATGAGGACCCAAGACTCGAGTGGAAACAGTTCGTCCTCCAGTACCGTTCACCATCAGAGAGCAAAACCGATCAAGATCAAAAGTTCAGACGACGTATTCTCAGTTGCATTCCATGGAAAGTACACCGTAAGCGGCAGTGAGCAGTGTATGATTCGGCGTTGGCGCGTGGAAGATGGCTTGGAAGTAGGGGTGCCAATGAATGCGACGGAGGACATCGCAGTGTCAAGGGATGGAAAGTGGATCATGAATGGAAGGTTCGCTGGCAAGGTGGTAGTTTGGAACGCGAAGGGTCATGAAAAAGTGGGCGAGTCCAAAGAACACGATACGGTGGTGGACGACTCTCCGGACGGCCTTTTCCTTGGTAACCGGGCCCTCGCTTGGTCCAGCGATAGCAAGCAGCTTTTTGTCTTATCTCTTGATGTTGATATCAGCTGTCTCGACACGCCCACCGCGACAACGCTCTCTCAATGGTACATCGCCTTAGCGGGTCATGTTTCAAATCACTTCGCCCTGGTGAACATGGGCACATTCATTGCAGCTTCTGGATATTCATCCGTCTCGTTCCGGGACACCACAACGCACAAACGAATCGGATCTATCATCGAGCACACAGATAAAATCACATCAGTAGCTATCTCAGCGAACTACGACTTTGCGATGTGCGGAGGTGAAACAATCACCCTTTGGAGTACCCGTGACATTCTTCCCTTGTATTACTTTGGAAATGTAAGTACACTTGCATCAAGATCTCGCTGTGCAAGACCCCACATTGACTGCTACAGAGTTTTGCAGAGCTGACCCAACCCATAAATCTTGCTGGTCTCAAAGACACAATTGAGCCCCTTCATGCAGAGGTGCAGAGCCAGGGTACATTTATTAGCACCCTGTCTCCGTGTTGCTGATATCCATGCTCTTTAGACAACAGATTGGCATTGCTCGAGAAAACCATGCAGCAACTGCACAGCCAGCTCTCCGAATTGTGTGCAGCGGTTCAGGAGATGGACGAAATTATTAGGTCTGTTTGTGAGTATGCCCATCGCCACCCTGATTCGTGCGTTATTGACATTTACTTCCTTTAGGTGCTGTACAGTCTGCCTTGCTTACCTCACTTGCCTCACTTACCTCAGATAGGCTAGTTGTACCTCAGGTAGAATAGTGATGTAAGCAGATCACATGACCTGTTGAGATCCTAACCACATGATTGCACATGATCTAAGAGTGATCATATGATCTGCTTACATCACTATTCTACCTGAGGAACAACTAGCCTACCCGAGGTAAGCAAGGCAGACTGGACAGCACCTAAGGTTAGATACCAAAATTGCGCATTCTGCCAGCAATGCAGCACCCAACATGCCGAAGCGAGGGACGTGGGCAATGCAGACGGGTTGTGACGGATAGCTTGATCATGATTCGACTTCGTCAGGAGGCATCATTGACTAAATTGATAGATGGCGTCCGTAGGATCGACATACAGTAGAACGGTAGATATGGACTGATAACTTCGGGCCTTTGATGCCACAACATCAAACCCCACGTCATCTTTTTCTGCAGAAAAAGCACCGTGATGTTCAAAAAATCGCGTCCCCTCATTTTCGATGTCGTCATTTGGACACGCCTGAGATCACATCGTTCGTGCTTTATAAATCTTGACTTCTTCTCTCGGCCTAGACGCGGCGCTCAGGGTTCAGTATCACGACGGAGCGTCGTGCGACGCGTCCGATTCGGTCAACGGGCTTACCTATCTTGAGCGTCAACTGCGACTGCGCCCAACCGTTGTACGACGCGCATCCCTGAGCTGACACGACCAAAGATGGTGTGTTTATTATCGAGATAGGGCGTCGGACCGAGGGTGATGAAGAATTGAGAGCCTAGTATTGCGCTTGTGAGAGAGAGGGGGCGAAACTCAAACAATAACAAAAGGAAAAGGGAGGGGGGGGAAGGGGAAGACGGATGCGGTGGCCAGTGGTCACACGTACCGTTGGTGTTTGGGCCCGAATTAGCCATCGCGAGGATGCCTGCGCCGGTGAAGCGGAGTTCGGGATGAATTTCGTCTTCGCTGCCAGTCGAAAAAAACAAAAGGTGAATTGCAGAAGTGATGGTTAAAACGTTGAACGTTGAACGTCCATGGTCGTGTTTGGGGTTCACGTTTAAGAAAGAGAATGAAATGAAATGACGAAAGGAGGAATGGACAGACGTACAATCGCTGCCCGTATATACTCGTCCCACCACGACCCGTTCCTGTCGGATCACCTCCCTGGATCATAAAGTCCTGGGCACGCAGGGGGACCCTTGAGCGCGTTCGAAACACAACCAGAGGCTGGGAAACACGCACGGCGATGATTCGGTGGAATAAGATACCGTTGTAGTATCCTTTCCTAGCGAGCTCGGCAAAATTCTTGCACGTCTGTGGGACTCGAGAGGATGAGGTCGGGTCCGTGTATGATTATACCGACTGGTTGGGCCGACTATTATAATGCTGTTTCGAGACTTACCTTGGGGGCATGATCCCAGTAGAGCTCGAGTTGGATGTCGCCCATGTTCGTCTCGAGTACGACAGAGTCCATGTCGAGGTTCATAGGAATAATGAAAGCCGCATCAAAGGCAACCACAGTAGTAGGACATGGCCAGAAAAGGCATTCTTGGCCCCTGACCACACATCGCTGCCAGACCAGTCGTATTTCGCTCTTGCTACAGACTAGAACGACCTCACTCGCAATTATAGTCGTGCAGCAATCGGCTCCGTTATAGGCCTCCGAAAGTACTACCGTGCACCAGTCTGTCGTGCGGGAGCAATATCTCTCTATCCAAACCCCCGACCCACCTGCGACACAACCACACTCACGTCGGAAACGACCCCAATGTAAACAATGTCTGCTTCTGTTTCCCCTTCCCCTTCTTTCCCTTTCCGCCCGTCGTTTCCGACCGCTCCTGCCCTGATACTCCTCCCTGTATCATCATCTGCGTCTGCGTCTCCCCACTTGCCTCAGCTCCCGCACCCGTCCCGGCTACCACACCCCCACCCACATGCCCGCTCCCATTCGCCCTCCAAGCCGATGTCGCAGGCACCGCATCCCCCAAAATATGCCTCAACGACGCATTCCCCCTCGCAGGCGGTTTCGCACGCGGCTGTGCCGTCGGCAGCCCCGGGAACGCGACAGCAGATAACGTCGGTGGCTGTCTCACCGCAACCTCATGACTCTTCTTCTTTGGCGATATAGCGGAGGGAAACTGAGCAGGCACGGTGGCAGCGGAAGCGACAATGGTGGAAGAGCCACTCGTAGAAGCAGAAGCCCATAGCGTCTGGCGTTGTGGTTGCCGGGACCCAGCCGTCGCGTGGATAGCGGTAGAAGGAACAGCGAGGGGCGGGAATCGATCCACTTGGACTGTGCTCGATGACGCAGAGGGGGGTGCACTGGGCGCCACCGAGACAGTCCGCGAGGTCGAGGACGACGCGCTGACCGCTTGTGCAACGCGATCCCATACCTGTCGTGAAGACTGTTGGGACGACCGAGATACCGTCGCATGCTTGGCGTTGAGAACGCGCCCGCTCGTGATTCCTGCGTAGCCTGACCCAACAGCCGTTGGAACGAGGTCGGGAAACTGTTGTCGTTGCTAAACAGACCGTGGACGTCAGTGATGTGGAGTATCCCGAGTGGTGAAAAACCTACCTCAATCTTGAATCCGTTCCATGCAGCCAAGAGGTCACGTTTCTTTTCTTCTTCCTCCAAGAGATCAATGACCCCATTGATGATGCTGGCCGTATCGTCTAAACTGTGATCGAGGACGTTCCAGATCGTTGAGATTAAATCGCGAGCACTCGACTCATTTGCCCGATATCCACGTATTGCAGCTTTCACGGCGGTGGCGGCGTTGTTTGGATTCGGTGCGACATTTTGTAACCGCGTGATGAAAGCAGCGTATCTTCTAAAAATCCCAGCATAAGCGTCTGGCAAGAAAACACCCAAGAAAAAAACACGCACTCGGCAACGAGAGGATCGAGGTCGTCCTTTATTGGACTTGCACGCCCACTCGGTACAGAAGGTTGCGTCGTCTGCATAACTTGCATCGTCAAGTGTCCCCCAAACGCCTCCCGTCGTCTCCCACCCATTCTGTTTTGCGCCTGTACAATTTGGGGTGGCGATTCATGCTCTCGTTCTCGATCCCCGCGATCACGTCGTCCTCTCCGACTGCTCCCACCCGTATCATCAAACTCAAACTCGGCTTGGACCCGTCGCGCGTCTTTCTTGTCTTTCGAGCTCATGTCCGCCCCATGTACCTCTACCTGATGCGCCTTGAGATCGAGCTCCGAGTCAAACACGACGAACTTTTGAGCCTGGCAGGCGGCGTTCGTACATACGAAATGCGCCTGCGAAAAGTGAAGCTCCTGTGGGGGCGAGCGTCAAGCGACCGACGACACGCGAGGAAAGACAAGGTGAAATCAACCTACAAGCTTCTCGTAGTTTAAAAAGCTACCATCGAAACACGTCACCAAGACAAGGCAACGCGAGGACAAGTCGACACGTACTATTGATCTCGAATCTCGTTTCGTTTACATAGAAAGCACTCCTCGTGCCGTTCGCGCATGTGCACAAACAGCTCGTCGTCGCTAAAGAAGCATTCGCGACAAAACTCGCACAACGGATGGATGGCGCCTTCGATGGGCTCCTTGAGCGGTTGTTTGCTCGGTCGATGGGGTATCGAAGGCAAATGCAACGGGAGCACGTTGGGCGGATACAACGCGTGCTCGTGTGCAAAAACCTTTTTAGATCGGATACATAAATCACTTTTGCGAGTACCACATCAAGTGTCAAAACACCATCGACATCAAAAGAGTTTTTAGAGGGAAAAAAAAAGCCTACCAAAGCATCTTTCCATGCACAGCACGCGTGTGGAGTTTGAGATCGCCCCATCCAGAAGCGGTGTAGCCACATTCGGCATCAGGACAGTTGAATCGGAGGAGAATGAGGGTTTCTTCCATCATATCTTCTGTCTCGAAGAAGATGGCAAGTTTGGTGTCTTTGTAGGGAATAGAGTCGGGCATGTAAGACGCGAAGTCGGCGTCGGGGGAGGTGGTGAAGATGGCCGTCGATTGGGGCTCCTGTCGCCATCGGTATAGAGAGACAGATCCAACGTCATCAGCATGCGCATCAAGCGAGGCGAGAAGGCGAGAACGAACAACCAACCCACCTTGCAAAACGTGCACTCGAGCTTCTTGTACAACGCCCGTAGCCGCAACGCGCACACGTGGCACGTTCGATGGTTACACGCAGACAAGGAATAATACTTGACGGGTTCGGCGCATATCCAGCAGACAGCCGCCGTGGCGTCTTCGTCTTTGTTCGCAGTGGCTCGGGACTTGAAGGTTTCACTGGTGGTCGGATTCGTTGCGGATTCGTTTGTCGTAGGCATGGGTTTATCGCTGCTACGTCGGACGGCTCTGTTGGAGTTGGGTCCATTGCGGTGACCACTGCGTCCCCGTCCGCGGTTACCCCGTCGGGTGTGGTCTGTTTGAGTTTCCGTGGTGGTCGAGGCAGACATTGGGTGGATGAATCAGAATCCGTGGAGGTTCGTCTTGATTCAAGTGCTGAGGGAAGAGGGGTACCACGTGATCTGAGTGCTCACACACGTTCGACCATCAAACAAAGAACGGACGGGCGCATGTAAACTGTACGATATAACCATCCACGTCGATAGCGTCCTCGGACGTGTCGGTCCCTCCATCGCACATCCGCGACCGAGATGCGTAAAAACTGAATGCGAGGGTGAGGGTATCGGGATACGGAGGTTCAGTCCTCCTAATGGCCCCCGGTCGGGGCTCTCGTCTGCGGAAGCTCGTGCGTGCAACTGCTCGAGTGACGCGGCGTGGCGCAGGCGAGGCGATGTTACCACGGCACCAAACGTCTGCACTGGCGTCGGCGAACGCGACGGCGTCGCATTCCCCCCCAATAAACCTGCCGTCCACGCCGTCCACCCTGCCCCCACCCAGGCGTCCTTACTACCATCAACCACCTCATGACGCCCCTCCCCGCCTTCCTCCTCCGACATCGTTAATCCATGCACAGCCCGCTTCACAACCGCCACATCATGCTGGACGTCCTCCAACTTCTTCCTAAACTTCTCCATCGCCCTCGCCACACCTTCATCCGTCCCATTCACGAACTCTCTCGCGCTCGCCTCCACCTCCGCACGTTCGTCCGCGTCCACCAGTGCGCCGGGCACAGACAGCACCGTCTCGAACCCACGCACAGTGAGATCTTCGTCAGCGGCACGGATCTCGAGCTCCACTCGCGCGTCCTCGGCGTAGTCGTCGATCCGCGCGAGCGCCGTCTCAAGGTGCTGACGGAGCTTCGGCTGAGTGTGTGGCGAGGGGGAGGAAGAGGCGAGGGTGCGCTTGAGATCTTTGAGCGCGAGAGAGCAATCGCGAAAGGCTCGTTGGAGGGTATCGTAGCGATGTGTCGTAGCACCGAGTTCGGTGAGCAGTGTAGGAGGGGAATTGGATGGAGACGGTGGACCCAGTTCAGCGTGAGTTGTAGCATGGGTCGGGGTGGATATCAATGTCAAAGGTATAGGTATGTCGTCCTCGTCGAGGACTTGCACGTTCTGCGCTGCGGGCATGGGGGTGGATATCGATATAGAAGGTATAGGTGTGCCGTCCTCAGCGAGGACTTGCGCATTTTGGTTAGCTTCCAGGGGAGAGGTATCGTTCGGTAATCCGTGGATCACGTCTGTTGTCGGAGGGTCTTCTGTGCGGGAGGGCTGGAGATCCTGCTCGAGGTCTAGCATAGACACAGCCGGTGAATCGAGTTGAACAACTTTGGGCTCCTCGCCGACGAGGAGCGTGGGTGAGATTGAAGCACTGTCCTGTATGGACGATGAGGGTAAGGAACGTGTCTCGGCCTGTACAATCGTATGTTCTGTTATATCGGTAATGGGAGGAGCGATGGTTGCAGGGACTACGAAAGGATCATCGATGGATTCCTCTGGGGCACCGACAATCGACACAGGCGAGTTCGCATCTTGGGATGGAGGTAATGGTGCAGGTAGTGCCTGGAGCTCGGGCCTTGCATTTCCGTTTGGCGTGAGCACTAGATGATCTGGGGCTCCATCGCCCTCTTGTAATGAAGTGCTTTCGGGCTGTGAAATGTCCTCGATCTCGGATGCGATCCCAGCCGGGTGATCATTCGGGAGAGAAAGTATACTTTTTCGGACTGCTTCGACACGTTTCTGTACTTCGTCTTGTAGTTCGCTCCTCAGAGCCTCCACAGTCTCCCTGGCTAGGGTTATTCTCGCCAGCGAGCCTGACGTACGAGTTACGTCGGAAAATTGCACATCATCGTCCAAGGCAGATAAAAGGGACTCTGCATCACTAACCACACGATGAAATGCCTCTTGAACAACATCTTCATCTGAAGCGTGCGGGGCAGGTGGTTGGACTGAGCTGTAACATCGTGCGTACAGCTCCCTCGCCCTCCTGGCCCAGCGTCGCATGAATTCTGCAATGCCTTCTTCTCTCGAAAGCAAAGAAAGTCGTAGAGCAACTTCTCTCCGTCTTCCGTACGATTCACGTGCGAGATCTTCGCAAAGTTCGTCGAGGGCGTCTTGGAGGCGTGCGGTGCATGCATGTTCGGATGCAAGTTGGGATTCTGCTATAGACAGTTGGAACTCGAATGTGGCGATCGTCGAGGCATGTCGGGCTTTGAGCGTCGTGATTTTCTGTTGTAGAGTATTGACAGATGCTTGAGAGAACTTCCTAGAAGGATACATGAGCAGACATGACGACGTGGATGTCAGGAACGAACATGTAATGAGCGACCATCTTGGCTGCGGTCTTGTCTTCAATGTTGAGTTTATCGAGTTCTGTCTTGATATGTGAGAGTAACGTGCGATCATGGGAAGCAGTAATGCGTTCTGCATCCAAGGTCATCTGGAGATTCGATACTTTGGCGTTGAGGTCCGCGATAGTGGCGTGAAGCTGCTCTGACTCTGTGGAGACCGCTGTTAGCATTCTGTGCAGGGTGTACTTGCCGTCTTGGAGGTTGTCAACAAGGGTGATTGTAGAAGCGGATCCATTCGAGATGGAAGGGGTATGGTTGGCGGACTTGCGGCCCTCGAGGTTGCGGACGAGATCTGCATACTCTTGCACGACGAGGTCGACCATCTTGCGTTCCTCTTCTGAAGCGCGGGCCTTGAATTCGAGCTCGCGTTCGCGTGCTTTGCAGGCCTCTTCGCGAGCGCGCATGCGGGCAGCAAGTTCGTATGCACCATCAGCGGTATGTCTCGCTCTGGAGAGCTCGCTGCGTGACTCTGTCAGTTCTGATGTGCGGTCGAGGAGGGTGTTCTCTGTGAGGGCGATCTTGTCGGAGACGCGTCGGAGGGCGAGAGAGAGTTCTTGTACCTGCGCTACGGCAGGGTGTTGTGGTATATCAGGGTGTGCGCGGAGAATTTCGAGCTCCTGTGTGAGACGGGCGTTTTCCTGTTCGAGGACGGTGGAGTACTCGTGGAGACACGATGAATTGAGCGAGTGACGCTGCAGTTTGATGGCTGCCGCGTGCGCCTCATGCTAGGTTGGAAGATCGGAAACTCTGTCATGTTCTGGGTGATAGATACGCACCTGGAAACGAGCGGCGGTCTGGCGGAGACTTGTGAGCTCGAGGAGGAGCGGGTCGTCGTCGTCGCCGGGACCCATGAGGAGGGGAGGAGGAGGCCTACTGATTAGGGAAGGCACAGGGTAAGGTTAGGGTTATGCCAAATTGATGCAAACAAGATGATGGATGGAACGAGCGCGACGCAGCGGCGAGGCATAAAAATTGATTGCTCGTGTGCTGGGCTGGTTGTCGTCTTCGCCGTCGTCCTCGTCGACCAGCACCCCTTTCTCGTCGACCCGCACCGCGACCATGGCAGCATCACAGTCCACGTACGCCCATCCCGGTTCTTCCTCCTATTACCCCCCGCCCCCACCTTTTCCCTACCCATCCCACGCACCCAGCCATGCGCCGTACCAGTACCAATACCCCATCCCGCCCATCAATGCCCATTCCCATCCCCCGTCGTCCCCGCGTATCAATCCCCAGGGCCGTGGTTATCCCCCATCGCGCGGCGGTCCCAGTTACCAGAATTACCAGCACCATCCTCAGTCTCATCATCACCACTATTCCTACGCGCAACATTCCTCGCACTCCCCCGGTCCCTATCCTGCACAAGCCCCGCAACATCCCCACCCGCACGGAAAGTACCACCCGCCCCCCGCCACCTACTCTCCCAACTATCCTCTTCACCCATCCAGCCCCTATCACACCGCCTGGCAGCCCCAGCAGCCCTTGTCTCCCCTCCCAAAACAGCTCTCTATGCTCTCCCCGCTCTCCCTCGCCGATCATCCCCCCGACCTCCCTCGTCAGTCCGACCACACCCCCACCCCCGACTCAGATCCGGCCGAAATTCCCGTCGATCACCCACGCTCATCCCCGTCTCCCGCTCACTCTCCCATCACCTCTGTCTCTGCCCTCTCCGTCCCCTCCGTCCCTTCTCCCCCCTCTCCCCCCACCGCTCCCTCTTCCCCTGCGTCGTCGAGCGTGTGGTCTCCGAAGATGATGACGAGGGCGTCCCCCGAATATGTTATCTGGTCCCACCGTCCGTCCAATCCCTCCACCGCGCCTGGCATCATCATCTCCCCCCGTGCCCGTCCTCCAGATGATGTCATCCGAAAAGCTCTCGCACTCCCCTCTCCTCCTCCCTCCCCGCCTCCTACTGAGGTCCTCCCCGACCGCGCCCCGACACCGACCGTACCCGATCACGTAGATGCCCCCTCCTCCGCCGACACCGAAACGACCCCTGCAACATCCACCGCACCAGATACCTCCGTCCCCGCTTCCCCCGTCTCCACGAATACATCTTTTTCTGCCGCTGACCCTCCCGCAAAAACCAAGTCAGATGTGCCTCCACAACCGGACCGCGTTATCACGCCTCAACCAGACATCGCTCCAGAATTAGTCCCCGTCGCTGCAGAACAATCGGTCGAGCCGCCCAGCACGGAACCTTCTGCTACTCCAGCGCCAGCCAAACCAGCTGCTCCAAAACCATCATGGGCATCCCTCCTCCGCCCAGATGCCACATCCTCTTCAAAACCCAATTCCCTCCCAACCTCTTGCATCGTCGGTTTCTCCATCCCTGCATCTGCTCTTTCCGCATCCTCCACCCTGTCACCTGTTACTCCGAGCAAGAAAACTGAGCTGTTGTCCCTCCTTGCATCCACTCCATCTAGCCAGCTCGTTATGAAAATCCGACCTCGTGGGTTGGTCAATCCTGGAAACATGTGTTTTGCAAATGCAGTCCTTCAAGTACTCATCTACTGCCCACCTTTCTGGTGGTTGTTCCATAAGCTAGGCAAGTTCCTCGATGCTCCTGCCGATGGCGACATCTCCAGCAGCAAGACGCCTCTCGTCGATGCAACGGTCAGGTTCCTCCAGGAATTTATGCCCAAGACCAAACCAGCTCCAGGGGGCAAGGGAAAAGCTGTCGATCGTACAAACAGTGGCTACGGTGACGAGGAAGACAATCCGATAAACTCCTTTATCCCTACCTGCGTCTACGATGCACTGAAGGAAAAGAAACGATTCGATCACATGCGAGTAAGTCAGTATCATCCACGCTTATGTCCGTTGACTCGATCTCTTTCAGGGCGGTCACCAAGAAGATGCGGAGGAATTTTTGGGCTTCTACTTGGACACGTTGGAAGAGGAGCTCCTTTCCATCTCCCCCTCGCTCACTTCCAAAACGGAATCGCATCTTGGGTCACAAAACGGCCACGCGGCCCAGGAGGGCGGACCGTGGCTCGAAGTCGGCAAACGCAACCGAATGGCTGTCACACGCATGGTAGGTCGCAAGAGGCAGATTAGTTGCATACGGACATGAAAATAACCATGTGACAGGCCAAGTCAACCGAGTCGCCGATCACTCGCATGTTTGGCGGAAAATTCCGCTCTACACTACGCGTGCCTCAACAAAAAGACTCGGTTCTGGTCGAAGACTGGCGTTCGCTGCGATTAGACATTCAGGTTCGTTTCCTTACTTTTGTAGCGCTGCTGTTACATCGGCTAACCTGTTTTCTGCAGCGCGAACAGATTCACACGATCAAAGATGCCCTCGAATACATTTCTTCACCGCAACCTGTGCAAGTTACTTCGGTCACTAAGCCTGGTGCAACTCTGGACGCGACACAAACAGTGCACATCGACGCACTCCCTCCGATTCTTATCCTCCATCTGAAACGGTTCTTATACGATGCGAGTGCAGGCGGCGTAGCCAAAGTCGGCAAGCAAGTGTCGTTTTCATCCGAGTTGGACGTTCCCAGCGGTAGGGAATTTATTCCTGACATTCAGTCTGCGTGATCGTAACATTTTTTCTTGTGTAGAGGTAATGGCTCCGGGGAAGAAACTCCACGGGACGCGGTATAAGCTCTTTGGTGGTAAGCACATCTCCGCCTCTGTACCGCGATACTGACCCTTTACTACGCATAGTACTGTACCACCATGGTCTCTCTGCCTTGGGCGGACACTACACCCTCGACGTGCTGCATCCTAATATTGATGATATGGTGGGTACGGGACCGATGGTGAAGCCGCGCGAAGGATGGATACGTATAGACGACGAGCTCGTATCGGATGTGAGACCTGAGGACGTGTTTGGGACACCGGAGCGGGACGATCGGTGTGCATATTTGTTGTTTTACCGACGTGTCGGGACGAGCGTGCGGAGTTGATCAGAAGCGTGAGGGAGGTCTTGAGGTGGAACGTGGAGCGTGCACAATGACAAGGCTCGCGGTAACACGGACTGCAGAGCCTTTCTTTTTCTTTGCAGTACATGTAAGACACGTTCCCTCACCGGTCGTCGTTTTTTTTTCTCTGCTATTCATTGTTCGAGAGGGTTTTTGGTCACATCAGGACCGATATATTTCATCCGTCAAGTGTTGAACGCTCGAACGTTGAGCCGAATTCATGGCGACTGTCAAAGCGGTACAGTGATGAATTCGGATCTGGAAGAGTGCTCCTATTGTCTTGGTTGCACATCTCCTATGGGTTGTCTTCTGCTATGGAGGAATGACCATGAAGGGGCTGGGTTGTTCATGCATTTAAATGTCACTTCTAGTTCAAACTGTGGTGCCAGGAACAGGGAGTGCACATATTTACAGTGGTGGTGAAAGCTTGCTTCAGCTGCATATTATAGTTGCACAGTCACATGAATGAAGCATCATGATCTTGATGTTCATGTTCTTCTGTTGATTGGTATTGCCATTGCAACACAAATTATCCTATGCCTATCTTTGAGAGAATATTCTTTTGATCTACCAAATGTGGTCAACAAAAGGTGATCAGAAAAATAGTGTTTCTCCAGGGCCACCTCACTGTACATATGTACTTTTCAGTTGAGTGTAAAACTCAGCACAATCTGGCAGCATCAACTGGCACATAACGTTTAGCAATACGCCAAATCATGTACTTCGTTCAATTACGTATTACTCAGATTCGTCATGTCCGACATCTCCATGTCAATGGCATCGAGGTCAAGTTCGATGGGTTTATCAGCAGAACTTCCCAGAGCATTGTCGATGCTGGTCATCGTTGTCGGTGGACTGTCTGACATAGTAAGGTCGATATCGACACGCTGACTGCCTGAATTGGCAGCTGCAGCCGAGGCGAATGCTGCCATGAGGTCAATGTCGGCCGTCGCTGACGGGCGAGCTGATTTTGGGGCGAGTGATACGGGAGACGGGACGAGGCCAGTTGGAAACAACGCCACCTCTTCTGCTGAGATGCGCATGGAAGACGAAGAGAGATCAAGCTTGGGCGGGAGAGCATTCCGATTGAGAGAAGACAACGAGATGGCGGATTGACGACGCATGGATATATGTATATGTGGAGTAGGTCCCTGTGGAGAGCCTTGAACTGGAGTAGATGGGGGAGGCATCGCAACGTCACCGGCCTCGACAGATGGCAGAGGGAATTTGAGCGCCTGGGCTGCGATGGCAGCTTGCTCAGCCTCTCGCGCACGACGTTCCTCGCGGGTTAAATCTCGCTTCAAGACTGAAATAGCACGCAACTGATGCGAAGATGTTCGAGAGGGTGGCTAGGGGATGGAAGAAAGTTGCTCACCAACTGCAGTTCGATGGCATCACATAGTTGATCGTATTTTTCGAGTTCGCGACCGAGAGAGGCTGTCAGTGTACGTGGCGGGTACGGGGCATACTTGTGGATCCCTCTACCAGAACGAGTAGTATTAGGACGATGCTTTCGTCCCTCTGAACTATAGTCGAGTCCTTTACTTACAGTCTGCGTGCGTCGGCGTGGAAGGCATAGATTTGACCAGTCTTTACGACTGCATTCTATTCGAAATGAAGTACATCACTCAAACACAATGGAACTTGCACTTGCCTTGAAGCAAGATGACAACGCGTTGGCCTCACGCTCCAGCATGGTACCTTTATCTGCGGGCGCGGGCGGTGGTGGCAAAGCGACGGATGGAGCTACTGCCCGTCCAAGAGCACCCGTGGTCTTAGAATCATTGTTGGGGGTTTGGGATTGAGTCTGCATAGCGTACAAGCGTACAAGTGGATGTGTGTCAGGTCCAGGAAAGGAAAGTATTGAAAGTATCACTCGCTGCCTCCGCTCCACACGCCGGCACAGTCAACGCTTGCTCCGCCGCTCATACGCTCACCGACAAAGCGATCCTGCTGCTAACATTTGGGCATCTTGACCTGCGGACATGTCGGGTAATGCTCAGGACGTGTTGCCAACACCCAGATCGACCAGCTTCGACCCAGACTCGAAGCCGGGTCACAGCGAGGTGAGTATTGTTATACGTTTGAGCACGCACTTGAATGACTCTCCTGCACCAGGGTTACTTCC